>VZTY01008149.1:0-186668 GCA_013400935.1 Turnix velox | reverse complement strand
GGAAGGGAAGGGAAGGGAAGGGAAGGGAAGTCTCAGAGTATTAAGTCGGATCTGTAAAAGCAATATTGCTCAGTTTGAATAAGCACTTACTTCAAAATTTTAGATCTGAATTAGTACTCAACAGCTCCAGCTCTTGTAACAGCAAAGAAAGCTCCATTTCCAGACACTACTTGAGGAACCCAATGTTGTTTAATAAATGTGCCTGCTTAGAGTAAATTTTTTTTTAAAAAGTAATTTCTTTGTCCTCCCCAGCTGACACTCTGACAAATTCAAATTAGCAGAAGGCTTCTCCCACTTGTGAGGCAGCAGCCCTGGCCTGTAGTCAGAGATAAATTTTTCAGTAAACCTGTACCTAGAATGATAGAATGATTAAGGGGAGCCTCCCAATTTACTCTGTCACAGCTGAGCTGATAACAGGGTAATGTTGTGTCTGTGTTGATGCACAGAGATGTCATGAAGGGGAGCAGGAGTAATGAGGTAGGAATGGGAAGAGGTCCGTGTTTTCCAGCTGGGGAGAGAGAAACCAGATTCACTCATCTGACTACAAGTAATAGGACTGATACTGACTTGATAGATGCTATTGAATGTGATTGTCCATGTCTTATAAATAATAAGTTTGGAAAGATTCTCAAAAAACATGATTAAATTAAGTGTACTGCAATAGCTAGAAGAAAGAATCAAATATATAGCCAAATCAATGATAAGCAGCAAGTGCCAGGATTTTACCACATCTTTTTTCAATCATTCGAATTCCTTCTTCTACTTTCTCATTTTTTGGCTAACATTTCTCAAAAAAAAAAAACAAACTCAGAAAGGATTTTATTTTTAACAAAATTGTGCTCTCACGAGGATTTGAGAAATTTCAGGGACTTCTTATTTTTAAAAGATTACTTACTATGTGAACAACTTGCTATGGAATGTGATGATGCAGATTCAGTTTTTAAGGAATGGAACGCTCACTTTAAATCTATATTAGAATTGCTGGGCAAAAAAAAAAAAGTGCATATGAATGTGCTAGTTTAAGAGGAGTTTGGGGATATTGGGCATTTCTGGGAGTCAAGGCTTTCTCATCTGGAGTGAGAGGGTTTCTCAATTATATTTTTTTTTCGGAATCCAAGGGATTTGTACAGCAAGCAAATGTATCTGACACGTTAGATAATATAAAGAGAGAAAGGATCATAGAACAACTGCAGTTCACTGAATCACAGAGTAATAGGGGCTGGAAGGTTGCTCTTCAGAGACAATGCAGTCCAAACGCCCTGCCAAAACAGGTTTATCTACAACAGGTTGGAAAAGACCACATACAAGCAGGTTTTGAATATCTTCAGAGATGGAAACTCCACAGCCTCTCTGGGCAGCCTGTTCCAAAGCTCTGGCAAAGAGCTTTTTGCCAGAGAGTAAAGTAAAGTAAAGAGATTTTTGCTTCTGTGGAGTTACAGTTTTCTGTTTTCCAGCTTGTATACATTGCCTCTTGTCCTGTCACTGGACATAAGGTATCTTGGAAGAGACAAGGCCTTTTTGGTGGAACACATGAGATTGCAATTGAAGGTCAAATCCCTGCTCCATAAATAGAAGTTTATGCGATGCCAGTTGCTGTCACTGAAACTATTTGGATGACCATAACACACTTCTTTTATTTTTTTGTTATTTGTGAATGCTTGTGCCCGCCTCTGAGGATCAAATTGATGATCTCCAAAGATAAAAAAGAATTTTCTCCAGATTGTGGGCTTAAAAAAAATATTTCTGAGATTGCAGAAGGGTGATTTCATGACCCATTGATTAGACAAAAATTTGAAAAGTTTGGGTTCAAATATCTGTGTTGGAAAACAAATCAATACTTGCTCAATACACTTTAACATTCTCAAATGTGCAACAGGACAATAACATGTTTATACTTGTACTTCATCACTAATAAGCCAGTCTTACTCTGCATACTAGTAGGAACAATTTTGCAGTCTCATTTCAACAAAGGCCCAAAATAAAGTTTTGGGGAGTCTTTTCTTGTTTTATACAAGCATCGGGACAGAAATACACAATATTGAATTTTAAAGAAAAGAAACACTAATGTTTGATGGCATTTCTTTGACAACTTGTCATGCCTCAATCTAAATTAAAACCATATCTGACACACCAAAAATCTTGTCTTGATCTGTCTTGTTTGGATAGTGCCAGTCCATGATATGACCTGAAATCCATTCCTTGAGGTCATTTAGACAGACTCATTGAAGTAATATACACTGGCTTCATATATTGGCTGCTGGACAATGAAAACACTGTCTAATGTGACACTGGAGACTCTATCCCTGCCTGAAAGTAGTAAGTGGATTTGATTTGGGGAAGGGAGGGAAGGAAGCAGAAAGTATCTCAAAGGGAGAGCTTGGTAATATGGTGCTACCTCACATGAATAGTCCCTGTGGGTCACCTCCTTTCCTCACATGGAAGAGCACAGATAAGGATAGCTCAAAGTCAAAGAGCACCTGACTGGGATAAAATGAATTTCGTTTTTCCTTCCTGTCTTTTTGACTGTGTCACCTTGAGAGAACAGTTGTGCACAAATTTACCCAGGTGGAAAAAGTGGGAGATTCTTACTTCAATGGATGCACTCCAGTAGTTCTGCACAGCAAGATTGTGAACCCTTGCAGAATTGTTCAAACATGCTTAGACTAATTCTCCATCACTGAGCAAAGCTGACTCAGAATGGCCCACATCCATCCTTTTCACCTCTCTTAAGTTTTTGAGCAAGAAATCTACATCTGAAGTGCCTACTGGCAGGACTCCTTGGCTTTGCCTAGCTTGCACACGTCTTGGGTGCAGACTAGGGGTCTAGAGATAAATAATCTCTCATTTGCAGAGATATAGATTATGAAGTCACAGTGCTTGAGCAATAGATCACAAGCATAGAATCATAGAATAGTTTGTGTTGGTAGGGACCCCAGAGATGATCTAGTTCCAACCCCCATGCTACAGGCAGAGATGCCTCTCACTAGATCAGGTTGCTCTGTGCCTTGTCTGGCCTTAAATATATCCAGGAAGGGGGCATCCACAACCTCTCTGGGCAACCTGTTCTAATATTTCACCACCCTCACAGTAAAGAATTTCTTTCTTATATCTAGTCTGAATCTCCCCTCTTCCAATTTACTTCTGTTATTCCAAGTCCTTCCATCACATATCCTATTGAACAGTCCTACTCCTGCCTTTCTTTAGGCCCCCTTCAGTTATTGGTAAGCTACTATGAAGTCCCCCCTGAGGCTTCCCTTCTCCAGGTTGAGCAACCCCAACTCCTTCAGCTTGTTTTGACAAGGAGAATACAAGCAAGTAGACATGAGAAAGAAAGAGAGACTC
This sequence comes from Turnix velox, assembly GCA_013400935.1. Classification (NCBI taxonomy): domain Eukaryota; kingdom Metazoa; phylum Chordata; class Aves; order Charadriiformes; family Turnicidae; genus Turnix; species Turnix velox. Next base: position 183,326 of record VZTY01008149.1, on the reverse strand, counting down.
TGATCCTTCAAAAAAAGGATGCATCTCTGTGGTTCCGAGTTGTCAGTGTTTTGTTTTTCCCTGAATGCCCATGTCTTGCCTTTACCAAATGCCATCTCATCAAAGCTGGTTGAGGGCCACTTTCATACTTGACCCCACTGGGATAAGAGTGGGAGAATTCACAGGTAATGTATCTTTGTATCATGGAGATACACTAATGTGTCTAATATACTTTAATTTTGTTAACATCCTTGGAAGATAGTGATATTTTACTCGGATTTTGGTTTATTGACAGGTATCTTCATAAAAACTTCATCAGAAAGCTGATCTGAAGACAGTGAAAGTTGGAAAATCCATCCTTTGCCCTAGCAACGTGTTCCAGTTTCACATTGCCCTCACAGTTTAAAATGTGTGTCTAATACTTCATTTGAATTTCTCTGCTTCCAGCTTTCAGCCATTGGATTTTATGCCTTTACCTGCCTGATTAAATAGCCTGTTAGTTCAGGGTAGTTTCGCCTTGAAAAAGTAGTGCTGCTATGTCTTCATTTTCTCTTTGATAAGCCTGGGCTCTTCAAGTCTCTGATGATGTTTTCTCCAACTTATCTGGGAGCAATTTTCCAATATATTTTTTCTACTATTAAGGACATGAGAACACCTGCAGTGTAGACTATTTTTCCTCTTCATTACTATTTCCTTATGATGGTAGACAGTAACCAGTAACCATGTTAGTCTTTCCAGACCTTAAACTGTCTCAGAAGTATCACTGACTTGATATTGCTTTATGATATTCCCGCATGTTGGGTTTCTAGTCCACTTTTGTGTATTGTAGAAAATTAAGAAATGACAGGGCATAGGTCTTGAATTGCCTTATGTATGCTGTTAAATTGTTAAAGGATTCTTTTGGTTTCCAGCACAATCCCTTAGTAGTCTTCAGAAACTATCACAGCCTTTGCCAATAAGCAGTTTAGATGCAACCAAACATTTAATTGTAGTCCAATGATTCAATCTATCTAGAAACCTTGCTTCTGCAGTCCCAGGACCCATCATTTAAGGAGGATTCTGAAGTCCTTGAGCACATCCAAAGGAGGTAACAAAGCTAGTGAAAGGACTAATTAAGGACTTTGAGCTTTTCTTGTCTGGAAGAAAAAAGGCTGAGATGTGACCTCATTGCTCTCTACAACTTCCTGAGGAAGGAACAGGGAGAGATGTATGCCAGACTCTTCTTTCTGGGATACAGGGACAAGAAGCATGGGAATGCTTCATAGCTGTACCATGGGAGATTTAGACTAGATATTAAAAGCATTTCTTTACCAAGAGGGTGGTTGAAGACCAGAACAGGCTTCCTGGAAAGGTGATAAATACTCCGAGCCTGTCAGTGTCTAAGAGGCTCTTGAACAATGCCCTTAAAAACATGCTTAACTTTTTATCAGTTCTGAATTGGTTCTGGCAGTTGCACTAGATGGTCATTGTGGGTCTCTTCCAACTGAAAATTATTCTATTCTATTCTATTCTATTCTATTCTATTCTACTGACTAAAGATTTTTGTAACGTGGAGGTGACTAGCCTATACCAGATGGCCTTCAGGTTGTAGAACAGGATCTGGCAATACAGTTACAGACATAGGCTAACCACTCAGAATTCTTTTCAGAAATTCTTTTGATAGCTATTCCAGATAGCATATTACAGGTAAAAAATACATTTATTTAATACTATTTGAGCTTAGTGGGGAGACTTGGTTAAAAACACAGATTTAGGAATCCCATAATAAGTTAATTAGTAAGTTAATTGCCAATGACTTCTTGCAACTAACTTTAATATATGAAAATCACAGTTTTGAAATTAACTGCAAGAACTGAACCAAGTTACACTGTATAAACTCTTTTTACAGGACAGTCAGACAACAGTCCCACCTGTTCATTGTATCAAACTTCTGTGAGCAGAGGGAGTGGAGTGGGGATTACACTTCTTTCACAGAAAAGACAAACTTCTTTGGGAGATTTGGACATGTAAGAGACAAAACAGGTTGCTGTATAGGGAAGAAATTTCAATTCCCATATTTTCACTTTCTACATTCCACACCTCTCTAGCACTCTATTTTCATAGCAACCTCAGTAAAGGGAACAGAGTAGGGTAAATGTTGCCATGGTTACATCAAACTTTCTGATGTCATGTGTTAGCCAGAGACTGTTTTAAGTGTTGATACACTTCATTGTGAATGAGTGCCCTGATTTCCTGTATTGCTTTCTATCGTGATCTGGATCACAACAGAATTAACAACAAGTCTTTGCACTTCTTTCTTCCCATGCATCTTCTGCAGGCATAAGAACTCCTCTTGGTATTGATTTGTTTTGTCAATTTCAATGGCTAAGCTTTTCATCCCAGAAGCAAACCAAATTTCCATCTATGAATTTATTCCATTACTTTATGCAAAGGCTTTCCTGTAATCCCTCCTGGAGCTTGTAGCATTCATTCTCTATGAGCTTCTTATTTAGGGATAGCAGAAACAATGTGGTATAATTAGAGAGGGCTGCTTGCTGAAGAGTGTTGAATTTCCAGGTACAACGTCTCCTCAATAGCAGGACAGCATATTTATCAGGAATTCAGAATGGAATTTTGCACCCAGGAATCATTTAGGAGAGGATAGAATCATAGAATCATAGAATAGTTTGGGTTGGAAGGGACCTTAATGATCATCGAGTTCCAACCCCCCTGCCATAGGCAGGGACACCTCCCACTAGACCAGGCTGCCCAGTGCCCTGTCCAGCCTAGTCTTGAACACCTCCAGAGAGGGGGCATCCACAACCTCCCTGGGCAACCTGTTCCAGTATTTCACCACCCTCACTGTAAAGGATTTCTTTCTTATGTCTAGTCTAAATCTATCCCCCTCTAATTTATATGCATTGTTTCTAGTCCTCCCATCCGATATTATGTTAAAAATTCCTTCCCCTGCCTTTCTGTAGAACCCCCTCAGGTACTGATAAGTTACTATGAGGTCTCCTCTGAGCCTTCTCTTCTCCAGGCTGAACAACCCCAACTCCTTCAGCCTGTCCTCATAGGGCAGTTGCTCCAACCCTTTGATCATCTTCGTGGCCCTTCTCTGGACCCTCTCCAACAGCTCAATGTCCTTCCTGTGTTGAGGGCTCCAGAACTGGACGCAATACTCCAGGTGGGGTCTCACCAGTGCCGAGGGGAGGGGTAAAATCCCCTCTCTTGACCTGCTGGTCACACTCCTCTTGATGCAACCCAGGATTTGGTTGGCCTTCTTGGCTGCGAGCGCACACTGTTGGCTCATGTTGAGTTTGTCATCAACTGACACACCCAAGTCTTTCTCTACGGAGCTGCACTCAAGCCACTCTCCACCCAGCCTGTATCTGTGTTTGGGATTGCTTCGACCCAGGTGCAGGACCTTGCACTTGGCCTTGTTGAACTTGCTGAGGTTGGCTTGGGCCCACCTCTCAAGCCTGTCAAGGTCCCTCTGGATGGCATCCCTTCCTTCAGGTGTATCAACTGCACCACACAGCTTGGTGTCATCTGCAAATTTGCTGAGGGTGCACTCAGGATCCTCTCTGTTAGCAAGTCCCTGACTTGGAGAATATCCCAAGATGGCAGCCACCTTCTAAACTCAAAGAGTAAGTATGACATGTGACATTTCATGTGCTGAGATAGATTGAATTCCTGCTAATATTTAATCATTAAGTCTTATTTTACTTTTGAAATCCCATTCAATCTCATGGAAGCAACAGATGGTTTGAAATTGTGTTATGTGTCCCAAGAGAGTAAGGTTAAAGTTTTAAGAATTATCATGTTCCATGGCCCAATAATGAGCATATCTTCTGTTTGGCTACTCATTGTGCTGTATTAGCCTCAAAAATACAGCAACCCAGGCTCAACCCAGGCTCAGAGTATTATGAGTATAATTATATCTATAAATATTTGGAATATGAGATGTATTGAAATTGTTTAGTAGCTTTGAATATATAGGCTACACAATTTTTTATTTATTTGCAAGAATAAGGAGAGTTAGAAGATTCAAGACAATAGTAACAGGCTCACTAAATATAAAGACTACTATAAAATGCCCCTCTTAAAAATAAATAGCTATTTTTGATATTTTACTTAGTTGATTGGGACACTACTGTGTATCTGAAATATAAATGGATAAAATTGCTGCAAACTCTATATTTATTTGAAGACAGTTCAAATAAACTACTTCATTGTCACTTTCACCTAGCTTTCTGTCTTGTGTGCAAAAGCTGCAAGTTCTACAAGCAATATGACTGGAAACAGTACTAAAAGTAAGCATGGTTGATTAACTGCAGAGTGGAAAATTTAATTTGAGCAGTTTTGACAGGTTGTGTTGCTTGGGTTGAACTTGAAATAATGTCTTGACATATCAGTGGTTCTTGTGCTTTTCCAGGTTGAGTTGTTCCTTAAGGTGTTGAGTCTTGTAACTTGATGATGGAGTGTCAAACCTGAAGAAAGTAAATAACAGATATCACGATGATCAGCACATGCTAAGTTTTTTACCATTTCTAATTAAAAAGTGTAGATTTTCAGACATTTCCATTCAATATATAGCAGCAGCTTTGAAACATCTCCACTATGCAAAACAAAAGGTACACAGTGTCTTAAATGGATGGAAAAAACGCTAGATTAAGACATTTCATTTTATGGGTCTAGGATAAGTAGTTTGTGTTTCTGTGAGTCTAAGGATACCCTTAAATGAATTCCAAGCCAAAGAATCAACAGCAAAACCATCAAGCAGAACAAAAGGGCAGTAAAAGGCATCCAGTAGGAAGTATGTGATGTGAAGTGGTTCTGTGCTATTTGCATGCAAGGAGATGGGAGCCATATAAACAAGAGATAACAGAATAGTTGAGACAGAGAGTAAAATTTATCATAGCATGTCTAGTGATGATTAAAAGCCTGTGCTTATTAGATGCATAAAATGTATTACTAAATCATTTTTGGAACATATAATTTTCCAATTATTTATGCATCACAGTAATTAATGATAGGAGGGACAGAGTCAATGATTCACTGTGTAATACATATGGTAGTTACCTGGGGAGGAAAAAATTACAGTGCTACCAATTATTTGCTTTAATGTTTTTGTAATTATGCCCTACACCCAAGTTGAAAATTTCTTTAATTCTTTTTTAAACCCTTCATTCCTAACAATGAAAGTGCTTTCTTTTTATTCCTTCAATTAAGTCTAATTTTTAAGCTGCCATCCAAGAAATACACAATTCCGTAAATGCCTCCTTTGCTTTTCTATTTTGCTGGCAACGGTCTGCAAGTATGAAATTTTGCCCTTCAAGCATCTTATTGATGAACTAATTTAACCAGTCTGAAGGATGATCTTCTGTTTAATATACGTGATTGGTATTTGTGTGATCCCAGTTTATTTTTTACTTTGTCTTTAACTTCTTAACTGAATGGAAATGAACCAAAGCCCTGGAGCTGTTTGTCACCAGGTAAATCTTTATTCCTGTCGGTGGGAGGAGAGAAATAATTCTGTATTAATAGAGTTACTTTTGTGCTGCATGTTTCTATTTCAGGATGGAGGATTCTACAGATGGCATGAAAGAAGACACAGACTGAAGCAACAAACTTCAGAGGACTAGACATGGGAGGATTAGATATAGGAGGATGGCCTAGATTTTACATTGAAAGGGTTATTAAGCATTGAAACAGGCTTCCCAGGGAAGTGGTTGAGGCACAGCCTCTGGAGGTCTTTAAGAGATGGGAAGACATAGTGCTTAGAGATATAGTTTAGTGATGGTTCTTGTCAGAGTTAAGCTGATGGTTGAACTAAATGATCTCTTCCAACCAAAGGAGCTCCATTATTCTGTGATTAAAGAGGTGTCAAGCAGAAAAAGAATAGCTGCAATGTGGGACCATTTGAGTTGAATTCATTCTTCTTCAATTGTACAATGCCTACAGATTTCATATTTGAGCTAACCACCTTGGAACCCCATCATAGACAGTGGGAAGAAAAGAACACCCTGGAGTAAATTTTTCCAATTTATTTCAGAGATTTTGTTTAAAAGGCCATAAATTATGTTTCTTTCTCTCAGTAGACTACAAAGAACATTGTGAACAACTAGCTTAGATAAACTTTCAAGCTGTCAAGAATTACATGAGTTCAATTTCTCCATGTACATTTATATTGTCCTTTTTTAAAAAAATCTCCCTGCTAGTGTGCCAAAATGCAATTGCACATGCTCTCAAATTTTTGAATGGCATGGCATGGGGGTTTTTTCTCCATAAAATAAAAACTATGTGTGAAACCTCTCTCAGACCACTGTGCATGAGCTAAAATAATCTAGGGACTATTCTCAGAAAACAATCTGGATGCATTCCAGTTCTGGAAAGTAAAATGAAAGGGTAAAGGTGCAAACTCTTCTGTTGCAGTTTGACCCAAGAGTGGAGAACTGTCCAAATTCATCCCAAGGTTTGGGTGGGCTGAACCCAAGTAATTTGGGTACAAAGCACACAAGCCATGCAGCTTCATATACTTAATTCTGCTTTTGCCATTCTTCAACTGACAGTGAGCCCCCCCACAAGGCTACATGTTATACAGAATGCATATGAAGAGGTGTTTCCCTTTCTAATTCCCCCTCAAAACAGAAGCCATGGCAATTCTTCCAGAAATCAGACTGTATTTCTAATAGAACCATCAGCATTTTGGGATTTTAGTGTCATGGTTTCCAGGGAGTATGTTGAAAATGTCTGACCTCATATGAACTTTTCCCTCTCTAAGAATCCTGTCCAACAACCTCTAGCTTGCTGTCAGGTACAACAGACAAAAGTCATCTCTGGGCATGGTGCTCCCAAATAATTCCTGCAGCACCTTCAGGACAAGAGAAAGCAATTCTTTTGAGCCACAACCAAAAGCCTTTGCCAGAGCAGACTTAGCAGTGTTTAAAGGATTTATTTAATTCTTTTCCCTTGCATAAATGAGCTTGGAGGGTTAGACTTTCTTGTGGAGAGGATTTAAAAAAAAAATTGTAGTGCAGTTTTGGCAGATTATGTGGGTGGTATATGAATCAATAAAGCTTCCAGCTATACAAAGCCCTTGGGTGAATCGAGATGTTTGTTTTTATTTATTCTAAACAGAACTAAATCTGAAAAGGTTGGGATTTTTTTATTATTTCTGCCAAGAAATGAGGATGTAACCCTCCCCCTACCTTTCCCTGTTCCCTGCTGCGCTACAAGGTTACCCATAGCAAGCATTTATTTCTTGCAAATATTCATGGGGAAAAACTGTTGAGGCTTATGATGGAAAAAATATTGCTGAGATGCTACCTCCATGTCTGCTCAGGGATATGTGTGAGTGATATGTACTAGGGATTAGATACATATGTACTTAGCTAAGTCTGCTGCTGGGCTACTCCCAGTCTGATGGAGGCAATGGCAAAGCTGATAGAAACATTAACTGGTCCTGGGATGGTGGTATAATGCTGTTTTTGAATATTATGACCTGTTCCATATGGTAAATTATCTGTGGCAGGAATAAATTAAGAGTGTCTTTTCCTCTGTTTTTCTGTAAGATTTTTAGTGTGCTTGTTGTTGGCAGAATTGGCTGCTTGCTCTGGCCTGCACAATTGATCCCATTCTTCTGTGTTGAGGTTCTAAGTTGATGAAAGGTATCAAAAACAGTCTATCCTGTCCAAGATCCATGATAGGGGCAAAAAGTTGAGATACTAAATCATAAAATTTACCCAGCTTTACTGAAACCCATATTTTAAAACAAAGCTACAAATTTTAGTAATGAGTACTTTGTTCCCGAGTTCTCATCTTTCATAAGAAGGTCTCAGACTGGGAAAAAGAATAACCACTGCTTTCCAAGACCTTTACAAGGGCCATTTCATTCTACAAATGAAAGGACCTACACAGTAGGCCAAACTGGTGAATATCTCACATAGAAATAAGTTCAAGGATTGTGGCCCTGTCAATGATGAACGTTTACAACACATCAGCCTTCTAAACAGGCCTGGAAGTGACATAGTAGCAACATCAAGATACATTAAGGATCCCATTTTTCAGCAAGAATTCACTAATATTAGATATAGTTGCTCCAGATGTACTTGTCTAGTGTCAGCTGATTTCAGTCAAAGAGGTTTTAAAATCGTGGGTGTAGTTAGATCATCCTAGCCAACATAGGGGCCAGGGAATAGGGGCTGCAGTCAATATGCCAGAAAAGACATTGCATTTCTGCTTTTTATGGAGTATATTCTTACTTCCCCTTAGAAGTGGAATTTTGCTTAGGAATCTCTTTTCTAGTTTCCTTAGGAACCCCTTTAAGCTAAACTTTTTGTATCTTTATCTTTGAGTCATGCAGGTATTTTTCTGAGCTGAAGTGATTTTTCTGACCAACATCAAGAAATGGTAGGGAACAGGACATGCAATTATGCTTGCTATTTAAATACTACTCCTTTTCTAAACAAGGCTACTGAAAAGCTGGTCCTATCCTATATTAGCCAGTTTTTGCATGCTTTGTTTCCACCTCTCCTTCTGTTGTTCTAGCATCCCTCTCAATACCTTCTGCTTTTGTCAGTGCAGAGCAGTATACTGTTATTAATGTCTCTTCTCATTCCCAGTCCTTTCTGCATCTCTTTCCTATAGCTGCCTCCAGTGACATGCAGTGATGATAATGGGATGCAGTGCCACTGGCATGATACCCCAAAGCCCTGCAAGGACTAGTTCAGAGGTACAGAATTGCTTAAAAGCCAGGAGCTTCTCTACCCAAGGGGAGGAAAAAGCGATTGCTTGCTGCGTTAGGATCTGAATGCTCCTTGCCACTTCCTAGCAGAGCAGTTTAGAATCAAGCTCCGCTGGATGATAATTGTTTTAACTACCATTGTGGCTCTCTCTTTTGTCCAGGGGCATGGCTGCAGAGGATGGGTGAAGTTGTACAACTGATGTCTGACTAATTCATGGGGCATTCCTAATTGGTTGGGATAGATCTCTCGCCCTCCCTTCTCTCCCTTCCCCCCACTGAGTTGCCGTTTGATTCTTTACTTACAGCTTTTGCAAATAAGTTTGCTCTTTCTTTGCACAGTCTACATAAAATCAAAGGTGACCAATGTGAGTGCATTCTGAGCACGGTCAAGATTAGAATCTCCTCCATTTTTTTACCAAAAAGGGTGAATGTTAAAAAAATCTATAAATCATAATGATGTTCAGATTTTATAATACAGAACATTGCAGTAAATGCAGCTCAGCTGACAAAGTGTTTGCAGGAAGGAGATTAGTGATTGGGGTGACCATGCCATCTTTTTTCAAAAGAAATGTGCCATTGTCAGATTTCTTACCTCAGATATTTACAAAGATAATTCAGGCAGCCTATAAATTCAGACTTAGTTAAAGGACAGTTGTGCTGTCTCTGAAGAACAAACTAGAACTCCTAAATAAGTTAAATATGATTCTCTGCTGTGCTGGTAAAGAGCTCAGCGCTCCTTCTGGCTATGCAGGTAACCATCTAGACCTAGGTAGGAATGGCATAAGGGACTGTAACATGTCTAAACGGGAGTCTGATTTGCTATTGAACTGGGAATCTCAGCTATAGACAGCTGTTCTGATGGGATCCCAGAGCTGTGTATCTATACACTTTCCCTTTTAGTCTCCATCTCAAGGCAAAGTCAGATTTCCTTAGCACAAAGGGTTGAAGGGCTGGACTCCACTGTTCAGTTAATGATATTCTGTTTGGCCTTTGGAAGCCACCAATGAACTGTTTCAATTAACTTATTGAGCATAAATGAGCACAATAAATTTCCACACTTTAAGATTGCTGTAATTGTATCAGTAAATGAACTCTACCAATTAGACAAAAAAATTCAGTATGCAGTCAATTTTAATTACTTTCCAGTTTGTTTAAAATTATGCAGAATTCATACTTTTAAAGTGAGGTATATTCAGGCATGAGCTCTGAATTTTACCTGCTTGTAGAACCCTGAAATTATGTAAAAGTTGCTGCGTTTCCAATAGCACTTTGGCTTTGTACCAGTGCAAAGTTATTTTGGACTGATAATCGATTAATCATTTCCTGCAGTGTTATTCCCTCCTTCTCTGAGAAGTTCATCTAACCTACCGGTGCTGTTGTCAAATAATTAGTCTGAATGTTGTCTGCTGATGTTCACAGATTCATCCAGATTATGGAGTTTGTTGCATTACCTCTGTGATTTCCAAAATGGAAGTCATTGACTTGAATTATTCTCACTGAAAAAATCTACATCTCCTTATGCTGTTGTTGCAAAATTGTGGCTTTATTGGAAATAGTTTAGGCAACAGAGTTCACTTTTCCTATAGACTTCAGATTTTTCATCAAGTGAGTGATACAAAAAGACAGATTGCTGGAGGAATTTGAGAGTTTCCTCATTAAATCCTTATACGCCGACAAATTTTATTTTGTCAGAATTAATTTTGTCAGATAATGTAAGCACCTGTTCTTACTGCAGCAGCAGAAGCAGTCTCTTGCATCAGGAAAAGAACTGCTGATCACCCACTTCGATAGATCTTTTGGCTTGCTGCTTGGGGCTCTCATCTGTGAACTAAAAAAGTGCAGTAAAAATCCCTAGTCTGCATGAAAGACAGCACTAACTTAAATCTTAGTCTCTTCCACCACAGCTAGCCAGAACTCACAGTGTTCATATACTTTATTAGTTAGCAAAAAATAAATTATTCTTTTTTCTTGAGGGCTCATGCAAAATATTCCAATAGCCTGAGGGATTTTATTTATTTTCTTCCAGGATCCTGTCACAGTGTGATTTCTTCTCTAGTTTTTTGGCAGGCAGCAGGTGGGCAGAATAACCATGACTGATTCAGGTTAAAAAATAAACGCATCTTTTTTTCTGTTTTATAGTCTTGCACTTTTTTTGTCATGTCTGATTCCAAATCTTGTTTCATATCTTTTGGTTTTCGGTGGAGTTTGGTAATCACAATGCAATTTATCAGCTGGCCTCTGCTCCCAGAACCTTGGCTGGATGAACAAGTTACTGGTCAGCAGTTCAGACTGGAGATCTGAGACACCGAGGCAGCTTTAGCTACCTTTTCTGTGCTACCTTTTCAAGGCAGCTCAGACCTCTGTGAATATCACTAAGCTCCCTTGCTTGGGAATTACTCTTCTCCTAATGCACAGATTGATTTAAGGACAGCAAAACCAGCACCAATCAAAGATGATACCTTGCAGCTAAAAACTAATAATGAAGAAACTTTTGTAAAATTATCTGAATGTAAAAAACTAAAGGCTGTTCATGAATAATGGGCCAAGAAAATGTGACAATGAGGTCAGCATGATCTGAGGATGCCAACACAATGCCCTCACATATATAAGTAGTGGAGCAATTCTTCAAACGTAAGATTTGCTGCAACTTTGTGGGATCACCTCATCCATCTGGACACTTTATGACTGAAAAAAAAAGAACAAATGAATTTGGAGAAGAGTGGGGACTTGTGACGGATCAGTTTAAAAGAAGGGATTAAAAGCACTGCATACAGCCCGGAGGGGAAGCAGTAGTCTACAGACATTGGAAGATTGCAAGCGTTAAAGACTGAAAACAAACATGTGAGGTACTAGGAGAGGGTCTAGCTAGATCCTCTTTTCCCATGTGAAATTGTGGGTGAATTTTCAGATAAAACTGTTTAGAAGGTTAGCCATTTGCTTATAATAGCATTGTGATGTGGGAATTTAAAAAATGCTAGCGTGATGCCTAGAAAAATAAGTGTGAATTTACTTACTGTAGGAAGTAACTCCATACAGGCTTGGAGGTAGTTTAGCATAATCAGCTTTTTCCATCCATAATTCAGAGGATATTGTGCATTATTAAAAGCAGATACTTCTGGCCACTTGACTATTAGTCTCTTACAGCTCTAAGAATACGAATGGTAGGTGTTAAAATCAGCCACAGGAGGGCTCTTGCATTATTTCCCTGCAAGCCTTTAAACATATTGAGGATAATAAAGGAAGAAGCCTATTCAAGCAAGTGTAGACAGAGGCTAAAAAGATCAAGTCAGTCTGTGCTCTAGTTTCTGTCAGCATGTACAGGAAAGGAATTCTCTGAATAATGAGTAGTTCACTGTGCACTTTATTTCATCTGCTTGTAGAAGCAAGAGTTATTCCTCCTTCTGTGATTTTAGCTAGATACCATGTTTCTTGAATAATAGGGCATGGTTCAGTGTGTACATTAGAGTTCTGAATGCAAGGATTGAGATAAAATATCCATGACAGTGTCCAGTATCTACTCCAGGTTTTCCAGGTATCTGACTCTAGTGAGATACTTCTCATTACTGAATCACTTCTCATTTTTGCACCTTTTGTACTCTGTGACTTGAGCCCCACCCAGCAACTTAGCTGAACTCCCAAAGCAGCATGCTGAATTCCTAGAATACATGCATGCAGTCTTTGGATGCTCTATATGTGTCTGATAAGAAGCAATCACAAGACACAAACTCAGTATTGTTAGAACAGTTGTGAAACAGGGTCTGTTCCAAAGGAACAACCATCCATGGTGGAACTGACTCTGTCCATACTTTGCCTCCTTCTTTCCCTCAGGAAGAGAAACTCTCACTGTATGCTAGATTTACAGGTGCCAAACCAGGACCTCCCCACCAGTCAGTCTACAAGCTTTCTTTTTTTGCCCCCAAGGCACCCAGCTGAACTTTCCACATATCGAGTGTGCAGACATCATGCAACTTTATCTTCTTTTCCCTAAGGACATGCCTATCACAATTTGTTGCTTTTCCAGAAAGACTCTATTTCTTGCAGGCCTCTCAAAAAAATTCAATTCCTTCGTACTCAAGAAGAGTCTTCTTTCAAAACTTCCTGCTTGCTCATGCTTTCCAGAAGAAGCATTTGGGGACAGAGTTTACACTGCTTCTTGCCCTTATCCAGAAGGAAGATTTGACACACTTTCTTGATTTTACAAGCATCAGTAGTGGACCCAGCTAAAGAAAACTATTAAAATTTTGCAAAAACTGAATTCTTTTTCCCTGTGGTATTACACATACACACAAAAAACTCCAACAAAAATAAAAACAGAGCAAGAATAGTCTGCTGTTCAAGGCCTTCACACTATTTTTTAAAAAATATTTCAAAATGCATCTCTGAATAAAACAGTGCTGAGGCTTTACCTCTGATCTATTCTTCCTCAATAGAAGTATTAAGTTTTTTCCACTCAGCGGAAAGAAGCATCTCAGCTCACATTGAAGTTGTTAGTATGGAAGTCACTATCCATCAGTACTTGTAAAATGTCCTCCCCTTTGTACTAATATAGCAAGAAATTTTAAAACAAATTCATAATTGTGCACCTCAGTTAAATACTTAATAATCAGATTAATACATAAATAGATCAAGACATCCATGTATTTTACCTGGGTTCTCAATCAGCCACTTGAGTGATCCAAAGCACCAAACTAAAGGTTATTTTGATATAGTTTGAGACAGGAAGTTGACGCTTTATTTACACCTGAGACTGTTCTTTCCTTTTTGCCAGAAATTCTGTCCTTCTCTATTTATGTTGGCCAATATCTTCTTTTGCAAAACTCACTTCTGACAACATTTTTCCAGGGAAAAGGCATTTCATTTGATAATACCTGACTAGCTATTTGTGACACAAGCAGTTTATGGTTTTTGACTGAGTTCTTTCTGAAGCACTAAATGTGAATTCTTCCTGGAGTACCATGTTTTTAGAAGTGCTTGCCCCTTTCAGTGTTGAACTTCAAAGGGGAAATCCATCCACAGGTGCCAATGTAAGGGATGTGAATAGTGTGAGATGCTGTCTTGTTTGTATATTTGCACCTGGCCTGCTTTGAAAACCATCTCCACCAGTGCTGCCTCTGGCACTTATCCCTTTTCCTGGTCTTGGATGTTTTTTTACAACCCCCGGAGGCCCAGCATATCTGGCCATCAGGACAGCAAGCCACCAAGCAGCTATGAAAAGCAACCATGTGCAGAGAATTCCTTCAGAGTCCCCATCCTCCCCCCCCATCCCAATTTCTCCCCTCCTGAATGTTTGCTCTTTCATACTTCACTGGAGAATTGTGTTATCTCCAGGAGATGTGGTTCAGCTTCGTGCAGGAATGTCTGTGGCGGCTTGCTGCCCTCCTCCCAGAGACACTGCAATGGGACAAGCTGCCTCATTAGTAGGAATGGGGGGCTCTCGTTGATGGCAAGAAATAGAAATAAATAAAATAAATAACTAAAAGAAGGAGAGACTGGGAAAGGAGAGTGGGGGAGAGAGGGGAAAAAAGAGAGAGTAACTTTTCTCCCTCCCCCCCCTTCTCCTCTGAAGGAAGCAGCAGTGTCTCCTTGCAGAACGACAACCCTCAGGATACAGCAGTTGTCTTCAAATCTGTGACCATAAAAAATCATTATCTCTGTGAAATACAGCAATTTGGGAGATAATCAAACAGTGACCAGGGGGCAGAGCTGCCAATCTGAAGGATTATGCTCTGTGCACGCTTGATTCTGTCTGACCTTCCTCCGAGCCAGCTGTCAGCTTGGCGAAAACGCACACAGATCGACCCAGGGCACATTCATTAGACTGTCTTCGGTGAAGAAGTCATTTGCATAAAACCCCAGCTTTCTTAATTAGTACTTCATTTTTCCCTTGACTTATTTTGTGGCTAAGTTCACTCGTCTTTTTTTTTTTTTTACTTGCCGAAAAATAAAATGGGGGAGGAGATTTCTCTTTTTTTTTTAATGTGGGGGCAGGAAGGAATATGACTTGCAAATTAACACAGTGATAATTAGCCTATTAACATTTTCAGAGATGTAGCAGGTTTCTAAATGTTAAAAAAAAAAAAAGATTCAGAAGGGGGAAAAGTGTGTGGGAATACTGTAGTTGGAATTTATCATCTAAACTTCTGGATTTATAGTACTGAAGTGTTGAGTTGGAAAGACAGCACAGTCCATGCATTGAAAAAATCTCTCTCCTTATTTTACTAACATACAATCTGCTCGTTCTCAGAGACTACTTAGGGAAATGCTGCTTTATCATTCCTATGGACAAGCAATGGAATTTGTTATGTTAGTAAAATAAAAATGTTTTTTTCTACAGCAGTTGACACTGAGTGAAGTGTTTGGATTAGGAAGATGCTAACCACATACTGCAGTTTCACCCAGACTTTTCTGATATGTACCAATAATGATTTTAATATTCTCCAAAAGCTTCAAAATAATAGTTGTGTCTAAACAAACTGTAAATTGTTGTGTGAATTTTAAATAATTCACTTTGCAGTTTCAAAATTGTTACGTGATTGCTAGGATCAAACAAGGCAGAGGAATTATTACATTGTGTTACAAGTGTCCAGAGTAGAGAAAGATGCAAAATTAGCACAGACATCATGGAATGTGTTCTTTACTTCAAACTAATGGTGCTGGCTCTCTGATATTCTAGTCTCTCCTGATGCAGGAAGATATTTCAGAGTGTTCCTAACTTTAATCACAAACTAGTCCAACTTACATCTCAGTGCCACCATCAGAGCATAATTATTGCATAAGAGGAGGGAAATCCTGAAGTCCAAGTGACATCTTTGTCACAAATGAATCAGCAGCTAATAGAGAAGAAAGTATATACATCCTACAATGCTGTTTCTGGGGCAGTATATTCTGTTTAAAATAGTGCAAAAAGCAGTAAAATTTGATGCCATGTTTTGTAAATTCATTATCATCATGCGAGAGAACTGGGACTATCTCTGTTCTTGGATATACATTGCAGATCTTCCCCTAGATTTATACGTCTACAATATAGGTCTTAAATAGGATTTCAAGACAGGAAAGGTGGCTGCTGTCAGGATATGGAACATCTCTAAATTTGAAGTATCAGGACCAAGCATTAGAAAGCACAGTATTTCAAGTAGCTTTATGTATGAGTGAAATGAATAGCACCAGAACCTGTGTTCTGGGCCTGAGGGCATTGGACTCAGACTGTGAGTACTACTTAATTGCCTTAGCCCCCAAAGCAGTATGAATCCATCCAAATTGCCCAAAAGGAATTGTCTTTGGCCCACACTAAGACCCCAAATATGCAGTGAAATCTTTTGGGAGAACACCAGTTGGTCTGGAACAAAACCACACTGAAAACTCTGGATATAAAACAGTATAAAAGCTGTGGATATATAACAGTATGAATGGCCAGAGTTTAATGCCCATTTCCACTGGTGTTTCGTTTACTTGTGCAGATGTACTGTCAGCTGCTTCCATCTGGGAATCAAAACAAATTCTGTGGTTCATTCTGAATTTTGTTTACTAGGCTATTGCAAGATAATGGGCAGGGATTCCTCATGGATTGAAACAACAGTCCTCCCCAACTGCAAAGACATTTGCAGTGAAGAATGCCCATTATTCACATCTTTGTTTGCTGGGGCTTCAACAACCAGAACCTCATACCTGTTGTTCAGAGGAACAGAAGGCATTAAGGTGGGCAGAGAGTTTGCTCCCCACTGCCCTAACCACAAACTTTGGTCAACTCACTCTTCCCTTCAGGTTTCTGCCTTCCCCAGACTATGCAGATAGAATTTTGTAGGCAGAATCAATGCATTAGGAGGTCAAGCTCCTGTTTTTGCTTTATACTCAAAGAATCGTATAATAATGGAATGGTTAGATCTGGAAGGAACCTTAAAGATCATCCAGGTTGACCCATCTGCCCTGGGCAGGGATGCCACCCACCAGCCAAGGTTGTTCATAGCCCTTTCCAGCCTGACCTTGGAACACCTCCAGGTATGGGGCAGACACCGCACCTCTAAGGAGCCTGTTCCAGTGTCTCACCATCTCCACAGTAAAGCATTTCTTCCTAATATCTAATCTCAATCTCTTTCAGTTTAAAACTATTATTCTTTGTATTGCTATACNGACACTGAGTGAAGTGTTTGGATTAGGAAGATGCTAACCACATACTGCAGTTTCACCCAGACTTTTCTGATATGTACCAATAATGATTTTAATATTCTCCAAAAGCTTCAAAATAATAGTTGTGTCTAAACAAACTGTAAATTGTTGTGTGAATTTTAAATAATTCACTTTGCAGTTTCAAAATTGTTACGTGATTGCTAGGATCAAACAAGGCAGAGGAATTATTACATTGTGTTACAAGTGTCCAGAGTAGAGAAAGATGCAAAATTAGCACAGACATCATGGAATGTGTTCTTTACTTCAAACTAATGGTGCTGGCTCTCTGATATTCTAGTCTCTCCTGATGCAGGAAGATATTTCAGAGTGTTCCTAACTTTAATCACAAACTAGTCCAACTTACATCTCAGTGCCACCATCAGAGCATAATTATTGCATAAGAGGAGGGAAATCCTGAAGTCCAAGTGACATCTTTGTCACAAATGAATCAGCAGCTAATAGAGAAGAAAGTATATACATCCTACAATGCTGTTTCTGGGGCAGTATATTCTGTTTAAAATAGTGCAAAAAGCAGTAAAATTTGATGCCATGTTTTGTAAATTCATTATCATCATGCGAGAGAACTGGGACTATCTCTGTTCTTGGATATACATTGCAGATCTTCCCCTAGATTTATACGTCTACAATATAGGTCTTAAATAGGATTTCAAGACAGGAAAGGTGGCTGCTGTCAGGATATGGAACATCTCTAAATTTGAAGTATCAGGACCAAGCATTAGAAAGCACAGTATTTCAAGTAGCTTTATGTATGAGTGAAATGAATAGCACCAGAACCTGTGTTCTGGGCCTGAGGGCATTGGACTCAGACTGTGAGTACTACTTAATTGCCTTAGCCCCCAAAGCAGTATGAATCCATCCAAATTGCCCAAAAGGAATTGTCTTTGGCCCACACTAAGACCCCAAATATGCAGTGAAATCTTTTGGGAGAACACCAGTTGGTCTGGAACAAAACCACACTGAAAACTCTGGATATAAAACAGTATAAAAGCTGTGGATATATAACAGTATGAATGGCCAGAGTTTAATGCCCATTTCCACTGGTGTTTCGTTTACTTGTGCAGATGTACTGTCAGCTGCTTGCATCTGGGAATCAAAACAAATTCTGTGGTTCATTCTGAATTTTGTTTACTAGGCTATTGCAAGATAATGGGCAGGGATTCCTCATGGATTGAAACAACAGTCCTCCCCAACTGCAAAGACATTTGCAGTGAAGAATGCCCATTATTCACATCTTTGTTTGCTGGGGCTTCAACAACCAGAACCTCATACCTGTTGTTCAGAGGAACAGAAGGCATTAAGGTGGGCAGAGAGTTTGCTCCCCACTGCCCTAACCACAAACTTTGGTCAACTCACTCTTCCCTTCAGGTTTCTGCCTTCCCCAGACTATGCAGATAGAATTTTGTAGGCAGAATCAATGCATTAGGAGGTCAAGCTCCTGTTTTTGCTTTATACTCAAAGAATCGTATAATAATGGAATGGTTAGATCTGGAAGGAACCTTAAAGATCATCCAGGTTGACCCATCTGCCCTGGGCAGGGATGCCACCCACCAGCCAAGGTTGTTCATAGCCCTTTCCAGCCTGACCTTGGAACACCTCCAGGTATGGGGCAGACACCGCACCTCTAAGGAGCCTGTTCCAGTGTCTCACCATCTCCACAGTAAAGCATTTCTTCCTAATATCTAATCTCAATCTCTTTCAGTTTAAAACTATTATTCTTTGTATTGCTATACTCCCATACCAGTGTAAATTAACAGGAGTGAACTGCTTCTGAATTTCAGCTGCATGGCCCTACTCCAAAGGACTTACACATTTCAAAGCACACATTTTCTTTTTCTTGTGACATACAGTAACAGTATTTCAAATACGTCAAGAGCATCTGTAATTACGAAAGACTAATGCATTCAGCACAGAAGTCAATAGAAAGATCATAAGGTTTGCTTCAACCTTTTTTACACTACATTACTTCTGATTAAATTTGGAAGTTTACGAGGACCTGTCAGAAGAAGTCTAATACTGGAGGATTTTTGTTGTTTGTGTAGACCAAGGATATCCAGCTAACTACAAGGAGCAGCTCAGTAAATCTAGATTAAAAATTTTCAAAACAGTTTCACTCTTATAAAAAAAAATCTGATTAAGAGTTGGATTTTGAAACTGACCAACATGCAATCCCTCTGTGAATTATGCTGCACTTCTCAGTAGGTTTTGGGCATGTACAATATCCTCTCAGCCTCCCAACATTTAAAATTTGCTGTCTGTAAATTTGATTAACTCCAGCCTTCAGTTACTTTGGGAAAATGTACTGGATTGCAAAAGTAGAAAATTTGTTTCATTATTAGAGCAAAAGATTCAGCAGTAATTCCCTATTTAGTTACTAGGAATAGTCTGAAGTCTAGTTAAAACCTTTTCACGCTACTTTTATGCCCTCTTGGTGCCACCACATTCTGTTAATGTGTTCATTCAGCTGTTAGCCTTCATACTGCAGTTGCAGAGCTCCTGAAACAAACCCACAGGAGCTTCACTCATGTTATTCAGAGTTTTCTACTTCTTGTATTTCCCTCTGAACTACGGATGTAATCCAGAAAGGTCAAGTTCTTAGATATAAATAAAATATTGTTCCTATGACACATTCATATAAGTCCAAAAGCAGTCATCAGTCACTGCTAGTTGACTCACTACGGTAACAACTACTTTAGGTCCTCATCAAAGAACACATTTTACTCTTTCACTCTAAGTGAAGGACATCTTACCTGACTTTTCCAATGCAGAATTTAGGCTTTTAGCCTGAGCTACACTCCTGATGTACTTGGAAAAAGACAAATATATCAAGACAGAAATCAATTCCACCTAAAAGAACAACACCTTTAGGATGGGATAAAATATTCTCACTGGGATTTGTCTCTCTTTGCTGCCCATTGAGTTAAGTTTTGATAGCTAACTTCAACAAGGAACCTTATTTCTAGAAAACTACAGTCCAATGAGATTGATCAAGGGGTTAATTGCTTGATTACATGGCACAGATAGCAGACTGGAAGTCTAATTGCCATTATAGTAATTTCAACTTAGTATAATAATTTTATGTATAATGACCTGTCTTGTTTTCTCTCAGAGGGAATCTCAGCAAAGTGATTCCTTTGCCTATTTTCTGTAGGCATTTATTTGAGATAGTCCCTTTTATTCATTTTGATTCAGATGCACCTTTGCTAACAATTTATGTGCGCAATCTGAGCTGCTGGTGTTGGTTCCTTCATTAAGGAATGGGAAGAGACGTGAGTCCCTGCAGGGTAATTAATCCCACCTCCAAGAGGTGATTAAGACATCAGAGCTGAAATGCTTCTCTGAATGTGTCTGTCTGATTGCAGGAAACTAGGAGTCACACTAAAGCTGGACTCACAAATTTTTAATGGTTAATCTGGAATAGATGTTGCTGATCACTGCTGCCAATGAATTTATTAAGACTTCCATGAAATTAAAGTTTGGTGATTTTATAATGAGAACTACTAGGCAATGGTTTCTCAAATGCTTGAGTTCTAGGTATCCAGAATATCATGAATGTTATTGTTCTACTGCTGCCATTATTGTTTCTTTTTGTGACACCTAATTGCCTTCATCTTGGTCACAAAAGATCTGAATTTTGAGTGAAGACTCAATTACCCTTCATAAATCTCCACAGTTTATTTCACTGGGAAAATATATTACAATGCTACCTGAGATAGATTTAGACTGGACATAAGGAAGAAATTCTTTGCAGTGAGGGTGGTGAGACACTGGAACAGGTTTCCCAGAGAGGTTGTGGATGCCCCCTCTCTGGAGGTGTTCAAGACCAGGCTGGACAGGGCACTGGGCAGCCTGGTCTAGTGGGAGGTGTCCCTGCATATGGCAGGGGGGTTGGGACTTGATGATCTTTAAGGTCCCTTCCAACCCAAACTATTCTATGATTCTATGATTCTTGTGGAAAACAGCATAGCTGCATCAGAATGCTGATATTTCACCTAGTAAACCTTGGATCCAAATATAGCTTGTTATTGATCAGTTCTAGATAAGGTTGTTACTTATGACATTGAAAAAGAAAAAAAAACAACCAAAACAAACCAAATAGGAACTCACAAAGTCCATAATAAAATCCATAAGACTAGATGGTGTACCCCAATGCAACAAGATATGCCAAGAGCTCCTGGCAAAGGGATAGTGATATGCATCCATCTTGTATCCTTTCTGATTTGGATGCCCTCTCCTGTCTTACTTCTTGAACACAGTACTTTGTAGAGAAAATAGCAAATATGTGCAAATGAAGGAAATACACTCCTGTGCCTTCACCAGACTTAAGGAATGCTTTACTCAATCAGGACATCTCCCTGGTAAAGTTTGTTATTTCTCAGCTAAGATGCCTTCTTATCACTACTTATTTGGTTCCCAAAATTGTAGCGCTTCATCTTTTCTTTAAAATCTTCTCTCTTTTTAACTACTAAAATTTAACCTAAATTTCCCTGCCAAAACTTAAACCCATTGTATCTTCTTCTGTCTTAGTTGACTAATGAGAATAATAATCAAACTATTCTTCAATGTGAATTATCTACTCGGGCTAAAGTAAAACCTCCAATCTCATTTTCAGTGAAAATCCTGAGTGTGGCCAACAATTGCAATCCCTGAAGTAAAATAACAGGGTTTTATTTACTAAGGTCTTCAGTCTATTCATTGAGTTTTATTGGCATTGAAATAACATTTGGGCAAGATTATATTGCCTTTTTTTTTTTTAATATGGCTGTTTAAAAGCTCACAATTAAAAAGCCTCTGTTAATACTCTGATATTGCCACCAGGATCGAAAAAGGATTATGCCAGCATTCTGGGCTACTAAAGCATGCGCATACTATTGAACATACACTTATTGGAATGTTCATTTCCAGGAAAAAAAAGCTGCATGGAAATGGGATTCTTTCCAAGATGCTCCAAGCAGCAGCCAAAGGACTGGGTCTTAGTGCTGCCTTGGCACAGTCAGTCTCTCAGTTAGTGTCAAACTAGTGTACCTGACTCTTAAGTCAGGTATTCCCTTATTATGTCTTGAAAGTCAGTGGCACTAATGTTGATGTAGAAAATAATTCCTGGAACCATAGGCATCCTGGTAAAATACATCACTTTCTATACTGCTCCGAGTTACTCTTTGCAATGGCCAGTAAAGACAGGGTTTGATGCCTGCAGAGCTATGCTGTTTTAGGATATAACTTCTTCCTGTGACTGAAAATAAATACAGGCCATTTAAAAAAAAATATATATACACATAACATGTGGTAATATTACCATAAGTATTTTCAAGAGTGGATCAAATCTATCTGAAGAGGAGAGAACAAAAGGTCCAAAAATAACTGAGAATGAAAAAAATGCCAGAAAGTATCTGTTACACAAAATGAAGGTATGATTCCCTTACAGGCTGCCTTGAATCCACCAGCTCAGGTGCTTAGTAAAGCTTTAGTACACAGGATGTGCATGTGAAACCCAGTTGAGCCAAACTCATCACCAAGCATCAAAAAGGAAATATGGAATTGAAATGGAAGTAAAGAGTCTGAAGAGCTTTAGGGGCAGTTCTTGCAATTCCCCCATGGTTTTTTTGGCCCTACTTTTAGTTCGGTGTGCCTCAGGATCTGCTCAATCCTAAACTTGACCACATTATAGCCTTTCCAAACACTGTATCTTACCATGCATTTCTACCATCACTGCTTTCAGTGGTTCCTTGGCTCACATGGAACCTTGGGAGCATTAATACCTCTGAAAATAAACATTGTAGTAGATGGAGAATCTCTTCTTATAGCTTTTACATAACCATTGCTAATCAAAGAAGCTCGGTAGCAACCTTGATTGATAGCAGTGGATTGATATCAAATGGAGTCCTATATCTAATCCATGGAAGAGGATAATAATCATCTTCAGATGCCTCTAAGGGTGTTACACTACAGACATAAGAAGTACTGTTTAGTTTTGTAAATATAGATACCATATCAGCAAGCAAGACTGCCTAAAATATCCCCAGAAGAAAAGAAGGGAGTGCATGCACCTCTGGAGTAGTGTTCCTAGGTACCCAAAATTACACTAGGTGCCTCCATTAAGGTGAGTGATCACCTGTCACATTTTAACAACAGAAGAAGTTTGACATCTATTCCTCATACCTCTGCTTGGTCCAGTGCTGCAAAAAGAAAAAAAAACAGGTCTGGCAGCATGGCTATATTTTTTATCTATATCCTCATTCAACCAGTTGACTGTCGTCTTTTAGGGAAATAAAATAAAACTACCTATTCCAAATAGTTTAAGTAATTGATTGATCTTTGTTTAAGTTTCTATTAATGTCATGTGGAAAAAAGATAAAATCACACATTTTAACTTTATCAAAGTAAAAATTTTGGACATTTTTATTTTTTTTAAAAATAAGCTTATCCTGGAAAGAAAATATCATTTGCACTGGTGTGATATTTTTCAGAACTGTAAAGTGCAAAGAGAACTAAAGTATAATCTGTCTTTCCTCAGTTATGCTGGTTGTCCTGATGCTGCTTTTACAAAGGGCATTATTAGTGAGACAGAAAAATTCTGAACATAGCATTGGACTTCACAGACTCCTTGGTGTTCAGGACCTGGGCAATAATGACTGTGAGCACTTATAGTTTTCCAAGAGAAATATTTGGAAAAAGAGTCTGGCGCTGAGTGTCAAAAGGGATGCAGATCTCTAAAAAAGTGACTGGTGGTAGACCAAAGGTTTTATTAATTGACTCTAAATCCTCTGAATTGTTAGTTAGACAACATCACCTTCAGTGGCAGCACTGAAAATGCCTTTCTGTGGCTTACAAAAGACATCAAATACCATCTGAAAGCAACAGGCATGCTTTAATTTCAGTTCCAAGATAAAACGAAAAGCAATTAATGCAAGTTTGTGTTACCTCAATATAAATGAGAGCTCAGAAGAATTATTCCCTATTTCTGCCAATACAAATCAAAACAAGAATTCAGTCATCTGTCTTGCATAAAATTAAGTGCAACCTCAAATTGGTTAGTTGCTGGGATGTATTTACCAGCACTGAGTAACATGTCATCCACTGGTGTAGTAACAAAAGGTTTATATTAGCTTTAGAACCTCACTATTGCAAGTGCTGTTCCTACCATAAAAAAGGACAGATTCTGTCCAATTTGCTACTGGAATAAATGAGGCAGATAAAATCAGAGATAAGGAAATTATACTATCCTCTTTTTTAAAGATCATGGAATGAGGCACATAGCAATTAAATGTTGTAGCCAAGGTTGCATTGTGATTTGCAATCCATAGCACATCAAGGTTTTGAACCCACATTTCAAACTTCATAATCAAAGCAATTTTTCTTTTTTTTTTTTAAACAAAATATTTGTGCTGGTTTCTTTATGGTTACATAGCGAATGTGATTTTCAAAAGTACATGGGTAAAAAATTCTCTGTTTACTTCATTTATCTTTTTTTTCATATAGTTAAGTTTTTTCTTTATTTTTTTTTCCTTCTTTTTCTTAGGGAGGAGAGCTTAGGTATCAAATTACAATCTTACATAAGACTAAACAAAGTAAAATAAAATAAAATTGCTACCTAAATACCATTACCTGAAATTTTGAAACATTAAGACTTCAAAAGGGTTAATTAATTACATTAGCTGTGTCATTATCCTGGCAACATTCTGCTGGAGGGTGTATAGATCTATTCAGCTGCTGAGTTTGAAAGAGCTGTGTTCTTCTCTCACAGAAGAAAATTCATCAGACATTAAAAACAGAGTCATTAGCAGAACATATTGTTTTCTCTCCACCAGATTGAAGAACATCAGATGGAATAATCAAAACAAATATTAAATAAATACTTTTTTAAAAAATATGGAATTCAGAATTCATCATAAGTCAGAATAGATTTTTTGCATGATTAATTTAAAGTGCTTAATATTTATTGAATGGGGAGAA
This sequence comes from Turnix velox, assembly GCA_013400935.1. Lineage (NCBI taxonomy): Eukaryota > Metazoa > Chordata > Aves > Charadriiformes > Turnicidae > Turnix > Turnix velox. Next base: position 158,485 of record VZTY01008149.1, on the reverse strand, counting down.
CCACAGTCTCATATCTTTGTTGTCAAAAAGGGGTATAAAATGCTTCTCTATTAGAATGATAAACTGATTCTATAACGTTTAACAGGTGTATATAACTATATAAGGTACATGTAGTTAAAATTAAGAAAGGACAACAAAGTTTTTAAGTATGAAATTAATGAGTTCCATGTAAAGGGCAATTAACTAAAATTAAGCAACTTTGGCCAGGAAGTTTTTTCTGGGTGTGACAGAAATCTATGAAATCATGACAATCATGGAAGAGGTGAAGAAAGAAAAATTATTAGTTATTTCTTGTTATACAGATTCTAAGAGTTGTAAAATAAATTTACCTAAAGGTGGGCTCAAAATGATTAAAGGGAAGTACTTTTTCAACAGCACATAATTAAACTGTGAAACTCATTGCCACAGGATGTTGTGAATGTCATATGTTTTCATGGGTTCTAAAAGCTATTACATACAGACATGGAAGGAAACCCCTTCATAGACTATGATAGACAAAGAAATAACCCGCAGGTCAGTAAATTGTATGGTCACAGATTGCAGGAATCTGGAAAGCTAAAATGTGGGAACATCAATGTATCCTTTCCTTTTTATGCCTCTTCCCAACAGGCAGTCATTACTGTCCGTTGCTGGAGACCAAATCTGTCTATATAGTCTGTGGTCTTACTGACTATATCTTCTTTTACAAGCTGGTTGAAAATTAGTCTAAAAATTTTAGCCCTACAGTAAGAGGAAGCATTTTTTAAATAAACATGTCCTGTTTTTTTCATGTGGTTTTCATGTGGTGTTGAGGATTCAGTACAAACCCCTGCAGGTTCATCCTTTTCTGGAGCACATGATGAGGAACACATCAATTGCTTGTGATCATTTGGGAAGATCCTTCCTGTCAGATCTTGGGACTGCAGCCACCAGATCTGATCCTGTTGGAAACTCTTTCATGTCTGCCATAAAGAAAAACAAAAATAAGGGTATTTTGTCAGTGGTGTTATGCACTAATCACTATGCCTTTCTACTAAATGCTTTCTATTTCCATATCTGTGTGACCCCAAACTCTTGCTTCCAAAAATCCAAAGGGCTGGATTAGCTTCATAGGATGAAAATCACCTCTATATAAAGAGCTAGGACAAAACATTCTATGTGTAGTTATTTTCAAGGACATTCAACTTGTTGTATAACAGATCTCCATGCAGCATGAAATACACTTTTGGTTCATGGGCTTCACGTCTGAAAGGTACAAGAAAATAAATTTGTGTCCTAAATACTGTGGGAAATTAACTGCTATACATGGAAAATATATGGCTTGTCCAGCTTTCATGGTACTTTGAGGGGAAAGGGAAGATACTTGTAACTGTGGATCTCTTTTCTTCCCCTCTTACTGCTTTTCTACTGATAGTATATCGGAGAAAATGAAATGTTAAGTAGAAATGTTACAGAACAGATTTCTGTTTCACCAGAGGATGGCAGATGAAGTGAAGAGGATACCTGTTGAGTTTGCAGACCTGATTCATCAGCCTTCTGTTTGTCCAACAGCCATCATCTCCCACAAGTTATTATTTACCACTTGTTCTAGTCTTGGAAAAGAAAATGAGGTAAAGCAGAGGAAAAAAAAACCAATAAAAACTAAAACTAAGGTTTTGTGAAGAATTGCAGGGAACATAATACATCATAAACTAATTATAGCTCAGTCTGCCCAAGTGTCACTCTACAATGGTGAATTATAGGCGTTAGGCTGCAGCACTTCACTTTCTTACTTATAACTAAACCAGAACCCTTTTAAGTTTTAATTAATCTGCTTAGCTTTAGTTGTGAGGGAGCAGGGGAGAGGGGAAGGAAGGCAGATTAACCCTTCAATCGACAAGTACTTTCATAGTATCTCCTTTTGGGATATTTTATTCTTCAGCACCTGAGGGAGACAGCATTATCAGTCTGACATGCAGGCCTATTAGGCTGTGATTTTTTTTTTTTCTAATTTGCCAGAATCTGGCTAGTCTTTTCTATTTCATTATCAAAAACCAATTAATTTTCTGTAAAAGCATCAAATTAATTACAAAATAGTATGGAAATATAAAGAATGGAGGGATTTCCCTCTTCTCTCCTCCTACCCTTGCCTCATTATGGGAAACATGTTTGGCCCCTTGGCTGCAAAGCCCTATTAAGGAACTACAGACTGTCTAACTCCTCATTTAAAATTCTGTTGGGGTGTCAGGAGGCCTATGTGATGGGGGTAGGTCCATTTCTACCCACAGAGATAATTTTCCAGTTCCTTAGCACAAAAAAATACAATCATAAAATCATTAGGAGTGGGGCTGTGAGAGACCTTGGGAGGAAATTCAGCCCATGCCTTCTACCTGCTCACCAGGTAGACAGTGAGCTCTCTACACCTTTCCAGCTGATTCATTCTCTTTTGCAATGATCAATTTTATATTTTTTTCTCCTATGCTCACTGAATACAGGGAACAGTTTGCTTTTTCTTCTTTGTATCTAGGTATCTGAGGGCTATTATTTTGTCTTCATCAGTCTTTTCTTCAGTCTATTTTGTTTTTCATCTTTCTATCTTTTCTTTATAGATAGCTTGCAGTGTGGCTTTTCCACTGTGGGTGGCTCAAGTAACAAAAACGGTATGAATGGAACTCACATAAAGTTTGATTATCCATAAACACTGACCCATGATTCAGATGCTTGAACACTGGTATTCAGTGCTGTTTGAGACCTCATAGGATACTCTGCCTGTGTTCTAGTTGTCCCTAGATCATGTGCCCTGTCTGTCTGGGCAAATGCCACATCTAAAATAACAGTAAACATCTCTGTAGACAAGATAGTTGAGCCCCAGGTATATATTTGTAGGTCTACAAGAGAGCAAGCTTTCACAGTACTCAGTAGGAATCTAACCAATGTGTTTTATTATATCTAGAAAAAAGATTCAATTGACGAAATGTTCTCTTAAGAGTAAGCTGCACTGCTTTCTAGTCTCGTTTAACTTAGACATCTCTACTGACTATAATGGAAGCTTAGGTAGCTGGGGCTTATGTACATGCCTAAAGGTACACCCAGAACTCTATGGATCTGTGTCTAGGACTGACAACAACCCACTTCATGTGATTCTCACATATGCAAACACTGAGATGTGAGGAAAAGAACACCATTTAAGAGATTTTTGCAAAACGTAGATTTCAGAAACAGCAATCCTGAAAATTTCATAATCTTTTGTATTTAAATTTCTATCTGATATAAATTTGATTATCTGCTAGGTAAGTGAACATTTCTGGATTTAGCTCCAGATGTGCTTTGCTGAGGTAATAACCCTTTCAGAAATGGTCCAACCTCTCTTGCACTTTTGTATGGACAAAAAGATTTTTTATTATTCAGATGTGTTGTAGTTGTCATCTCCATAAGTAGTAGACAAGGTTTACTCTATTTTGGTTAAAGTTACAATTATATAGACTAAATTATGTTTGCCTCTTTGCTGAGCTCCCTTGGTTTTGTGTCTCTTACGTAATACATGTAGTAAATGTTGAATGAAAAATGCTTATTGCAAAAAAACCCCAGTATCTTAAGGCATCTAAACTTTCCAGTAATGTAGCAGGCCTATCTCTTTTACTTTTGCTCTGAATTCTCCTTGTAGACCTCAATTTAAGCAATAGGAGTATGTGGAGCCCTAAAGCAAAACCAGCTCCATTTGGCAGCTGATATGTTCTCCTTAAGGCTATCAGAGCACAAGTAGCTCAAACACTCAGAGAAGAGCAGGAAAAACTGAATGTTGCCTCAGTTAAGACTAAGGATTTTCAGGCAGCACAGAAAGGTTGAAGATGGAATGAAAAGCCCTGGAGAGCTGAGTTTTCTTGTCCTGCTTCTACCCAACCTGTAGTGTCCACTAAAAAGCCCAATTCCACAAGCAACTATGTCTCCCATGTGGAAAGTACTAACAATAGCCAATCAAGATTTACAGGCAAGACAAAGCAGGAGTCTTGGCCATTTTCTGACCATTTATATACTGCTGCTATTCCCATTGCTGTGGAAATAAATATGGAATAATGAAATTGCATTGTTACTAGTCTTAGTCCGGTCCACATCTTGCCAATCTGGCCACTGCTGCTGCCAATGCCACAGAATTTTAATATTATAGAAGAGCTCACTGGTATTCAGGGTATCTGATAAATAGGGCAAAACTACAGTCATTATGATCAAGAAAAAATTACTTGGGAACTAAAGCAAACAGGAGGAGGTGAGAGTTGCAAAATGCCTGTTGTGTAGTCAGTCTGAGGGTGGAATTTACTACTGTACAAAAACCTTTTCAATCAATTGTCTCTCTCTTCGGATGACCCATGAAGTCACATTTAAGTAACATCCTTTTGTGCAGTGGGCCTGACTAAACCAGTGCATCTTTGATGGCAAAAGAATCATCTCACCTTAATCTGTAGACAATAAAGTGGATAATAACATGTGAATAAGGTATATTCTCTCATTTCCAGTCAGTAGGCAGAAACAGACACTTCTAGATATCATATAATCTGAAATATTTTAGATGATTACTAGAAGGGAATTAAATCTTTGAAGTGTCTTTTCATAATTTTCATCACGACTGATCCTAAAAGGAGTCCAGGGTAACTATGTCAGATATATATGTCAGTCTAGCAGACAACATTATATGAGATGGATCCAAATCTAAAAATACAATTATTTCTATTCCAGCACAACCTGAATTCACTTCTTCAGTGGGTACAGAAATAAGAGGTTAATAATCTATGCTCATCTCTATTCAAAGAAATTATTCATAAGCTATGAGTTAGCAAAAAAAATAAGGACTGGATTTAGAAATATTGACAAAAAAGTCTACTTACTTATGAACAGGGAAGTCTTGAAAATAAGACTGTCTTCAGTTTCTGCAGCTCCACTCATTCTATTGAGCTGGGCAGATTTATACCAGCTAAAGATTAGGATCAAAAAATAAGCCTAACAACTTTAAATGCTTTAATTATTTATCCAAGGCTGTTTTGACTTGCCCTCTGCAGTTGGCTGTGAGTCAGAGGAAGCTTTAAGTAGTATCTTAGCAATTATTAGCCAGTTTAAGCTTTCACTGCACATTAAGAATCAAATCAGACTTTCTCATTCTTTTAATTATTTTTTCTAGAAAATGGAACAAAATGCCTAATTTATCTCTGTAAAATAAGAAGTTAAAGCAGTGCTTAGGGTAAAAATGTCCCATTTACTTGCTTGCCAGAAGATGAGGAGGAAAAAAAGAAAAAGAAGCATGAAGAAGCATATTCCGGCTTCAAAGGACTGCATAAACATTAGTTGATGGTTGCTTCACCATCCATTGCTGATATTTGGAGACGGAAACCATAGTCTCTTGGGGGCAGAAAGAGGCAGCTTTATCATGACACCAGCAAAATCCTACCTTTTACTTTTCTGTTTCCTGAGTTTCTGGGAAAACTGCTGTGCCATAATAGTCTTCTTAGTTGATGGTCTGTGAAGATTAATGTTGTTAAACATTGCTACAGATTTAAATCTCAAGGTCCAAAAAACATGCATTCTGCTACAGATGTAGAAGATCTAACTTCAATGGGTCTCCTTTGACCCAAGTGTAAAAGATGGGGTGGTTGGTGGATTCTAAAGTCAATGTCAACTCATTCTTTTCTATGCTGCTGGCTGCAGAAACCCTATCCATACTATTTAGTGCATTGGTTAAGGAGGCTTAAGTGGCCTTTTGACCTTTTGCCAAATACTCAGCTCTGTAAAGATAGAGTCATAGGATAGTTGTGGTTGGAAGGGACTTTAAAGATAACCTAATTCCAACTACCCTGCCCTGGGCAGGGACCCCTCCCAGTAGACCAGACATCTCAGAGCATCTCAGACCATCCAGTCTAGTCTTGAATACTAGTCTAGTCTTGAATACTTCCAGAAAACCAGATCGGGAACAACTGAAAAAAAAGACTCAAGATTTTTCACCCTTTTCTGTTGAACTCTGCAGTCAACATCATCAGTGTAAATCTTTCAGATTAAACCCACTGGAGTTGGACCAGGTGATGATTGTAGACCCCTTCCAACACAACTATACCTCTCCTCCTCTCCCCTTTCCTCCCCATAGTGTACTTAACTGTAAATCAATAGGACAATTCAATGAATACAAAAATCAGAAGGTACAAAATCAAAAGGAAGTAGCCTTTCTTGGCACCAGTAATGTCCAATCTGGGATGGCCCCAAAAAATCGTTTCTTTATTTTGAACTACTCTGACAAACAGTGCAAGTAACAGAACTGGAAAAGACAGAGCACTTGGCAAAAGCCTGAAAAATGGCAAAACCACTGAAACTATGGCTTGCTATAAAACATGCAAGGAAGAAATACTCCCCCAAGCAGGGCATGTCAGTTACATGGGCACAGCTTAGAAAAACAGTTGCTTAAAGACTATGACTTATGAATCTCTGAGATGGCGGCAGAATAAGTGCCATAGGGGTGTAGTGCAGATGAGAAATGAATTAAGCACGAAGGAGGAGTAGAAAACTGGTAAAGTCAAGGAATGTTGCAAGATGACATGCCCTAGAAAGACATGGAAAGTTGGGATGAAAAGAAATTCTTGCTACAGGCATAGACCTTGTCTATTATGTTTTGCAGTATTTCAGGAATTAGGTTAGAGTACAATGATTTAGTAGCTTGAAAAAATTCTTTTCAATAAGAAAAGTCTATATCTATACTTTTTTCCACATTTATACCTAGAATTGCTAGCATACTGAAATTATGTTAGCATCCAAAATTAATTTTTTTTTTAAAACTGTTGATTTAATTGCCATTTTTTTCCCTAGTCCTCAGAATGGAATATTTCCATCTCCTTATTTGAGACTGCATTCCAGAGAGAATAATATGTTGTGGAGAAGAATTTCAAGCTCTAGAAAGACAAAATACAGGACTTTTTCTGTGATAGCTTTTTTATGTCCTCATAACTTTTTTTTACAGTTTCAATTAATAGAAAAACCATTTTGGAAGAAGCAAAAAGAACTAACTGTGTAAAGTAGAATATCCAGTTCTTGCCCAGGGCTGCTTATGATGTCAGTTCTCTAATAAATCATGATAAAAACAATGTTTCATATTCATAGACCTGATAGGTCTTGTATTTGTGACTATGAGTAAAATAGAAGAGTACAAATGATAGTTTTCATCAGTTTGCATGTGTGGTTACCCAGGAGGAATATAGGGATATTGTCAGAGCATGCAGGAATCAGAGTTAAGATTCCACCCCAAAGTTAATTCTGGCAAAAGCATGAAGGTAAGAAGAGTTACAGGTGCAACACCAGAAGAAGAAAGACAAGGAAAAATGTGATCCTGGTGCCCACTGAGGCAGGGAATCTGGTAACAGAAGAGACAGAAAAAGTTGGAGAAGTTCTTGCTGCCTTTGTGTTTGTCTTTGCAGGTAAGATTTGCATTCAGCAGTCACATGCAGGTCTCAGAGATAAAAAGGAAAATCTGGAGCAAGGAAGACTCAGCATCAGGGAACAAAGACCAGTTAAGGAACATTTAAACAAACTGGACATACTAAAGCCCATGTTACCTACAAGAGTAGTAGGGTAACAGAGGAGTTGGCTGACATTCCTGTGAGGTCACTATTAACTATCCTTGAAAGGTCATAGCCTTTGAAAGAGATCTCTAAAGACTGGAAAAAGAGCAAGTCTCCCTCTTATCTTCCACACAGGGCAAGAATGAGGATCTATGCAAGTACATGTGGTCAGTCTGTCCTGAATCTCTGCAGAAGTGACAGAGAAAATCACCCTGAAAACCTCTTCCAAACAGGAAGGTGATTACTCTGGAATCTGGTGTCCAGTGCTGGGCACCCCAGTGCAAGAGAGATGAGCGTACTGGGAAGAGTCCTGTGAAGACGAAGGGCTTGCAGCTTGAGTAATTTAAGACTGAAACACATAGGCAAGAGGGGTTGTGGAGTTTCCAGGCTTGGAGATATTCAGAATGTTACTGGACACAGTGATGCACAATATTCTAGCTGACCCAGCTTTCATCAAGATTTTGGAATTGATCTCCTGAAATTCTGATTATGCCAAATGGATAGACAGTGAATTTTAAATTTCACATATAATATACACTGTTTAACAGATATCTAAACAGGTATTTTGAATAGAAATTATTTGGTTTTCCATGTATTATGAGTCATAGGGAAAGTGTTAAAATAATTTGTAGAAACTATCCTTAATTGAAAGGATAGATTAACCCAGATCGGCCTCTCAGGAATGAAAACCATCAAAATGGGTATCATGAGCATGACTGAAAAAAGGCTGATGCTGTACATATTGGCATTGGTTCTAACAAGAATGATGCTGTCACTTGCATAAAAATTGCTGTGAAACTCATCTCCACTGTCCTCTTAGAGCTATCTCAGTGCACTAAAATATTTTTAGAGTCTTTGATTTCTGTTTCCCTGTCAGTTTCATTTGTCATATTTGGTTTTATTAGTTTGTATCTATGTCCATGATGAGACAACACCAAATTTTATTGTCATAAGCTCAGGCTGATCAAAATACATATGTGTAAGCTATGAAAAGCTCTCCCTTTTTTATCATTCTACATGTCTGTATTGTGTGTATGTTGTAAAGGGAAAAATCACACTACTTTTTCCCTGAAGAAGCAGACAGCTAAATTAAGAAAACTTTCTGTGAGTTATTTTGGTAAATCATTGGATATTCTTTATATAGTGAAAAAATTCTACCACACTTTTATATTGAGCATGACCTTACCTTGTAAGTAACCTCATGTGAATCCATGAAAGAGACTTTCAGAGGAGCAGAAGTTTATTTGCTCATAAATATTCCTAGTCTACTTAATCATCAAAATTAAATGTTCTTTTGTGGAGATGCATATGACTTTCCACTGACAGTACAAAAATGTCCAGACATGCAATCTGAGCACAGAGAATACCACCTGCTTTAAGCTGTTTGTGGGTCATTTGTTTACAGAGTATAGAGAGGTGAGGTAATGCTCACTAGAACTGGTAAATATTACAAATTATCTATGAACATGCATTTTGAATACAAATCAGGAAATTTCCATTACATATGCAATCTCCTTTTTTCATTTCCCATTATATAGTCAGCAGTATTATTGAAGAAACGGAGTTTTATAAAAGCTCATACAAATGCTCATTTCCTCAGTCTGTGATCCCACACAAGGAAATACTGATAAGGTTATCTGCTTCTTTTATTTGACTTATTAATTTTGTGGAATATATTCAAAGACATGGAGTACCCTTCAGAGTAGACAATGCAAATCCCAACATTAGAGGAGGGAGGAAAACATGCTTATTGTGCAGTGCTTCAGAACTGCTGGTGTTCACAATTTCTGAGTAGCAATTATTCAGTATCTCCAAAAAATAGCTTAAGTACACCGAAACAACTCAAGTGTCATAGATTCTTGCATATGTCCTATAAAATATTTCAACTCATTAAATTAAAAAGTTGGGGGATTTTCTAGTGTCAGGTCATTAGGACAATAAAAACTAACCCAAACCATTTTACTGCTAGAGAAGTTTTAATGTCATTCAGGTTGAGTTTTTCCCACTTGTTCAAAATTTTAATAGAAGGATTTATTCTGTAGTGATGTATATTTCCCTATCTTAAAAAGTCATAAATATATGAAATTTTGCAAGTATGTTTATGTAATTTATATGTACATACATAAATAGAAGAGTATGAAATCATTTTTTCTACATTTAAAAGAGATTTTATTGGAAAGGTATTGGGATGAAGCAGATCCTCTCTAGGGCTTTCTGTGCAGAAATAAATGCACACTAACAGTCTATGGGTCAGAGGCTTTCAGGATGTTAGACTTAGTGAAGAGGAACAGCTGAATTATTCAGCACATGCCATTGTTCTATTGTGAATGGTCTTGCCCAAAACACCTGCCTGAGACCTGTAGACTTCACTTGCATCTGGTCATCAGATATCCCTAGGAGTCCAGCTCTTCTATATTGTAGTCTCTGTCCAAGCTGATGGAACACCCAGCACATTCATTATTGAGAGGACCATTCAACAAAATTCATTCCAGTGAAAGAAAAGTACAGAAGAGAAAAAAACAAATATCTGTTGAGAGAACCACAAATGTATAGCAGCTCAGTGAAAACCTCAGGCTTTTATTCACAAATGGACCAGAACATTCACCAGGTCTTTTTCAATGGGACTTTCTTTTACCCAAACATTTGCAGCTTGGGCCTGATCACAGAAGCATAAAATGTCAGGGAGTGGAATGGACTTTGAGAGACCATCTAGCTAAATCCCCCTGCCAGAGCAGGAATATGCAGATCAGGTAACACAGGAAGGTGTCCAAGTGGATTTTGAATGTCTCCAGAGAAGGAGACTCCACAAGCTCTCTGGGCAGCCAGTGTTCTGTCACCCTCACTGTGAAAAAGTTTTTTTCTCATATTTCTGTGGAACCTCCTGTGTCCACCAGGTCCCATTCCCCTACACGGCTCTCTGATGTTCAGTTAAAGCTTATTCCCTCTGCTTTTTTGCAGAAAAAAGGTGAACTAGGAAGGAAGGATGTAGAAGGCCTTTTAATATAATCTCTTTCTTTTCATTTGTTTCATTTTATGTAAAAGCATATCCCAGTACGTGGCAAACTAGTATACATATATATTTGATAACAAGTTCTAGGCACAAACAAATATGTGTGAGCATACTCATGTTGGTTGTCCCAAACCAGACCTTTGTAGGTAGATACCACTGTAGATAAGTCTCCTCGGAAATACTAAGGGCCAAAAAGGCATGAAGTTTAAATAATTCTCTTGCCCTTCCAGGTGGTTCATCACTCCAGGTCAAGTTCAAGATTTGTAGATGATGTTGCTTAAGGGAAGGTCACAGAGCTACAGCCTACCTTCCCTTGGGTATTTCACTAAAGTACAATATTTTGTAGCTAGTTGGGATCTCATATCAGTTATCAGACAAGACTAAGGCTACCAAATTAAACAACAGACCAAGCCTCATTTAAAATAATGAGAATTTTCAGTGGCCAGGACAGAACATTTGCCTTTCTTATAAAGAACTCTAAAATTACAGTTTGGTTTTCTGCTGTCTTATGTGAAGCTTTTCTTCAGGTGTTATAACTAATTCTAATTCAGCATTTGTATGTCAGCTTGGGTGTCTTTGTTCAACTGAACATCTTTCATTCCCTGAACTAACACTGAATGACCATTCAACAGAGTTTATCTGTCATCCTCTCTGCTCGGGATTCTTGGCATCGTACTCAAAATACTCAAATATTTTCCTGATTTTTTTTTGTTTTCTTCCCATCATGAGTATCATCTGGTGTAACTGAGAATTCCAAGGAGCTATAGATTCTTTTGAGACTAGTAGGATAGGAAATGTGGCAAAGAAAGTCCTCCAGGATGCCTCTTCAAATGAACCCTTGAGGAGAGATAGCTGGAAATGATCATCTATTTAAGATAAGACACAATGTTCTTTTGCATGCAAATTACCAGCTATCCAACTCACATAGTTCATATCCCAATAGGAGGAAATACAGCAGAGCTGACAGATGTCATCAGTTGACTTAAATGACTGCATAAAAATTCACAACGTAAGTCTTTTATCTACAAACCCTGCACATTTAAAAAAAAGATTTGTGCCAGTGGTTATGGGCTGCCACTTTGACTGCTAAGCCTTTGTCACCTGCAATTCCATGGATAAACAGTGCTAAATTATGTGCCTTGTTAGACTTACTCAACAATATAAATAATTGTAATGTAGAACGTTAAAGAGACCGATTTTTAAAATGAAAAAAGAACTGAGAAATTACTCTTGTGCATACATGTTTCTTTATGATCTAGTGTGCAACATTTTTATAGCTCTATGTCTGAAAGTATACATACTGATGTTTAATGTGTAGTTGAGAGCAAAATTATTATAGTTTTTTATATATAGTGAAGCCATATAACAAAAGAGCAGTAGCTAGTGTTTGCCCTTATATGAGATGCAGTCATATAATAGAGAGCCTTAAAGCTAGGGTTTACTGTACTTTGGGAATTAATCACACAAACTATAAATTGGGTTCAACAGGCTGGCTGGGTAAATAGGCGCAGCTAATGAGGACACTATGAGATCTTATAAGAGCGCTGACTGCCCCAGGACAAAAGTGCCGAGCTGCACCTGATGGAAAACTAGAAGACATCAAAGCATAAAGGATTAGTGCTCTCACAGTGTTGAGAAATGGCCAGGGGGAGATTCACCAACTTATTACCCACATCCAAGCTAATCCTGTTATCTGCAAAATATGACTGTGTTCAGGAACTGCCACCACCTCAACTTGCAGGAGACTAATTCTGTGTTTACATGGACAAAAGTGCAGGGAATTTTCATCTGGGCAATGAATATAAGCGATGAGAATTTTTAAGGGTTTCCTTTGTATCAAATGCATGAAGAAGGGAAAATATAAAATTAGTTTTTTAATGGCTAATCTGTTTCCTATATGGGTATCCTATAGGAAAGAATTCCTTCTCTGAGAATACGGGGCAAAAGTCATACAGAATTTTTCTCTGTTGTTTTGTTGGAATGCAGTTACTTTCCTGAAAGAAAATCAAAATACATTGAAAGTAACTTTGAAGATGAGAGGGATTGGTAGTCCCCCAATATCCCTGCCTAGAAAAATCTTTTGTGCAACAAATGTCTGCCTGATTTTTTTTTTCAGAGCAATAAAAGAAGGTGAAAAACATCCCAAGGACCTTGCCAGCATACCTCACAATATAATTCATTATCCAGCCTAAGGTATGTGAGCATGTTCAAATTTTCAGAGGTTTACAACTACCAATGCTAGAAATCTAATTTTTTTATAGCAACAATCCATGTGGAGCAACCAGCACTTACAAATGATGAACTTTGTTCTTCAATTTAAATAAACCAGAAACAAACCCAGATAGTATGTCTAGTAGCCGATAATTCCAAGGAAATGCAAATTTAGGAACAAGTTTATCAACTTATATTTAATCTAAACATGCAATATGTTCCTTCCAGTAGCTCATCAGCAACGAGAAAAGTTGCCTTCAGGAGAAAGTTTAGGCATGATTGCTCAGGCAAGCCCACAGCTAAGCATTTATACAGCATTAAGGAACACCCCCAGCACACAGATCTTGCAGGCAAGGATTTTTCTAGCTGTATGAGGGAAATGACTAATTTTGTAGGTTTTAATTTTTAGGGACACAAGAATGCCAAAAAGTTCATGGTGGTGGTAAAGAGGGCATTGCCCACAGGCTTCCCTTGGCTTTCTTACTGTTGTTGAAAGCACCATACCTGAATTATAATTAATATAATTAATATCCTCCCATTAGCAATGAAAACTAAGCACCCAGGTGAGTCAAAGCTGGCAATAACCTGATCTTAGTGATCAGAAGAAAGGATTCAACAAAGTCTGTTCTTGTGACTCCAGGATACCCATGGAAGCAAATTAATGGCCTTGACTTATTTATCAGCCCTTTCTCACTTGCATCCTTTCTAACCCTGGATTTGCCTTTTCCTTTTCTCCTGGCATCATCCAGTCCTATAGTAACCAGACTGTTTTACCAATAAACACTGGGCTATTCACCAATATTCAGTCCAGATATTAATGGAATTTCTTCTATCTATATACATATAGTACCATGGAATAATTTGAGCTGAAAGGATCCTTCAAAGGTCATCTGTTCCACTTCCCCCTGCAATGACCTGGGACAATTTCAACTAGAACATGTTGCTTAGAGCCATTTTCAACCTGACCTTGAATATTTCCAGGGATGTGGCATCTGGGCAGCCTGGGCAGGCATTTTACCACACTCAACATAAAAAATGTCTTCTAGATGTTAAAGAAATGATCAGAGAATGAACTGATTAAGAGACCAAGGAATGTTTATTGAACAATTAAGGAGTTTGTTATAAATTGAAAATTCACTGAAATCTCTCAATGGCCTCTTGATTTTATTGAGGTCTTTCTTTTAGTAAGGAAAGAACACTTAACATGTCTTTGAAGATACTTAAACATGTCTCTTCCAGAACATTTTGGTTTATTGTTTTTTTTTTAATAGCCATTTATGAGGTAGGTTTTTAATTTTTATTTTTCTACTATTTTTTCTTAAAATTGCAATTGAAAAGGCAACAGTTGCTGGATTCAAAGTCAAATCATTTTAATAGAGTAAAATGCTTTATTCAATTCAAAATAGATTCATATGAATTTTAAGTTCATGAAAGAATTTTTTGCAGTTTGTTGAACTTCCTGCAAAGTCTGAGGTGCCATTACAGTGCTACAGCTGCAGCTAAGGCATAAATGGCTAGAAATGTAAGCTAGAAAATGGTGGAATAAAGAAAGACAGATTAACAGTCACTGAAAAATTAATTGGAGCACTAATAATAATGTAAACTTCTGCATGGTTGTCTGATTGTAGGCTGAAAAATGTTTCTTAATTCTTCATTTTATTTAAACCAGAACAAAAAAATGGAAGCAGGCAAAATGCAGAGCATTCAAAATATTAAGGAAACAAAGCCTGATCTCTGGCCAGAACCTGTAAATACCAACTCTGTAGTCATAACAACTGTTTCCCTCCTGGTTTTAGAACTCTACTTAAGTAACAAAGAGAGAATGAAAATTACAAAAGTCCACTAATGATTTTACATTTGCTATTGATTTGACACTATCAAACACAGTTTAGGATGACAGAACAGAATCCTCAGAAAATGCATTAACAGCTGAAGAAAAACACTAAGTTTAAAACTATTATTCATACAGATGCTGTATTTAACCTGAGGTTGAAGACCAATAGTGAAAGGGAATGGTTTTTGTAAACATTTTATCATTCCAAATGCTTGGTGTATTTGGATCAAAGCTCAAGTCATGTCTGCTATTTTCTACTGACCTCTTCCTAGGGCTTTTTTCCCTTCATTCCATCCCACTCCCAACAAATTAATAGTCAAAAATCCTGGTGTGCTTTAATAACTGATTTTTTTAGAAGTACACATCACCTCTTTATAAATCTAATTGTAGTTACAATTCAGAAATTTACATCACAAGGCTTATTCTTAAAATCTTGACCCACCACACATCCATCCCAAAACTGACAAAGGTTCACTCAAAATGCACTAATGGAAGCTTATGGCAACAAGACCCTGGCAATCCCAGAGGGTGTATGTAAAATTTTCCTTGGTCCTGGGCAGACAGTATTTTCATTCTTACACTCAACTAATATGTACATTTAGATATAAAGGATTCCTAGCAGAAGAAAAATAAAACAACATGGCAATAACTTCTCCCCTTCCATCTCTCCACAGATCACATCAGAAAATGCTGAAATCATCTACTCCATGCTCTTAATCTTGAAAGGTTGTTTGTTTTCGGGTTTTTTTCCATAGTCCAAGCTTGGCTACAAAAAGTGGCAACAGTGAATTACTTTAGCTTACCACTAAGTCCTTCTGGAATGGGAGCAAAGCGAAGTCTATAGGATGTTGTTTCTGTTAACTGAATATTTTGCTTTTATTTCCCAAAGCTATAGAAAATCTCAATATAACAAATTTCAAACTACCAAAGATTTTTTCCTTTGTAGCTGCAGTACTACAGTGTCTTTACCTTTTCTATATTGATGTGTTATGCTTTTGAGAACCAAGCTTGCCTAGAGATGCAACAGCTAGTTTGTCATTGGCATTCACACTTAAGGGACAAGTGATGAGGTATTTATCCCACCTAACTTCATATGTCCAGAAGTTAGATCTCAAAATTATATTAATTGTGATTCTTGGCATGAGTACTTACCCCAGACTTTATTATTTTAATCTAAATGGCTGTATTTTGTTTAGTCAATCTATGTAGTTTATTGGAACTGTTGGTGTGCAATTCATCATTATAAATAAATAACTGAATGAGTTAATTGCTTAAAGACTTCTAAAGTTAGTTTAGGTGATTTGTATCATTCCTGACCATTCCTTCCCTTCCTTTCTATGCTATGACTGTCCACACATCTTTAGTTTTTTGATTTCATAACAATCTTTCAATACCCAAAACAGGAATGTTTTCAGGGACTGGCAGTGTGCACCTTTGAGCTTCCATGTTTTTTTCTGATGTTGAAGGCAAAACATGAACGCTTGATTTTGATTCCTCCTTTATTGTCTGTGAGATTTACAGGTTTCACCTCATGGTGTAAACATTTTTTTAAATTACTCCTTGCACAGATGTCCATTATTAGAATATTTACTTCTATCTCTGCTATTATTACACAATGGCATACAGATTTGCTTAATTGCACTGAAAAG
This sequence comes from Turnix velox, assembly GCA_013400935.1. NCBI lineage: Eukaryota > Metazoa > Chordata > Aves > Charadriiformes > Turnicidae > Turnix > Turnix velox. The sequence continues at coordinate 142,234 of VZTY01008149.1, read as the reverse complement.
AGGTAATGCTCTGGTAGATGATGTGCTTATGGCTGTAACCAGATAGAGTGCTGTCATCTTCTGTTGTTGAGTGACCTTGTGTGTGGAGGGAATGAGGAGTCACACAAAGGAATCCATAGCACACTCAGAATTTCTTCAGTCACATGGAAGCCCTTTGTTCCTATTACATGTTTCCCTGCACGGTTCCTTCACAGTGCAGCCAGGAGGAACAGTTTTGTGTAGATCTGAACTTCCATGAACTTAGTTGTTAAGAAATGGTCATATAATGTAGTCATCTGAGGATCACAGCATTATCTTTAGCACTGTGGAAACAGGGTATTTAAAAGACTAAAATCTATAGACTGAACATAAACTCAGCCTTTTTTGTGTATAAAATGAAAAATATTATGAAAAATGTTACCAAATATTTTGTGTTGCCTCCATGCTAGGACACCTGATGCTGTTTTCTCACGCTGGTGTAAGAGAACGGATACAAAAGTGAAGGGATGAAAGCTGGAGATTTTGAGTTCACTTGTAGCAACACGAAATTAAACACAGATTCATAACACTTAGAGACTCATAAAACTAAGTTATATTTTGCAAGGTAAATTCACAATTTCAGGGTAAACTGAGAAGTGGGAAAGGCCTGAGGTTAGCCATGTCTTTTGAGTCATCAATGTACTCTGGGCCTGCTTATGGACAAGTTTGGCTGGAAAGCACTAATTAGATTAGATATACTTGGCTAGAAGGCAGAAAGCTTAAAACATTAACTTTTTAAACATGTGCATACATTTAGAATGTTAATATTCTGCTTTTTGGAGGTATATTCTGAGTGAATGTCTTGTTAGCATGATGCTATTCTTTAATTTTGAAATGGAAATATGCTGTTTCAGAGTTAAATACTGCTCTTGTTTACATTCCCACTACCTTTACACATGGTCAGAGAAGACCATGGATCCAAAGATGGCACTACTCTCATAAGTTACAAAATACAGAGAAAAGCTATATATTTACTGCTATTATTAAGATACTGGATTTTATTTTTTTTTTTACTTCATTTGTTTGTTTATGATCATTGAGAAGAAGGATCAATAAGTAATTTTTTATTCAGTAGAGATGGATCAAAGCCTTCAATGTGGACAAGTGATACTTTCTGTCTTTTAAACAGTAAGGACATCCAGCTTGGAGAATTATGAAGCACTCCAGAGTCCTGTCTCCAGGGCTACATTGGTTTACTAATCCTTGAAGCACATCCACCTGGGGAGTTTTGTCAGAACTATGGCCCCTTCTCAGATGAATATCCTAACTACCAACCTGAGTTAGCCTTGCTCTAGCATTTTTACTATACACATGAATTTTGTACTCTTTCCTCTTCAGTGCCTAAGAGAAGGTACTGCCAAGCCTGGCAATTTAGGTAGTCACAGCTTGAAAGACCAGAGCTTAATCCACCTCATGATACATAGCACCTTGAATTCAGATTTCCTACCTCACCATTACAGAAATGAGAAATAATTCAGCTCACATCCCTTGAAGGGGATGAGTTATATCCCTAAACACCTGACATTTTGTACTGATTCCTTATACTCTTGACAGAAGGAGGTCACGCTAGACTGCCCTGTAAATGTGCCTTCAAAAACAAGAGGGAAGCTTCATGATTAGGTAGACCAGTTCCATCTTTCCAGAAGCATTATAGAGTATTTAGGTCAAATGTCATACGCCAAAGGTGTAAAAGCCAGTGTCAAATTCTGGACCTAAACCAGATGACAGGATTCCACCTTCTGACATTTAGAGGCTTAAATTTCAGCAGAACAACAACCAAATGATTTGTATGTAAGTTTACCACAGCCTTTAGTTAATCTGTTCCCCACACAGATCTTTTTCTTTTTTTTTTTAATGCGAGTACTAATGCAGGGGTTTGGAGATTGAATCTATTGAGTATAATGATGCATCCATTTGCTGGGTTGTTGGTTATCATAGAAGGACCCAGGAAAACAGTGACCTCAATAAAGTATTGAACAAGCTTACTCCTGACAGTGCTGCGAGATCAAGACCCTGAGCTAAATTATAGAGCTTCTCCTTGCAGCACCAAAAAGCTTCTCTTGATTGAAACAGAGATATCTTGGGGTTCTCTAAATTCCATCAGAGACACAAAGGTAACAAGAGGGTGGCTTTTGCTCTGTCCCAGCTCTGAGCTGTGCTTCCGTTACAATTTCACAAAGCAATGTGCATTGGGCTGTGTGTGTCCAGCCCAAATCAGGCTCACAAAAGAGATTTAAACAAAAGGAAACCATGAACACAGGAATGTTCCCGAGGAAAAGTTGCTTTCTTACTCTAAAAATTATATGGAACCATCATAGTTTGCATAGTGCTGTGTACGTGATTTTAACAAGTAATGAAGCCAGAAGGCTTTCCTATTATATTTTTGAAGTTGGCATTACCTTTCCATGGTTCTAGGTGAAGTGGTAGTACAATACCCACAATTCCTTCAGCCTGCATACCCACTGCAGCTTCAGCTATAGTAGCTGACAATGTAATACTCATTCAGCAGCTGATTATAATTAAAAATATCAGAATAATTAAAGTCCTCAGCTTGACAAGCAGAGCCATAACTTTGCCTTCAGACATTCCTCTCTAATTAGTTAATTAATCCTAATGCAAATTATAAGCAATAATTAGTCAGCCAAGCTTGACATAAAAGTCTGCTGACTTACCGCTAAAAGGCTTTTCTGGTTGTTGGTTTGTGGCTTCTTAAGGTGTCTTTTGTCCACTCAAAGATTCAGTGTCTCCAGTCCTGTTAACTTGCTGCTGATATATGGATATGTAAATTAGTTTGCTGAGTGAGAAAAAATAGCTCTAAAATTTTGCACTACCATAGGCACTATTTTATTTGCTTAGCAAACTGGATACTCATGATGGGTACAGAATATAAATAAAACATCACATCTTCATTCTAATACAAAATAAATGTATGTTTTTACACGAATATGTTAATTTAAGAATGTTCACATTTCCAAGTTTAGCAGAATATATTTGCCTGGAGATGGCCTGAGCTGCTCTGGACAATGGCATTATAAATCCACGCAATTCTAAAATTAAGCTAGATTTCAATCTCCTGTATCATAAATTAAATCAAATTCTTTTGTACCAGGGCAATTGGTATCTGATTCAAATCAGGACTCTGTTAAAGTGAGATAATTTGAATTATCTTCATATAAATCAAAAGTGTGAATATTGCATTTTACATGACAACACAACTGATGTTCCTTGCATTCCACAAAGGCACACTGCTGACATATCACACATATGCTTATGGCTAACTTGGAACACTCATGGATGATTATATGTTTATTTTTATAATTCATTTTGTCCGATATCATTCCTATTTACAGGAGAAAAAAAAAAGTAAACTTCCATTGTTTTAAGAAAGTGTGATGAAAAAAATGCAGAAGTGATTCAGAAAATACAGATACTTTGTGTTAAAAAACCTTCTAATGGAATGATACAAAACTCATTTCTTCTATCTTCTACTATGCTTGTTTTCATGATACCTTCTCTTGTAGCTAAAAGTAAGTGGAATCACAGGACTCCAAGATGCCTATTGATAATATACACATGCTTTTCTGTTGACAGTTTAATCATGTTCAATATTTTGGCTGTGAGTAACGAAACCCAGAAGCACATATTTAACCTGCATTTTTCTAAGCCAGTGTATGTGCATTCCCTGTGCTAATAGCAGAGTATTGAGAGCCAAAACACAACCAGATTTATTTATCTGAATTACTTGAATTTGTCACATTTTAATTAAACAGAGTTTGAAGCATCTTGAATTTAGCTCTAGCAAAACCCATTCTTGGGTCTTCATCCAGATCCATTCCTTTCTGTGAATCCTCTTACTATTTATCTCACCTTACTTCTAACTGTCTGAGCTCTGGAGATTAAGACCCAAGCAGACATTCTCTAGAGTTAGGGAGGGAAAGAGATTCATACTGTAGTCTGTCCAGAATCACCCCTGGGGATACTGATCTTTTCCACTGTTTACAGACAAAAGATAAGGTGATGATAGCCCTGAATTAAGCCACTCAGTTAAGTGCTTAAAGTTGGGTGAAAAAAAATCTGAGCTTTTTCATATGGCTTGAGTGCTCCAAAATGTAGGATGATATTACCAATTTGTGGTGTGACCCTACTCTGTCTATTCACTCAGTGAAAGGCATGAAATAGAACAAGGGGCTATTCAGTAATAACACAATGAATTTTTAAAAAGCTCTTTTAGGGAAATTTCATCTTTGCATTTTTAGGGTACACAAATAAACCCAAATAGTTCAGGAATGAGCTGGTAAATTTTCATCTATCATAGAGGATGAAGTTCAGGTGGCAAATAATGAAGAAACATTGTAAATATCAGGAGAGTAAAGCTTCTGTATATACACGAAAGAAAGAGAAAGCATTTCTGTGTGTGGAAATGCCTTATAGACATGATGATAGCTCCTAGGAGTTAGTGTTTACTTTGGATTTGTTTCAGCTTTTTAGGATCATTTAGAATTCAAGGCTTGTACCTGTTTCACTGGATCCTCTCGTTTGCTAAGATCATCTCAGTGCAGGAAAATTTACTTCACTTTTTCAGTTACTGTGGGTGCACTGGACTCTTCTCCCAAGTAATTGGTTATAGTACAAGAGGTAGTGGCCTCAAGCTGTGCCAGGGGAGGTTTAGATTGGATACTAAGAAAAACTACTGCACTGAAAGTAGCAGTAGTGGTGGTGGTGAAGCATTGGAACAGTGTGCCCAAAGTACAGATGGAGTCACATGAAGACACGTAGATGTGGTACCGAGGGACGTGGTTTAGTAGTGGACATTGCAGTGATAGATTAACAGTTGTATTGATCATCTTAAGGGTCTCTCTCAATCAAAATGAGTATTTCTTGAGATCATCAAGTAATGTAGATTGGAACATCAAGGACACACATGAAAACTCTCTATCTCTCCATTGAAAATATAAGGATACTAGAATGTGAAGCTTTCATCTCCATAAAGTCAAGTGCCTGGAAGTAGAGAAGAACAACCATTAACTCTCCAGTCCAACCATTGTTTTTTATTTGTTTCTTTCACCAGGTGTCAAAATTTCAAGGATTAACAACAGGCATTTGTGAATATCAAGGAAACTGAAGGGAAATCATGTACTTTTCAATACTGCATTTGTGTGCTCTGAAACTTAACAAAACTTCCCCACTATCACCCTTGATTTGTCTTTTATTATGCAGCACTTTGTATGTGTGAATTATTTTTTCACTAATAAGTAGTGCAGTGATTTTGGGTGCTAGTGGAAAGTGGTAGGAAATTAATAAGAGATGGGAAACTAGGGTATGTTATTTTTTCCATATACTTGTGTATGAATGGCAGTTGTATCAAGGGGAGAATAGATTAAGCATTTAGGAATGCACAACCCAAGAGGGATGGTTAATCCTGTTTTTGACAATCACAAATGTAATACCTACAAATGAGGGGAAGCATTATGCATGATTTTCCTCATTTTACATACAGCACAATATGTTATTTTCCAGTTCTTAATTCATGTCTTCATTAAGTCAAAGTGCTCTAAATCTAACTGGAGCATGTTGTAGATTTTGGAAAGAATTAAGATATCAACAATGAAATACACTAAGTTTTCATTTTAAAATGTTTTTGAACATGAGTTTTCATTAGCAAAGGAAAATGCATAATGAAGAAATGTGACATCAGGCTAAGTCACTTGGTTCCTGCTGACTGTTGTGGTGGTTGTACAGGCCACCAGCTGTAGCCATCTATGCCATGCCTGACCAGCCTTTTCCAGGAAATTAGCTGTTGGAGAACATTGTGATTCTAATACACATATCAAGGCTGAAATAACAGTGCTCTGTAGTTTATCTTCCTCATCTTTCTATCTTGTATGGCTGTGCTGGCACTCCACATACCCCAGATTTCTCTCCTGAGACAGCTGGATTCTATCCATGGCCATTTCCAGCAACTCCCTGTACGATACCCCTCTGCATACTTCTAGCATTCTTAGACACTTTGATTTGCAAGAAGTCAGATGAAATACTTACATGTAATTTATTTTAGTTGCTACTTCAGACCTGCTGCAAGTCTTTGTGAGAGACCAGTTTGCACTTTGCATGTTGTTACTTCACCCAGCAGCACTGACTTAATGTTAGGCTGCCTGTAGGCTCCAAAAAGAAAATACAGAATTTCTTCCTTTTTTTTGCTTGAGAGTGCCATGATTTTAACTGTTTACCTGGTATTTAAATTGTCAAAGTAAACATATTCCTATATTCAGAACTGCAGTCATTTCAGTTTAATTATTGACAAGACTGATACAAGATAAAGCAAGGAAGTTACTAAACATTAGCTAGAAAGATGTTTAACAGTGGAGTTCTCTGACAAAAATGAAAGAAATACTGCTATTTTTTAATGACTAAATTGTAAATGCATTCTGAAAAGCTATTCTTTAAACAGTTACACAATTGAGTTACTGATACTAAATATTGGGATACTCTGAGGACCAAATTTTATTTCTTCTCAAGAATAAACACAGGACAATTTTTTTTTCAAAAGTAGTAATAAACAATAAAATCTGACCTGATTTGAATTGGATATTGCTACAACAATTCATTATGCTTATTTTTGTCTCTCTTTTAATTAGCATCTGGGCTGACAGTTATCCAGATTCCCTCTGCAGGGAGGTATTAGGAGGAGTTACATTTTAAAGCTGCCCATACTGATTTCCAACATTACTACAGTGACTGTGCTGCACCAGGCAAGAAGGCAGTTGAAATCAAGGAATAGCTGTCAAGTGTTATAGAGAAACAACACAAGATAAAACAGCTTAAAGGTACATAGAAAGAAAGAAATATCCTTGTAAAAATGCTGGAACCAGTGGATTGCCTTTATGATATTTTAACAATAAGATCTTTGAGATGATAAATACATGTTCCAGTGCAGTTAGAAACATCTTGTATATTACTATTATAAGTAGAAAAGCTTGTAGGTGTAGCAGGAATCAGAACAGAATCCTGGATGTTGTCCATAAAGTGGCAATGAAAGTAAATAATTTAATGTTCAGTATGGATTCCAAAATCATAGTCATCTGTGACTTCTGTGGTAGTTATCTTCAAGATATCAGATTTAGACTCAGGAAGACTAAGTTAAACCAAAAGCTGTCTTCCAAATTCTTTGAGATTCTGATTTAGTAATTTCAGTATGAGGTGAGATAAATGATAAACGCCTGCTAAAATACACACTGCTAAAATCAAGTTGAGGTTTAGATTAAACATAAGGGGAAAATTTTGCACAGTAAGAGTGATGAGATAGGAACCAACTGTCCAGAGAAACTGCAGTTTCCTAATCATTAGAAATATTCAAAGTCAGGTTGAATTGGGCTTTGAGCAACACAATCAAGTGAAAGTCATCCCTCCCCATGGAAGGGGGGATTGAACTAGAGGACCTTCAAAAATTCCTTCCAACCAAAACCACACTAATTCTATGGCAAAATTCTAAGTTCTAACAAGCCAATTTCTAGTTTTCTTAATGCATAAACTATTATTATAGTTTTGGAAGTTTTTTTAAAGTTTCATGACACATTTTCTACAACTTGGATAGAATTCAAAGATTGCTCACTGGCCCATGGAAATTCCTCTGCTGTGAATTCAGTCAACAGGAAAAGCTGGGGACACTAATTTTATTTTATCTCAGCTTATCCTGCCAGCTCTTTAAGAAAAATGGCTAGACATTTGTTTGATAAAAGACCTTCTGCAAAAGATAAAGTAGAGACCAAGTGTGTTTGAATGAAAGATTAATTTCTGATAGACAGTGATGTGCCAGGCTGTACATTGTCTGTCTAAAAACAGGTTCTGGAATGTACACCAACCCATAGTTTTCACCCTTCATGACAAAGAAAATGGTTAAAATAGGTATTGAGCAAAGTAGCTGTCTCAAGACCTAGCCTGGACTTCTGCATTCCTATTAAAAAAACGCAAAAAAACAAAAGCCAAAACTTGAAGTATTGCAAAAGAACACTGTTTCATAAGCTCAGTGATGGTTGAGATATTGTGAAGATGAGTCCTGTGTAGTACAGAAGCCTAATGTCCAAATACCTCAAACAAATGTATGAATACCTCAACTGAATGAAAGATCTGACTGTCAGGACCCACAAATAAAGGAGATTTTATAATCTGTGTAGAATATTGTTGCCAAGATCTGTTTAGTTCAGAAATCTTTGTGAAAAAAAAAAAGCCCTGATATTGGAGCAGGCTGTCAATACTTAACATGGTGAGGATTAAGGAAAAAGAGAAATATTTAGGAGAAATTCATATCAGCCCAAGTAATACTTTCTAAAATGTACCCACTCCTCCATCTCAATGAATTCCACCCAGAAAGTGCCTACTCCTACCCTCCCACTATAATAGAAGCTGAGGTCACTAGCTCATGTACAAAGTTCTGAACAGTTAATCTGGTTAAGCATCTGAAGTTAAGTGAGATGAAGACCTCCTGGAGATGTCACTGAGACTAATTTAACTTTAATTCTTTGTAGTGGGTGCACTTTGGCTAGCCAGCTGTAAGGCTCTCACCAAGCTGCTTTGTGTGCTTTTGTGACACAAAGGTAGCTTCCAGAGTCTTCTCACAGACTTGACTCTTATAGTACCCTTCTACTCACTGCCCAAACCTTGCCACATAAACCAAATACTTACACTAAAACTAATAAAATCATCAAGCCTTCTTCCATAAATTATCTATAAAATGCATCCTTGAGGCTGAACTCGCACAAACTGCAGCAACAGCACTTTGAGGTGAAACACAAAGCTAAAACACAGGGCTCCTGCTTTCCTGCTAAACCTTCATCTGACCTCAGGCAAACCCCATAGAGCATTAAGGCAAGAAATGGAAACACAAGGCCACCATTTTCCCTCCCCCTGCCTAACCAGGCTGGGGGTCCAGCAGTCCCCCCAGCCTTTCTCCTCCCGCCGTGGTTAATTATGGGGGACATCTCACCAGTGATGTCCTGCANGGAGTCTCCAGTGGAGCCCAGGGGGGTGGGATTTGGGAGAAAATGGGTTGGAAAAGGGTTGGCAGAGACAGAAGATGAGAGATAGAGGGATATGTGGAACCTGCCTAGAGGCAAACTGGGGAAAAAATGGAAGGACTTGAGTGTTCACCATGAGAGGGTGAGACAAAGGAACAGGTTGCTCAGAGAGGTGGTGGAGGCCCCATCCCTGGAGACATCCAAGGCTGGATGAGACATAAGCAACCTGATCTAGTGCAGCATGTCCCTTCCCATGGCAAGGGAATTGGAACTAGATGATCTTTGAGGTCCCTTCCAACCCAAACCAACCTACGATTCTATAATTCATTCATCTTGTCCCAAAATGGGCACCCAGTAGAAGTGAATCCTCTTCTAAAGGATCCAGTTTTACTTCATTACCTGTCGAAAGAGCCTAGATGACCAGTTTAGACTCACCATCTTTATATGTGTAAGTTTGGTGAGATGAATCCCACTCCAGGGATCAGAACGTAAGGACCGTTTGCTGACATGATACTAATATTGTGCTGGTTCTTCTGACAAGCCATAGTCATGAATTCTTTATTACTGTTACAGCATTTTGAAGGAACCAATCCAATAGGCTCTGTGTTATGACTAACAATTTCATAACTGTGTAAGGAGCCTCAGTACCAATGCAATTTGAGTATCTGCTTTTTTGTGTATAGGTCTGAAGATAATAATTTCTATTTTGAAATTGAAATTGAACTACAAGTAACCAGATTCCTATGCCACATAATGTGTTTAATCAGGCACACTTGTTCCTCCAACTAGAAACTCTGCACCCATTTAGATGGATGGTCAGATCCTGAAAGGAAGTAGGTTCTAAATTTTGTTTGAATGTGATTTAAAAATAAATAAATGAGAAGGGAGGAAATTTTTATGACCAGGAGACTAACAGATAAGGAGAAAAATGTTTTATTTGAGTAAACTTGAAGGGCTATAGTTAAACTTAGATTAAACTTTTATTTAACTGCAAGATTTTAAAAATAAAAATTCAGAGTATCTCATCTCAAAAAAGTTGAAATTAAGTATTTTGAGCTTGCCAAGAGATTCCATTCTTTTCTTATGTATTTTGGACAGACTAGAATGAGTCCACACATTCTATGCTCAACAGCTCAGCACTTTCAGAAGGGAAAAAATGTTTGCACTGGAAATTTTCCAGGTGACTTTCTCATGACTTTTTTTAAGACGATTCTCTCATTCTTTAGGCTTCTGGACAGAAACTCTCAACATAGTGTCGTCACCCAAACTGCTCATGAGCCACCCTCCAATTCCAAACAGCTTAACTTCAGAGAATTTCTTAATCTAGTATTATGCCCATGATCATGTGGTGTCTACATGTGGGGTTTTTTTCAATGAATTTTTTTGCTTCCACTAAGTTGGAAAAGCCCCAGAGCACTTCAGTGATCTGTGAGTATTGCAGTGTACCTGCTTTTTCACCCCAACTTGCTGATGTAAGTCCACCACACAGGTGGGAACATGGTTGTAAGGAGTGTAGGATGTCATGAGCTTCCCTGATGTGTTGTAATTAAACACCTGTTCTAAGTAGCTCTTTGATGAGGCTCTGTGAAAATCCATGGAGTGCTCAACAGTCCTGAACTTTTTCCACATCTTGCTTGGGCAGGTGGTCTCATGCTCAAACTCTACTAAGACATGATTTCAAGACCTCTCCAAAGCCTTTGTTTAGCCTTTCTGCTGCAGTTATTTTTAATGTTAAATGATAATCCTGAATTTCCTTACTTAGTATTCCTGGAGTGTCTTTATATTCTGTGTTTTTACAGTCATGTGTTCAATTGTCGAAACTATACAGATGGCTACATGGATTAAGAACCTAGAAAAGTTATATACCATAAAATGAGTTTGTCTTAGCAGAGTGAAATTATCTCAATAAATGTATCTGTGGTAGAAGAGACTACTCATAGAATTTCCTGTACTCTTAGAGATTGCGTCTGAAGATTTTTCATAAACATGAAGTTCTTCACATCATCTTAACTCTACTGGGAACAAAGGCTATGTCTATACCAACAAACAAATCAAAGCCAGAGCATGTTCTGTTTTATCCCCAGTTGTCCAGAATATGTGATTGCTTGCATGCTTCCTGTACAGTTTTGTTTTGCACCAACTGGTGCTCTCCTTGACTATGCCTAGACATGGCCCAGAGGTTCTGTATATGCTATGGATTGCTCCAAACAAACAGTTTGAGCACTGCAATCCTATCTGGAGGGAAAGACAATTTAAGCATGTGCCTACAAGGCAGACGTTTTTACCTTTACCGGCACGATGGATCTGACCTCCAACAGATCCGTTTCTTGTTTTATTTAATCACATGCACATAATCAAAAGTTCAAAATTAAACCTACTGGTAAAATAAAGATTGAAGCATCCTGCTTCTGCTGAGGTGTATCTCATATGAGTAGGTGACAGTAAAGTGATTCATTATGGCTTAAATAAGAAGGCAGATGTAAATCAGGTCCTGTAGTACAGCAAGGGAGTGTGGGCATCACTTTTGCCCTAGTGTCTGACACAGGTCAGGGGCAGTTATTTTGGTCTGAGCACTAATATGAAAGGGAACAAGAAAACAAAGGTACCTCATCTTCATTCTTCATATAAGGTCTGCTTCTAAGGCTACTGACTCAACCTTCCGCCCAGTTAAGCTCTTCATTCTTGGAGTCAGAAGGACCATAATTATGGACAACATACTTGATATATTTTATGTCACTAGCTTTTAAAATTCCTGCAGCTACTCCCTTGCCAAGACAAATATCCTATGTTTAAAGAAATCAGAACCTATATTTTGTTTTATCCAAAATGATTGTTCCAGACTGTTCTTCAGACCTTTCCTAAAAAGACCAACTATGGTAAATTTTTGCTTAAAAACAGAGTAGAATTGAAGTATATGTGAAGTAATTTATTAGCTTTGAGTTTATTCTCAATTCAGTCACAGGAAATATTCATTTTCCTGAAGAAGCAGCAGTTGTCATATTTTGCTGCTGTAGTGTGTGTAATATCAATCTCATGTTTATTTATGCATGTAAAGATTTTATTATTTACATTTAAATATTTATAACGTTTCTGCATAAGCAGTCAAAAAAGTTCATCTCTGCCCTTTAGGAACTAAGCAATTCCATTTTACTAGGTAGACTTTTTTCTATATAAATAATTGACACATTGATTTCTCCCTCTGTCTTTATGCTGTTTATATTATTTCTTAAATGCAAGAGGGTTATAGAGCTAACAGACTGACTGGTCTGTTTTTATTGCCTATCAAATCCAAACAGACTAATATATCACATGAAGAATCTGGAAAAGGGAGTGGTGATAAAACACAAAAAAATAGGAATTAATTCATTAGAATTCAGATATGGAAGCCTATGCTAATTACATTGCTACATTGAAAAAGTGTTTGCTTCTTCCTGGAAATAACTTTATGTAATTTTTTTTTTCCACAGACTAGCTCTACCATCTAGCATAATAGCAATAGATATAATTGCTGTTCTTCTTTCTTTTAATCATCTTGATATGATTTTCTAAAAATCATGGTGTCTTAACAGAACTTTGGGAAGCCATGAACAATCATATGAGAGACTGTACTTGGAACAGGTCTTCTACTGTCAAGTAATTCAGTTGTGTCTGCTTCAGAGGGTGAGAAAATATTCATTCTCTCCTTCCTCCTTTGCCTACAACTCTATACAAGTTAAGACTGGATTTAAAATTTAGTCTTATAAGGGCTGCTGAAAAAAAACCCTCACTTCTATTATAGGAATGAGAGAAACAAAATCAGTATCCACTGACATTTTGAAAAATAGAAATAGAAGGGAAGGGCAGAAGCATAATTTGTAGAATAATAGAGAGTAAAATTCCTCCCTCATGTAATAATACCTTAACACAATGATTCAATGATCAGAGAAGTTAACCTTTTTCTTTTTTTTTTTTTATACTTTCACTTAAGTCAATGCAATCTCAGTGAAGGAGAAAGTAAGTAATAAATTGTTCTTTTAGAGTTCAGCTCAGCCACCAAATGGCATGACAGGTATGTTAGGCATTTTTACCAGTTGAACCCTTGTACAAGACCATAGTCAAAGAAATAGAAAATGAAAATCACTTGTCTCCATTGATTTTGTTTGCAACCCAAGCAGTCAGGAGAGATGAAAAAGAAAAACAGAGCAGCCAAGAAGCTTAGCCAAAGTGTCAGGTGAACTGCAAAGCCAATTATAATGTCCAGGCTCTGTGCTCTAAACCAATTACCTATTTGCAGGTCCATCCTGTTCCATTAAGCCACTGTTAAACAAAAGGAAAACACAGTGCTCTTTCTTTTAGTTGTTCTTTGTGGTTTGTCTTCCTTTGGCTGCTTCTCATACTTTTTCCTGTTGTGTATTTTTCCCACGTGGAAGCAAATGATGAAATTGTCTGTTCTTGCTTCTGAGCTAGGAAAATAGTCCTTAAAATCACACCAAACTCACCATATAATCTACTTCATATATTTCCTTTACAGGTGTTTGGGAGCCAGTGCCTAGGGGTAGGTTTCCATTGTTTCTCCTGGTTCTATTAAAATAATTTCACACAATTTCACTTTGCTATTTTAATTTTAAAGTTTTCATTCTGTGTTCTTATAGGTTTAGAGATGAATATGCTTCCTTTGCTTAATTTCAAAACCAGGAGATTATATGGAATTTCAAACACTGCTCCAATGTGAATGTTGCCAGCTTTGCAACCTGCTTAAGTAACCCAAGGGGAAAAAGGAAAAGAGGAAAAGAAAGAGAAAAAGCATAGCTAATAGTTTAAAATATACCTCAGAAAGAAGCTGTACTGAAATAGCTTTATTAAGACTGAAAGTCAGACATGAAAGCTGGATCACTTCTGCCAAGATGTGGATGTTTCCATGTTTCTTATAATCACGGTTAAACCTGACACACAAAGCAAGAGTCAGTTTTGAATTTTTAATTTTTTTTTTAATTTAGAGTAAACTGTGTCTATTACTGTATGGATTAATCTCACTTACTTTAAGCATCAAGAAGTTAGGTGCTTACATATAAAATAATCAGGCCAGGCTCCTTTTCCTTTTACATACAGTGGAGAGTTAGAGGAGATTTCAAGGAATGTTTCATTTACTCCTAGGATTTAAAAGATGGGAAAAGAATCTGACTTTGTGGGCACATATTTTGGTCAATTGATTATCAAAGGAAGTTACTTTATCACCCAATTCTGGACTCAGGCAGCTTCCACTAAGTGAGGCAGAAGCCAGTATTTTAAAGGTTATAGATAACTACAGTTTTTTTAGAGTAGAAGATTTATAAAGCTTCAGATCCTGCATTTTTAGACTGTCCATTTCTTTCAAACCCTCGTATCAGATACAAATACACGAACTGACTAGACCATAAACTCCTACAAAAATCTCTGAAAGGACTAGATGCACAGCTGATGATTGTGATCATCACCAATCGGTTTTGCTCTGACAGGATAAACTTCACCTCAAAAATAAATCTTTTGGTGAAAGATGGGGAATTTCATTGATTCAGATCCTTAGATGAAAAAATAGCACCAATGGAGAAGGCTTGGAAATATCCAAAGCAGCTGTGAACGGATTATTGAAGAAATTTAAATGGTTTAACACCATTAAAAACACTCACTAAAGGTAAGGTGCATTCTTTAAAAAACTAAACTATAGTAGATCCTCACTTTCAATTTACTATGTGCAACTGATGTCAACATTCATAACACTTTTAGCCCTAAGGAAATGTCCTTACTAGTCAGTTCACTTGCAACAACTGTGAGACTGATGTTGAAAGTGGCTTGCATGAATACCGTGGGACTGGCATCTAAAAAGGAGGGAGAAATATTCATTAGTTAAGAAATAGCTTGGCTGCTTTTTCGCCTTTTTCATCTCTTACCACTGCTCTGCTCCTGCTTTTGGTCTATATAATCAGCTAATGAGATTTCCGCTTCTTCAGGCAATGAGGCAAGTTGTGCTTGAAGAAAAGTTGTGCCCAGATTCATTGCGATGCATTCGTATACCATTAAGAAATATTTTACAGAGCAGCGCATTTAAACAAATATTAAATTCACACAATTGTTAATCAGTGTGCCATCTGGAAACATTTGAAAGTTTAGACTCTTAATTGCCTGAATCTCATAAATGTTCAAAATTGTTGCATACTACAGGCTATATTGCATTTAGGACTTTTTTACTGTATAAATACATGTAATTAAAACGTGAGATAGGAACACTTTGCAGCAGCTGTTATGAGAGAGCTGCAACCATCTTCCCTATTAATCTTCAGGGATTTGAAATATGTATTGCTGAGCACTAGGGTCAACGACATGCCGTTACATTTGAATCCCACCATTTGACAAAGCATTGCATTCTGTTTCTAAATTCTTTCATGTGACTGACAGCTACATCCATTTCTTCCTGAGGCCACTCTTTAAATTCCTTTGTACTTGTAGAAGCAAGTTTGCTGGCTCAAGAATTTTGTCTTAACTCTGCCTCTAAGACTTGTCAACGGCAAATTAGGACAAGAAATTCTAATTTATGTTTCAAAGGCACCTATGGTAGCAAGAGAAACTATTTTTATTTACATTTTTTCCCTCAAAAGTGTCAAATCAAAGACTCTATAATTACTATATATTTTCAGGAGATGTCATATTATATTGACTTCAGGGGGCAAGTGGTAGATAGGGTTAATCTGAGTAAAGTCAGTGAAATGCACAAAGGATTTCTGTTTGTGGCAAATGTTACTTTGAGAATTAACTATCTCAGTAAGAAAATAGAAATATTTAGGCTATCAGCTGCTCTAGTCCAAGATGTTTGAACACAGAAAGAAGATGCTTCTGGGTTAGGGCAAACTCTTCATTCCCATAGGTCAGTGGAAGGGTGTCTTTTCTCATATACTCTTAATGGTCTTGATCAAGGTAGTAAAAAGGTTTTCAGTGATGGTGGATCTACTGTCCTTCAAAGGACATATGCAACAATCTGCTGTATTTTTACTAGCACTTCTTTCTTTGCTTTCTCAGGAAACTCTCCATGTCTGTTCTCGTACTCTCTTGTTCTTCACCATGAGTCACAGATGCTCCTTACTTACAAAACCCAGAGGCGATTAGCACTGACTTTGTTTATCTCTGTGTTACTGCCCAAGCCATGGCTATGAACCATTTGCACCTTTTACAGCCAGACAAACAATGAGTGACATATGTGATGCAGACTCCTTTGTGTTGTTTCCAGATAGTACTATACATGTTATTAAAGTGTTTTTCTAATACTGGTTATAAATATTAAATAACTGTGATTGTCACCTGAGGAAAGATATGTATTTGTGAAGAGAAAGGAGTGATTCAGGTGATTAGTGGCCAGATGAGCCATACTGGTGTACTTGGAAGAGCTGGTGATCAAGTAAGTAGCTGATAGGAAAAATTCTCTCTTTTATTTTTTTGTAAAGAGCTGCCAGTGGATTCAAGAAACAAATTAGCCAGTGAATGTCCTTTTCCTTAATCTCATTTCTAACAGGGTCTCCATTAGGAAAAGGTAAAATTATGTTTTGGGACAGAAAACCTACATGTATGGAGGTGCATGATTGGCAAAGCAATACTGTTATATAACAAACATGTAATACGTTCTCTACTTGTTAAGAATTGACATGTAGTAAACCAAATTATTCCCTTTTTTTTTTCTGAGCCTATGTCCTTGGCCCAAAAAATAAACCATTACATGAATCAAGTAAGATTTATCTTTCTGCCTATATTTCATTTACAAAATGCTGTCTTCTCTAGTATTTTCCAGTGGACTGAGGGACTAACTTTCTCTAATAAAAAAACCTTTGCCGGTGACAAAATTAGTAACACAGGTAGATGGGACAATGCTGGACCTGCAAATCCACTGTTTCTACTGCATTTTCATCTTGATAACTCAAATGCAACCTCTTCTCTTACTCCCTTTTCTTCCCTCCTGCAGGTGTGCAGGAGGGAGCAGTGACCTCTTTTGCAAGAACAGAGAGAGCAAATACTTCTTTGTCAAGTTAGGCTCCGACAGAAAAACTGTAAATTGAGAGCTTCATAATTTTCTCTTTATTCTTCTCACAATCATTTGTGAAAAAGAGGAGAACTGAACAGTTCTCTTTCTTCCCCCCTCTCTTCTGTTCTTTTCTTGAGTCTACCTGCTTTTGAAGGCGCACATATTTTCTTGAGAAAAGAGAAATTTAAACATGGAGGGGGGGACCATAGACAGCTCTTATGCAGACATTGTTGGAAATATACAGAAGAGGGAAAAAATAGAGCTTTAAATCAGTATTTTTTGACATAGCTGACGGAGCATAATGCAAGTAGGGCTTCCATACCTTTGGGTTATGAAATGAGAGACACAGGGCCTGAGCTATTAGTGCTAAAGAGAAAGAAAAGTGCTGTTTTAGCACAAATGAAAAATTCCCACCAGTTGACTCATGCAGCCCTTTTGTGAGTGCAGAAGCAGACCCACAAATGCGGAATAAAGAAGCAAATCTATTTTAAAGGCCTACATTCAAGGTCTGACCTACTGTTCAACATAAATGCCGTTTATATGCACAAAAAATTATGTCATCTGCTTTACCGTGATTTTTAGCTCAGAAGTGTTTATTTTTACTAATCTCTGCAGCTAATTTCTTATTAGCAAATCATTTCACCTTTTGTTCAGTATTTCCCTGTTTTGTTCTCACAGTAGTAACCTAACAGTATTGATTTCTCTGGTTCATTTCAACTGGTTTTGGATCATTTGAACTTTTTGATGCATTTACTTTTGCCATGCAAATGAAAACTTATAATTCTACTGAAATACTCTGAAGAAAAGAAGAAAAATAATAAATCAAGGAGGAGAAAACTGTGACAAAAACAAAAAAGTGTTTCTAGCTGGGTCTTCTCACATCCAACACAATGCAAGCTTTTATTCAGGCTTGTGAATGATTGCAAAATTCAGGGCTTCTTTTTCTTCCACTAATTATCTGGTATTGTTAATGACTGAGATTAGATTGAGTCCACCCTAGAGAGGAGATACTAGCAATATGTCTTTCCTGTGCCTGGCCACTGAATTTTTTAAAATTCAAAGGCTGTAATATCCTTTCAATCTGTACCCTATCTGTCAAATTTTGGCTGGAATTGGCCAACAGAGGTTTTGCAATGCTACCACTTCTCTCCAGTTCTGCTACATTCTTTCCTCTACATGCTTGTCTGACACATGTACCCAACAGTATGGTATGCAGAAAAGATAGCATATCTCTTCATTAGTCATAATCAATCCATGTCTGCATATCAACATCAATATGCTTCAGATGAGAATGCAACTAGTTCCAGGCAGAAGGAAAATCTGAAGTCACAGAACTGCCTGGAAGGGTTTATTATCTGAACAAATGGTGAGAAAGGAAATACAGGTAGAAAGGGAAAAAATTAGCTGTTACAGGGATATATGGGAAGATAGCTGTCAGGATAGAAAGGAAATTGAGGTTTCATGTGTTACATTATTCTGTACGATGAGCTATATGTTGACACTAAAATACATTATATCCAACATGGCCTCAATCTTACTTCTTCTGAAGTCCAGCATGCCAAACTCAGAATTTCCTAATGGTCTTTTTCCTATGCTTTGCAATATCTTCTTTTTGTGGCTCACAATGAAATTCTGGTACTACAGATTATTCAAATTGGATTGTGCAACTCTAGTGTTAGAAATTATCTGGATTGCATTACTTAATTGGATCATTTCGGAGTAAAGTAATATAGAACCATGGAATTATTTGCATTGGAAGGGATCTTTGAAGATTAACTAGTCCAGTCTCCTACCATGACTTATTTCACTAGATCAGGTTGTTCAAAGCTCCATCCAGCCCAACTCTGAATTATTCCAATGATGAGACAACCCATTTCATCTTTCTGATGTCCAGTCGAGTCTAGCTTTCTGTTTAAAACCTCATTCTGTCCAGGGACTGGCAAAGTCTCCTTTACTTTTTCTTACTAGCCCTCATTAAGTACTGAAAGGCTACAATAAAGTCTCCCCAGAGCCTTCTCTCCAGGCTGAACATTCTCTCATCATTTCTTCATAGTAAAGATGTTCCAGCACTATGGCTGTTTTCATAATGCTTCTCTGGACTCATCCTAACAGGTCCTTTTTTTTTTTTTTACTGGAGACCCTAGAATCCTGGAAATGGATGCAGATGTCCAGGTGGGGTAAGAAGTCACAGTGATGCCTCTGCATTGCAAAGTTATAACTCTCTGGTTCTGATTCCACTCAGGGATAAAGTGGTTTTAAATTTTTCAAAACAGGGACTCTGATGTTAACATATCCCATTCAAGGCAAAATAAGTAGTTTCTGAGACATCCAAAAGAAGAACTGCAGGCCACTAGAGGCTCTGGGATTCTTGACAGGGGTATTAATATGAGCCACCACATTCACCATGCTCAGTAGGAAAACTGTGGAGAAATTATTTATTTGCCATTGATATTGTCTGATATCAGGGATTGACACAGTTTTTCTTTCAATGACTTTCCCAGCAAAATTTTCTAGAATGATAGTGCTTCTCAACAGAACAGGAATGCAGCACTGGGGAATTTTTGTGTAGTGATATGCAGACATAATAAAGAGATCAGAAGATAGGCATATATGAAGAAATAGATATAATAAGGAAGTGAGCTTACAATTCTTGCTTGGATTTGAAAACCATGATGTTGATTGGCCTATATATTCACTGTTTAATCTCTTGCTTCTTAGTGCTTCTCTTAGCATTTTACTTTTAAAACGAAGAAATATATTAACTACTGACTTGCTTTCTTAAAACTTTCACACACTCTACCTGTTGAATCTCTAGATTCAATTTATTCAAAAACACGAGAAATCTTTAGTCTTTAAAAAGCAGGCTAAAGAAAGGGTTAAAGATATTCTCTGCACCTGGACATTTTTTTCAACAGTAGCAGAGATGAGCAGTCAGGCAGCAGCCTTTGATCTTTCCATGCTGTGTCACAGCTTGTGCACAAAAATATTTCATGTAAGGTTTGTGAGAATCTGCCATCTGAGTATGAAAGATGGGGAATGCCATGATAAGGAACATTAAATAAAGACATGCTCTGAGGCCTTATTCCTCAGTTAAGAGTGCTGATACCCCTTTTCCTTCTTTTCCTTATATTATATCCACAGCTTGAAGGTTTATCTTGAAATGTCCTTCCTGCCTAAAATGTAGATAGACACAGAAAGTTTCTTCATAGTTTCATCAAGACAGTCCCCTGTAGATCTGATTCTCATTCATATAGGAATCAAGGCCCAGATTTATCCTGAGCTACTCTAAGACTGTTATCTAGCCATGGAAGAAAGAGAGAGAGGTATCTCAGGAGAATAAGCCAAGCTGCCTAAGATCTAATTCATCCCATGAGTATATTTGTCTTTTTATCTGCAGCAGAGATCTTGAGTAAGTGCTTCAAGTTGGGTGAGATGTTGTTGACTCAAAATATGATCAGAAAATAACAAAGTCTTTAACATTTTGCAAAGTAAGCAATCACTTCAGAGTTCAAGATTTTTTCTGTTGGTTCTCACAAATTATTTGGCTGATCTGATTTTCTTCTAAGACAGGAATATAAATATAATATTTATATAAATATAAATAATAGCTGATGCAACGAGTTTATTAAGATGCAGAGACACATTCTATCCAAGCACTTTTTTGATACCTAGAATTTACCATCACAGTGTTTTTCTTCAAGTTTTTTTCAGACTGTATTCAATAGTCCAGGTGAGACAAACCCCTAACAAAGCAAGACATTGCAGCGCAAATTGAATGTAGCATTTTTACCACTTATCATATTTTTACCTGTATGGAATCTGTAGGAGGTTCAGCAGAACAGAGCTGTTTGAGATCCTCTGATTTATTCCTTAATAGCAGATCAAAATGCAAGATCAACTACATCTAAGCCCTTCTGGCAGCTACTTATCTATCCTGCTCTCAAAAACTCCAGTGGTAGATATTCTACCACCTCTTTCACAGTCAGTATAATCCAATACTTCACTTTCACAATTCTCCTAATATCAAAATGTTAGAAATATCAAACATGAGTATTTAGGGGAAAGTAAGCCAAAAAATACAGAAAGTGCTTACAGAAAGTGCTTTTTTTTCTATTAGATTTATCAGGATTAATTTTTGTAATGCATTTCCTTTACTGCATTCACACAGGAAACAAATGTCATGTTTACTTTTGTTCAATGTGTGGAAAGCACGGAAGCAGCAAACTTGAATTCTCACATGTGGGCCAAGGACAGCTTTTTGGAACAAAAAACAGCACAACTTTTAAATGTCATATACTGCAGTCTTCATATATTAGAAATGACCACAAAGGACCTCTGGAAAAAAAAAAATATTACTCTCCCCTTTATTACCATACAGGATAGAAAGATAATTGATTGTGAAGATTCTGGCATGTTTAGGATTGTTTCAGGATCAAATTTTGCTTTCCAAGGTCTTGTGCAGAGAAGGAAATAAATATTTCGGAAGCAAAAGAGGATTTTATAGGGCTAGGATTTTTTCATAATAGCCAATACATTCTAAGAAATTATTGTGAGAACCAGAATAAATCCTTAGAGGCAGAGAAAAGGAAAATCTTATAAGGCAAGGTGCAAAGAGATGGAGATGAGTGAATGAGCAGTAGTAATGCAGCTTTTCATTTATCCTGTCATATCACAATCTAAGCACCTCATACTTATACCTCTACTTATACCTGAGAAATAATTGTGTAGATGCACATGAAATGAAGTGTGGGTATAGATATCAGCTCTGTGTGTACAAATGCTAATGTGACTTTATATTCATACATATACAAAATGTGTCATACTACCTTCAATGTCCCTCCTTGTTAATACAAGGGCATATAAATTTCAAACATCACTGAAGTGAATTATTTCTTGTTCTTATTGCTATTGAAAGTGTTCCATTTAAATTAACAGATACTTTACAATCTTGGTTTTTTTATTTGAATTTCAGACTTAAATTAATTAATGGGTACTGTATAGCAAGGTTTGGATGGAGCTGTGACCTGGATGGAAGGAGCATCAGCATAAAAAAAGAGTTTCCATAACTGATTTGTTGGTCTTCTGTCACAGTGTAAGTACCTTCTGCAGCACTAGTGGACCCATTCTCCTAGATCTTTTCTCTGGATATCAACCTGATTGAAATACATGAGCACCGTACTCCTTTTTCCTCTAGAGCTGAATACTCTAAAGTGCTGCTGAAGAAGCAGTAGTAATTTTAACATCAGCAATCCTTGTAACCAAAGAATTGCCAAAGAATAATGAATATATATTGATCGAGCTTCCCAAATTCCTAATAAACAAATCAGATACAGTCAAGGGTGAAAATAAAGGATTTTCCCAGCCTTTCTACAGCCACTCATCTTGTTTCCATTTTCAAGGACATTATAGTAGCTGAAATACAGACTATCCTGACAATAATTTATTTTTTGCTTTCTTTCCAGAGCTTTCACAGTTAATAAACACTTAACATATTCAGAATTAATTGCAGTGGAATTTTCTGCACTATTTAGAGAGCTTTGAAAAAAGGAGTTGTCAAACAGAACCAATATGTCTCAGACTCGACAACCATATGACTTAGCCTTGTGTTTTAGCCATACGGATGAGGAAGGCAACTGTGATTACTCCTCTGAAAGGGGGGGGCAGGGAGAAGTGAGACGAGATTGCTAATGTCAGCCTGGGTTGTCAAGTGTAACCAAGACTGTGGAATTGCTGAACTGTGTACCCAAGAGTGTGTCAAGGCTGGATAACTTCCATAAAATAGGACAGTCAGCCACGTGGTACTTGAGCCAGCTAAAGAGTACGCGTGCCTACAACAGATGTGCTGTGTTAAAGATAGTACCCAAAAATGATCAAGTGCCAGCATAACAAGTTTGTGTGCAGATCCTCCCAGCAGGAGCCAATTTCAGTGAAACAAGCTGGCAAGGCAGCCCACTTGTCATAGATGCAAATGCCAGATTTGGCATCTGCAAGTTTGTGGCACAGAGAGAGAGAAAAAGATCCAAATTTTCACCACCAACTGTTGCCAAGGCTTCAAAGAAGAAATCTCTCAGATGTTTGTTCTGTGGAAAATATTGACATGATTGCATAAATCTCATTTCAAAAACAAAAATCAAGAAAGTCCACTAAAAAAAAAAAAAACCAAACCAGGACAATGACAACAAACCAAAATCCCATACAGTATCTTCTCTGTAGCCTGGTGACCTCCTTTACATAATTGTTAAAACAATTTGTGTTCTGGTTCTCTAAACTCAAATTTTCACAATGGCATTACTGAATGCTTGTATGGAAATGCTCACAGCCCCAGATAACTATGAAAAATTAACTTTTGTTAAAATGTAAAGTATAGTCTTTTTTTGAAAGTCACAAGTCTCTATCTCTTTTCTTCCTCTCCTCGGAGTGAGAGATGGAGAAGAACATCTGTTGTTTTGTCATTGGCCAGCCCAGCCCAAACCAAGACAACTGCATATACATCTACTATATTCACTCATGGAACAGTGACAGTTTTTCCCACAGTGCCGGTAGGTTGAAGTTAGCAGTGGTCACCTGCTAACTTCCTCTGGGAGTCTAATTGACCAGGGCAAGTTCGTTCTCCTACACAGGCAACTCCACCAAGTTTTACCCATTGTTATGAGCATCCTTCAGTTAGGATCTAAGCTAGCGAACAAAAAATACTTATATGAAAACACTGGTATAAAAATACAACACATACAAATTTTAAATTTGAATGAGCAAAAAAGTAGAAAGCAGAGACAACAATTTTTTCAGGATTTATGCTGACTGAAATGCTCTTTAAGCAAAAAATTTTGTGTATCAGCTGAAAAGCTGGACAGCAGAAAGCCATATCAAAGCCATATAGCATCCATGGTAAGCAGACTGAGGCTGTGGCTACAGACTGGTATAACCTGACTGAAGAATATAATTTCTTGGAAAAACAATATTATTTTGGAATTTAGAGTCATCTCACATCTTTCACCTCCATCCACTATCTAATTCTCTCTTTTTCTTAGGTTAAGCTGAGGAAGATCTGGAAGATTTCATGAGAACAGACAACACTTTGCAGAATTTTTCTGGGCTATAATTTCTTATTTACCCATACGGAGTGTTTCAGTCAGTAGCTCAATATTTAAAGACACTCACAGTGGGCTGAGGTGGAAGTCAATTTATTCTGCTAGACTGCAAAGGGATTTTATTTGATTAACTGAGGCAGGGCAAGCTATGCAGAAGAGACAAAAGTGAGGTGTGAAGATTCACATCCTAAAAGGTTAACCTAAAAGAGCAAGAAAAATATACCTGGAGCACTTCATGGAAGCAAGATGGGCTATGAAATTGTCCTGTAATGTCAGAGAGAGGATCTGAATATAACTATTGGTTCTTTCATCAAAATACTGATGGTGATTCCTACATTTCTTTTTAAGGAACTTCTTGGGAATTCTGTAATGCCTAGGTGATGTCTGTTGTTGCTTAATATCCATACTTATTTTCTTTTCAAAGAAGAGCAGTGAAGCTGGTGAGAGACCTAGGACACAAGTCTTATGAGAAGTGACTGAGCGAGCTGGGATTGCTCAACCTGGAGAAAAAGAGGCTGTGGAGAGAGTTTATTGCTCTCTATAACCACATGAAAGGAAAGTGTAGTGAGTTGGATCCTGGTTTCTTCTCCCAAGTAACAGGCAATGGGGCAAGAGAAAAATGGACTCAAGTTGTGCCAAGAGAGGTTTAGACTGGCTATTAGGAAATATTTCTTCACTGGAATAGTTGTTAAGCATTGGAACAGGCTGCCCAGGGAAGTGGTTGAATTGCTATCCCTGAAGATATTTAGAAGTGTAGATGTGGCACTTAGGGATATGGTTTAGTGGTGAGTTTGGCAGTATCAGGTTAACAGTTGGAACCAAATTTTAAGTGTTTATTCAATTCTAGATTATTTTGTGATTCTCTACAAAATAGGGAAAATAACAGGCCAAGGCAATGTGGAATATGAAATGGAACTGATTCCCAGGACAGAGGACAGGCAGCAGCAGGACCTGGGCTGCCTCCCAGGCAGGTAATCTTTCCCTCTGGTCCTGACAGACAAGCTGCCAATCCCAGAGTCTGTTGCCCCTGCCAACACACAGGGTGAGTTTCCCTCCCCAGAGACAAACCCAGGGGGAAAGGGGGCAGCTGCCCTCTGAGCCCCTTTCCCACCATGCTCCCAGCTGTGGCCAGTGGGAGGAGAAGTCTTCAGAGCTTTGGGGAAAGGGAGATCCTTTCCCCTGCCTATTTAATTCTTGGCCTCTACTGTGTCTGTTGCCTGCGGTATCAGCTAGTGACAGAAATGACAGCATTTTAGTGGCTGTGTCACCTGTCCTGCTAGCACTAAGAATAGAGCAGCTCTATTTGTCTGCTACTGCTAAATCCCCATGAGCATATGACATAACTGAAAGGAAATCCATCCCTTCTGTTTTGCTGTGATGCTGTAAGCTTTATCACTGCTGAGGAAGTGTGCTGCCACCCAGTTTGTAAAGCTTGCACCAGCTCACAGTCCAGTTAATTAAAGCAATGTGCCCACTTTCTCACACTCTAGAAATACAGACACAGAAGAACTCATGCTTTAATTGTAGTCTGAAATACACCCATCTATGTGCATCTTGTGACCATAATAGATTTGATCTAATACCGTCAGTCCTAAAGGTAGATTTACTATAGATTTGTGCCATTTTGAACCACTTTGCTGAGTGTTATGACTAGTTGATCCAACATCAGGTCCCCTTCTGTTCCAGGGCAGATAGACTTAGATGAGATACTAGGAAGAAGTTACTTATTCTGATGATGATGAGACATTGGTACATGTTGCTCAGAAATGTTGTGGCTCGAGATTCAAGGCTATGATGGATGGGGCCTCGAGCAAGATGCACTACTGAAAGGTGTTCATGGGAGGTGGACTGGAACTTAATCCCTTCCAGCATAGGATTTAGTAACAGCTAGCAGAGCAATCAGAGAACCTTTCTGCAGGAACACCTTTTTACTTCAAGAAGGGTCCAGCTTTACGAAGAACAGCTTGTATTATCTTAGCAATTAGGATGAATGCTGTTTGCATAGAGCTATTTGTAAAAGCAGAGCCTAGATTCCATTATTTCCCTTTTCTGACTAACCAATAAACCACAACATGCATTTCTTCATATTTACTTTCCTTGTGTCTCTGTAAGTGGTTGCCTATGGCCCATCTTTGACAGAAAATGTAGAGGTTACCTCTCTCCACCCTGCATTGTTTAGGCATATCTGGTTTAAGCATGCTTCAGGGTATGGGAAAAGCAAGTTTAAACCTTTCTCAGGCTAAAACTGCCCTGCAACTGCAATTCTGAGCTTCCCAGGACAACACTGTAACCACGGGACCATTATGTAAAAGATGAGTGTTGGCAGATCCTTTTCTGGCAAGTGCAAAAACACTGCTCTCAATCCATGCCCAAAGGTTTGATTTAGAGATTTATGCCCAAAAGTAAGTTTCTTGCCTTGGATACCTTTTCCTCTGAATTCCCCAAAACAAAGGCACAAAGAGTATTTCATACCAACCACTCCCTTCAGTCTTTCCAATGAGCTGGCTCAGACGTTTCACCATTAAGTTGATATCTATCAAAGGTACTTAACTTTTCCCAAGTTTTCTGAAATTAGGCAGAATTAACTGATATTTTTCAAGTAATGTAGGCATCTCAATCTGCAAATTAAATTCTGGACAGACTGATTTTATGGTCTGCCAATGCCAAGCCTCTCAACCAGAAATCCTTTTTGAGATTTGATGCATATAACCTATTCAAGATATTCTGAAGTATAAAAAAAATCTTCATGAATCACACAGGTTTAGAGGCAAACACTTGTTAGAAATGAAATCATTCTGTTCTTTGTGAAGCAAGAGTCTTATGTGTAAATTCATGTTTCTTGAGAGAAAACAGGATAAAATAAAAATTCATACATGAAGCAGAATAGACCAGGTTGGCATCCACATAATGATAGATGACTTCTTTTTCACTGCAGCCTTAAAATGAAACTAGAAGAGGAAAGGACATGGCTGGCATTGATCCATCCGTATAGAAGTGATAATTCTCTAAAAATCATTATGTGGTCAGTGGAGAAGTTTATTTCTCTGTGTATACACAGAAGTGCTCCTGAGCACCTACAGCATCATTTACCAGCACAGCTTTACTACCAGAGGTGATTCTTCACAACTAATGTAATTGAGTAGTGAATATTTTGGTTTTGCTGTAGGGTGCATTGGATCTTAAAGGCGTACAGGGACTGAATGAAGAAGTTCCTGGATGAGAAATACATGGAGAATTACTAAACATAAAGTTACAAACCTAGCTCAGCCCAGAGCCAAAATTTGTTAGAGGCTGTGACAGCATGTTGTGCTCTCTGTGTGCTAGCCCGATTGTTATGCTGCCCCTAAGACATTCAACCTTAGTCATGATCAGAGATAATCAGTTGGAGTTCAGCTAGATGGACTTTCGTTTCCAACTCATAAATGACCAATCTTGTCTTTTCTCCACAAGCTTAAACAAATCCAGGTATAAAAAACCCCATTTTTTTCTCTATATATCATCCCTGCCTTCAGTCATGCTGTCATATCAAACACAGTGAGGCTATTGAGCTTCCACCAATGTCACTAATCTATTGATCAAGACAAAGTTAAGATCTAGTAGAGGTAGAATAATTCTTTCAGATCCCTAAAGCTCACCTCTGTAAAAAGGAGAATCACACAAATTTATGTCAAACCTTCCTTTGGCTTTGTTGCTCCAAAATGAGGAAATGTATCTTGCCTGGTGGCAAGGCAAGAGTTTCTTTTACAACAGTGGGTTTGAAAAAACTAATTGATGCAGCATGTGTGAAGTTTGCTTGAAAAAAAATTATCTTCCTCTTCACTATTTAGATATTTGGAAAGACAAGTATAATGTACCAAGAATTTAAAACATAATAATTCTGGACTATTATGAAATTATTTTTCAAACCAGTTAACAAGTTACTTGTAGACTGGGCTATCCTACTTTATCTTCACTGAGTAGCAGAGCAGTGTGGTGGTACAGGACAGAGACACTATAGAAATTATTATGAACAATAAACTATTGCATTTCTGTTATAAAAAATTATTGCAGAAACCCAATTCAAAGACAGGTGTCAGCAGAAGATACCACTCAATGGTTTTATGTCAAAAAGTTAAGAAAGAGGAAGAGAGGGCTGTGTCAGAAGGATCAGAATTTCTGTTGGTGCAGTCAGTGGAAAAGCTCACACTTCTACCCTTGGTCTAAAAGACGATGCAGTATGAAACCTCTGATTAATACACTCATATTAAAGATGTAGAATGTGCTGAAATTCACTCGGGATGAGAGCAGAGAGAGCACCAAAGGGACTTGTAATGGTCTTGTTTGACTTCAAGTGAATTTATAATGAGGAAGTAACTGCTTTACTTTAGCTGGCTTAAATTTGACTCAGGATATAGAAGCTGAACATTGTTTATACCAGATGCTTATTTGATGACCTGGACTACATAAAATGACCTGTGAGAGTCAATTCCAAACAGATAAGTGGCACATCACTCAGCTGGTAAGGACTGGCACTTCTGATGACAGTCTTCATACAGTGAACACAGAAGATGAATGAACATTGTGTGTGTGGACTTTTCCACTCTACAGACAGCCCCTCCAGGTCAGGACTGAAAGGCAATTTCACACATTTCAGTTTTTTTCTCTTCTGCTTATGTGTCATACACGATCCCAGCTCTGCTTACAAAGAAAAGCAAAGGACTTTTTCACCCTAACTAGGCACACCAAAGCAGTGTCACTGGAAGAAGTTTAAAAAGGGTAAAGAACAGGACTGTGTCACAAGAAGGGTTTATATTTTCTTTTTTGTGCAGTCAGTGGAAAAGTTACCACATCCAGTAAACTGCAATAGCTGGAATCCAATGTAAGAGCCAGAGGCATGTGAAACTCAGCTATTTTCAACTGCACAAACCTGTGCAAACACAGCTTTCATTTTCTTTCCTCTTAAAATTCCCTGGTAGTTATCAGCTTCTAAATTCCTCCTAAAATTTCCCAGTAAAACTTAAAGAAAATGACTACTTGGTTGTGTGCTGCAACAAGGGATTTTGCATAGCTCTGGAATGAAATTTCACTGCTGATTTCTGCTAAAGGTTCTGGAAACTTTGTAATTTGATGAGAGGTTTTTTTAACATCCCTCAGCTGTTAGAGGGATCTCTGACTTTTTTCTTAGACAGGGTCACAAAGAAATTCCTGCTGTTATTCAGGAGCTGACTTGTAGCACCCTACCTGGTAGTTTAGAAGCAGACTCTCCCTTTCAGAAAGTATGAGGATTTAGATTCAGATGGCTGGGGTATGGCAAGTGGCACCAGGGAGAATGCCCTCATTCTGATTCACCTGCCAGCAAAATAATAATCAGAAAAATAGGAATACAAATACATTGACAGTGAAATACTGAACACAATTTAGCTTGAAATAATTATTACTTCAGGTACATTATTTCCTGGACTGAAGCTAGACATTTACTGCAGTATGGTACCCCTTCCCAATCCTTGGTGAGCTCATCTATAGCAGCAATTCATTTTCCAGCACAGACTACAGATGGGATTCATTTCACCTTCCATGTGCTACCTCAAACTGATCGTGTAGAGCCAAACGACCTAGGTTCTCTAGATTTGGTCGACTCCAAAATGGGCATTCCAGCTCTCTCCCACCTTTTGTACTGTCACTGATGTTCAGCAATCACATTAAAAATCAGATCAGGGCAAATACACGTTTCTCTGTGTGTTCCCTCTCAGAGATGATTTAAAGTAACTGGAGAAGTATATCCTGAGTTCTTTATCCAACAATTTCAAAAGTAACAGAGACAGGTATCTCTAGAGAACTGATCCTCTCATTCTCTATTAGCTCTATTACAAGCTCATGATTCCTGCTTATATCCACAGTACCCAGAAAGAGGCTCAGTAAATAATTTTATATAGTTGGGCCTAAATTACTTCTTGAGATTGCACAGGTACTCCAGGGAAGAGCTGCTGGAGTCTTAATTCTATACCTTCAGCACGAGATCATCTCCCTTTTTGATGCCCTATGTACGTGAAAGAAGCAGTATAGCAGTGTTCAATATTTATCCTTTTTGGAAATTAAGGTTATATATAAAGATCTCAGAGATCAGCCAATGATCATTTTCATCTCTATTTAGCATCAACCTTTTCCTTCAAGTGAAATGCACAGAAGGACAAGAAACTGTTAATTTAAGACCATCCAAATGCCAGTGACTGAGCTGGTTTAGAGGAGACAAAAATCATTTCAGATAACAGTGGCACCACCTCTACATGATGAAAATCCAAAGTGTCTCAGCATTGTAATGAGTGTTCTCCCAACGAAGGAAACAAGTATGATGCTGCTTTTATGAGGGTGATGTGCTTTCGCCTGTACTGTTATTGCACCACCTCAAAAAATTTAAAATGGCATTTAGATGCATCAAACTTTGGAAACTCATGAGCCAGCTCTTATTTGTTAATTATTAAGACCAAAGCTTCATCTGTTTAGTTGGAGGTTTTTCTTGGGTTTGTTTGTTTTTGTAATATCAAGTAATACTTAGCTCATTCTTATTTGACGTTGAATTGAACAGTGACAAATTAGCAGTGCTTACCACCATCAGATGGCTGCTCTGCAAAGTGGAATAAAAATCTGCACTGAACATCTCTGCAGATGTTAAGACTAAATATGGATTCAGCAAAGCATGAAGCCTGGATAATGTGCATATTGCTGTTTTCTACTCTCCCTGAACTTTTCTGTTTCCTTTTTGGACTGTGAAATGGCAAGATGGGTTGGATCAAATGTGAATTGGAGAGCACAGTCTGTAGGAAAATCACATTCAGCTATTCCAGGAACAAAGTCTAGGACTTCAGGACACCCTGGGAAGCCAGTATATCTTCATATCTTCCAGATCTTAAGACTGTTTTGGGTTGGTTGGGGTGATTGCGGAGAACTCCTTTTTAGTGTTCCCTTTGGCTGCTTTTCAGGTTCATGCACAAGTTGCTACATGATGTCCAGTACCTGGATGTAATCCCTCAGCTGCCTTGTGCAATATTGTAATTCTCACCAAAGAACCAGGGAAAGAACTGTGTTCTCAGGAACTTACAGTGAATACAAGTCTAGTTGAATCTACTTTGCTCGAACATCACAGCTTTAACTGCTTTTTCAGAATATGCAGTGCCTTTGGTGTCCCACGTGCCAGAGATTCCAGAGGTTACACTTCAGCTGCCCTGAACAAGGGCAAAAATAACATGGAAGTCAAGCCATTCATCCCAAGATTCCTATTCAAAGGTTTATTTTTCTAATGTGATACAGTACTCCAAAATCAAAGCCAGAGTGCCATTGGCTTTGTTGCTGTTTTAATCTCATTTCAACTAGGCTATTGATTTGGCCTGCCAGAATTATGAAGATTCTTCCTGTAATGTGAAAATACTTAAGACATTTGGATGCCTGAACTCTACTGAATTTCCGCATCTCCTGGAAATGAAACAAAAGACTATGGAAAACAATGAAAATTTACAAAGGTGCTTAAATATTTGTGAATAATGCTAAAAATTATTAATTTATAAATTTCTGTTGAATTTTTTTTACACATAGGAGGACAAAGCTGGACAAATACATTCATGTTCCAAAACTGGCAAAGGTTCTTTTCAAACTGTAAGGTCCACTATTTACATGCTAGATGAAGAGCCAAGCTTTCTCAAACAATCCGTGAACAGAAAATGTCCTTCTGATACACTCCCTCAGGAACAAGTGCTCTACAGAGGTAGGAATCCTCTACTAGATTGTGTTTCAGGAAAAAATTTAGGTTGGAAGCAATTTCTCCAAGTCATCTGGAATTTAAGGGAGGAATTCCTTTTATGTTAGTTACCCTCAGGTGAGAGCACTGCGTAGGGATGAGGGAAATTTGAATGATAATACAGCAATGTTATAGTTCTTAAGACTTCCTTGAATAGAAATATTTATTCATTCCTATGTATTAGAATAGTTTATCTACTATAACTTGGCCTGCTATCTAGTACATGCCATCAAAATACCTCCCAAAAGAAGATGAGGAGTCCGTCTTCACAGCCGCTACAGACGCAAGTTTTTGTTGTTCTGCTGGTTTACAGATATGGAAACTGAGTCACAGACCTCTGGCCAGAGCAAGCTGAAGATCACAGACCTGCCATCACATGCTAGAACCAGAAAGCCTCAGAGTTCTGAGACCATGTCATGAACACAAGAATCTCCTCACCTTTATTCACTAAATGTTTCATCAATAAATTACAAGAAAGGGGAAAAAGAAAAGGATAAGAATATGAAGGGTAATGGATTTTGTTTCTAGTCAAAGGATATCTGTATGGGTGGAATAGAAATAGATTCAAATAGCATAGGAAATATGTACCCATTCCTGTCACCTAGCTAAGCAACCCGCTAGGGACAGCAAATCCCCCTGAAGCTGTATGCCATAGCTCATGGGCACAGTGCATCTTCTGTGGACTGTTGTAGAGCTGTCAAATCCAAAATCCCAGCCCCTCCCCCAGTTGCACTCCCTTTCTCCACTGATTGATACAGGAAAAAAGACAATTCTTGTAGACCTGTATCAGAGATGCCAATCTAATTATACATTTTTCTCTTTTTTGTTTTGTTTCTTTTTTTGGACACTGCATCTGTGGAGGAGGGAAAGGGAAGGACAGGGATTTGCAATGGCAGAGGCATCTGAAGAAGGAAAGGAGGGGGGAAGACGAAAAAAATATTTCCTTTGGCAATTCTGTTTCACTTTTGAAAAGGGACTACTTTCCTCACTCCTTATCCCTCCTGACAAGTACAGGCACTTTGGGCCTTAACTGGATGTGAACATTGTCAAAAGGAATTTGGGCTAAAGGGAGGCATCTGCAGTTCTGTTCCGATTGTGCTCAGCGCTGGAGCCACTTTTGCGAATGTGGCAGGGTGGCTGGTGGGCAGACACCAGTACAGATGGGAACTTCACATACTGTATGCATCATGACCAACTATAAAAACAGTCACAACGCATCAGTTGTTACCCGGCCAGTCTCCCCAGAACCTTCACTTTCAATTTCAATCTCTCTGACATCTACAGCTTATAGTGAGCTTTTATGTTTAAGCATCAGTACAGTACTAATGCAGGAGAAAAGGGGCGACTAGGCCACCATGGCGAGGAATTAAACCTCTGATCTTGGCCAGCCATTGGAAGGGAGGAGCAATTCAAGGGGAATTGTGTAACTGGACTCTATGGAAAAGGGAGGGGGAAAAACAGGGGATGGGAGATGGGGAATTTTTCAACACCGTGAGCACGCAGCAAGTCAGGGGCCTCGAGAAAAAGAAAAGTAGCAAGCAGGCACTCTCCCAAATTGTAATTTAATGCTTGGAATAATCCTATTGTGTCAGCTACTCACCGACAAAGAATTGAGGATAAATATAACTTTGAAAAAAAAATTAAGGGGATGGCAATTTGAACAGCTTAATGTTTCTTCAAAGGCTTAAATGATGGAAAGCGGCGCTGAAGTAAATTGACAACTCGGAATTAACTGGTTGCTGGCACAGCTCAGGTAAAGGTTTGATGGTAACATGAGCTTTCCAAAGCATTTCCAAACTAAAGTATTATGAAAAGGTAAATTATGTTTTGTATTCATGACTGAAAGCATTTTATTTTAAAGCCGGCATTGCTGATGCTGTCAAGGTGGAGATTCTAGCTTTATGTACAGTGCCTCTAGCCTTGCGATGTGAGTGAGGCAACATGACAGCTTGTAATAAGTAATTTTTATACAGTTGCATTTATCACTCAAGTAGGCTTGGCAATATTAAACACAGACCTTAAAATGCTGCAGAAGAGGAAGGACAGGGGCTGGAGGCCATGTATACTCTGTGTGTGTGTGTGTGTGTGTGTGTGTGTGTGTGGTGTGTGCTTGCTTGCATGCGTGAGTGTAACTTCTTTCTTTTTTTTCTCTTTCTCCAGGCCCGTTCCTGTTAATGTGGCACTTTTTAAGATATGCACCGAAATGCTTCCAAATTGTTAATACATCACTAAAAGGTTACAAATGAAGTCACTTCATTTAGCCCAAAGGATGTTATTTTAGGCTTTAATGAATTAGACATTGCTACTATTTTCAGGCAAAAATCAATTGCCTCAATTAACAAATTTTCAGGAGTCCAAAAATTTACAAAATAAAGGACCAGAAAACACATATTTTGTTCCTCTTTCTCACACCCTGCTCTGTTTCTTCATTATGATCTTCATTTCCATGAATGTGTGAGCTATCAGCTCTTTCTTCCAAGGTTGTGAAGGCCAAAGTGTTGTCAGCTTTCTTACTCTTTAGAAGCTGCTCTTTTTTGTTTCATCAGGTTCTCTTTTTTTGTCATGAATAATTCAGGGAAAGCTAAAAGAAGTGGAGGATGCCCATTCCTTTCCATGGAAAGAATCAAAATATATTCAAACCTTACGCCATTTGTGGAAGAAAATTTTACCAAGACAAGGCAATTTATTTTACAGGGTTGAAATGAGAAGGATTTTTTCTTTTATTCACAGAATTTGTAGGAACTACAGCTTGAGTCTGAACCAAGAGGAACCAAAAATCTCCAAGCCAAATGGCAGACTCTGAAACCTTCTGATTCACAGCCCCGACATATGGTTTGATTTCCCCTTCCTCTGCAAGGAGTTACAAAGCTAGGAGGATGCCAGTAGACTCAGCCATTTAACACTGACATAACATCAAATTGAAAGCAATGAAAAAAAGACCAGTCTCTATTATTATTCATATGACCCAGTTGAGAAAATTTTGCATTTACACTGGGAGGTATATCTAATTCAGCCATCACAGCTGCCTCAGGAAACTGCCTTTATGGAGAAATGAGGACTTACAGCTCTGTGTGGAGAGGTGTCTAGACTTTCAGAGAAATGAATGAAGGAAAGAAGCAGCTGACTGTTTTGTCTAATCTATTTGCTTATTTCTTGCATCTTGTCTACTCATCAACAGTGTTAAATTTAATTCAATTGCCCATCTAGCCCACATTGGTCTGAAGAGGACATCCCAGGAGGTGCTGGCTATTGGAATTTGCCTGGACAACAATTAAGGGTATTATTGACTCCTTTACCTTTGCTGGAACATATGTCTCCAACCCTTATTCAGGCCTCCAGATAAATCACAGTGGCACATTTACAAGGGTGGCACTTATCTTTATGGCAGTCTAGATTCATAAGTATTAACTGTATATACAAATAGAAAATAGCACAACAAAGTCAATAAATGTAAGGAGTAATACATTTTGCAAATGTGTCCATAAATCAGCAAAAGACATTAAATCTTCTATATAACTCTCTATGACCAATCTGATTCTGATTTTAACAGTTTATTTTGCATCACTTAGTTATGTTAATAAGATACTGAAGAAGAAACATTTTTTTTTCCCCAGAATAGCATGATTAAGATAGGTCTGTTGCAAAATGTTGCAGCTTTTTTTTCCTTTTACTGTGGCTACTAGAAAATGGCAGCATTAGAGTAAAAATACATATATTTTGTGCTCCGTATTGTGAATGTAAGATTAAGCACTAAAACTGTCTAGATGACAAGAAAAATCTCCTAGTAAGGCCTAGAAAGTGTGCAGTCTTTGGTGTTTCCGATTTTAAAAAATAGATTAGACAAACTTTAGCCAGATATTACCAAGGTACAATTTATCTTTCTTGGAAAAGCAACAGAGAAATCTACTTCATTTGGCATTCCATGATTTTAGTCGCACTTTCAATGGAGGAGACATCCAAAATCTCTAGACAGTTTTAGAAAATAAGGCCATTTGTGACACGATTTTGATGAAGCTGAAATACCATGGGGATAAATTTTATCTTATTTAACTTTACATATCTACAAGAAACATGATCACAGCTGATTCACTTATCCTAGGATCCCTCAATAGACAACAGAGAGAAACTGGGAATTGTACAGCACAATTTTCTGACCTGCTGAAATGTTTACCTTTGGCCAGATAAATCATGCCTTTTTTTTTTTTTTACCCTGTGCTCTCATTTCTATTAGAGTACACCTTTTCCACTGTAATTCAATGTCTATCTGCTTGATGTTAGTAACCCGTAGTAATATAACTGATGCTTCCAACCCAGTCCTGTAGATACTTTCTGACTCTATGCAATGAATCTAGCTGAGAGCTAAGGGATGCTCTGAATGTGTGGAGTTTAGCATGATCATAAATGTTGCAGATTTGCTCCTAAGAAGAGCAGCCCAGAACAGGTTTTGTGATAATCTTATATATACATATATGCCATGCCATTCTTTGACATTTGCTTCCGACATTCTTTGTACTGCTGACGTTCTGACATGCAGTGCAGCAGATCCTGCTGTGTCTTCAGCTCTGAAGCCACATTATCCATGTTGGGCAAAGAATTATAGAATCATCTTGGTTGGAGGAGACCCTTAAGATCATCAAGTCCAACCATAAGCCTTGCACAGCCAAATCCACCACTGAATGATTTCCCTCAGCACCATATCACAGAAGCACAGAATGTCAGGGGCTGGAAGGGACCTTGAGAGACCATCTAGTTCAATTCCCCTGCCAGAGCAGGAACACCTAGATCACGTCATACAGGAATGCATCCAGGCAGGTTTTGAATGTCTCCAGAGAAGGAGACTCCACAATCCCTCTGAGCAGCCTGTTTCAGTGTTCTGCCATCCTCACCATGAAAAATTTCTTTCTCATATTTCTGTGGAACCTCCTGTGTTCCAGCTTGTAACCATTGCCCCTTGTCCTATTATTGGATGTAACTGAGAGGACCCTGGCTCCATCCTCTAGACACTCACCCTTTACATATTTATAAAATTTAATGAGGTCACCCCTCATTCTCCTCCTCCAAGCTAAAGTGACCAAACTCCCTTGGTCTTGGTCTCCAAGCTAAAGGGACCAAGCCTTTCCTCATAAAGGAGGTGCTCCAATCCCTTCATTATCTTTGTGGCTCTGTGCTGGACACTCTCAAGCAGTTCCCTGTCCTTCTTGAACTGGGAGCCCCAGAACTGGACACAATGTTCCAGATGTGGTTGCACCAGTGCAAAGTAAAGGAGGAGGAAGAGTATCTCTCTAGACCTACTGACCATGTCCCTTCTAATACACCCCCAGATGCCATTTGCCTTCTAGGCCACGATGGCACATCTCTGGCTGTCCTGCTGTCCTGATGACCACATATGGTCATCCTGCTGTCCATATGCGAAGCATGTTGTTAATGCAGTATTCATCAGCAAAAACATTTTAATAACATTCCTTGTGGTTTTGAGGAAGTTTTTGAATATTTACTGGTTGGTGTAATGCATTATCTATGATTCTAGTTTATTCACTATACAATTCATATTGGAGTTATATGATGCCTTAAGTTTATAAAATACTTTTTCTGATGTATCTGAAGATATTCTCTCTCTCACAGTAGTACCATCAGGATCACTACATGATTGTATATGTGCAGACAATGCAGGTCCAGGTTTTATAATAGAACATGTAGAATTGTATGGAACTTTTGATTGCTCTCTTTTGAAATGGTCAGAAAACAAGAAAAAAAACTGTTTTCCCATATCTTGTCTGGATAACAACATTTCAGACAATTTCCTGCTTTCAGAATGGAGATCACTGAGGGTGCTTTGACTCCTTCAAGACTAAAATCTCAGGATGAAGGAGAAGGCTGAGAGAACGGAAAATTTGGCAGAAAGCTGCCATTTTTCATTTAGATATTAAAATTTTGTAACTACAATGGCTATTAACTGAAAAGATCTTTCTTTTGTCTGAAATTTTGGTTGATGTACTCTTGTCTTGAATTGGTTGAATAATTGCAGCATCATAAGTTTATTTTTCATCCAATCCATCCATTGTTGCTTTAGGGTGATAGTTGGTCTACAGTGTGTGAGAAAAAAACAATACAGCCTTGTGTATCCTATCCTTTTAGCCTGATTTTTAGATCCTGTGCTGGCTGATGTCATAAGAGTGTCTGGAATCCAAAGAACTCTGAAAAACAGAAAGCTATTGCTGGTACTCAAGGTATTTCTCCACAGGGCCAATTGTTTCAGCTAATTTGTCATAAAAAATCCACTCTTGTCCTAGAATCGTCAATTTAAGATCATCTCCCTTCCCCCCTCCTACCATCAGAGTATCTCAATGAAACAACAATTGCATATTGTTGTATAATGTAAATTTATTACACAGAACCTGAATAAGATGTGATTGGTTTTGAACCAACGCATTTTATTTACCTAAACAATATCAGATACCAGTTTCTTAAATACAAGAAAAAATAGACCATTTTGATTCCATGGCCTTGATCACTAATTTCAGCNTAATATTGAAGATGTGCAGCCATGTTGCACCTTCCTGTCTGACAATCTGAAGTATTTTGAAAACCAATGTACCAAATGATTTAGTATTACTAGTCTATTATTAGTTCAGTTTGTATTCAAGATAAATTGATGAGTTTTAGAAGAGTTTGCACATTTGGAAGATTACATATCTCTGTACAGCTGATCCAGGTTTTTTAGGTTAATTAGCTCTTGTTATTGTAATAAATTAAATATTAGAAATAAGGTGCTGAAAAACCTGCAACAGATACTCACCCATGGGGGATAGGAATGGTATTGCAGATTTCTGCAATGATAATATCTCCAAATCCGGTAGTTTGAGGAATTTTCTATATTCAAGGATCTACTGTATTGAACCCAAATACTATCTTCCATTTCCTTCTATTTACCAGGGGACTAAACAGCATTAGATCTTATATAGGGCTGCAGTAAAGACCTCTACATTTGAAAATATTAATTCAATTAATTCTACTTCATAGCTTTACTGAATAGGTTTGTGAAGAATGAATCATGGCAAAATAAATCACAAGGTTTTAAATTACTTTGAGGATGAAAGCCCAAAGATCACCAATTTCACTCAGTCAACTACTAGCTCTTTTCCTGTAACCACCATACTGTCTTTTTCTCCTGTGCTCACAGCAGGGCATTTATTTTTAGTATTACCTCAAAGCAGAAGTAATCTATATCTTTTCCAGAAAAGAACCCAGAATATTTAACATAGCAACATTGACCATTCTGTGATCACTGTGAGCTTAAACGGGCTTAATTTCAAAATGGGTTGAATACTCCCCCATTTCTCAAAACAGATTTTTTTTTTAACAGTACCAAGCACTGGATAAGAGACATCTGCACCATCATCAATATCTTTCAGAAGCTTTGCTTTAAAAACTAGAATCCTGTTGTGCAAACAGAGATGAGGATTCTGTGATCAGAAACTTGGGATCAGTACTTAGAAAAGTAGACATTTTTCCCAGCTACAAACTTGCCAAGTTCCAAGCTCAGATGATGTGATACCAGTGAAATGTTCCAGTGAATCTGTGCTGTTTTCTGAGCTTCTACACATAGTCAACAGAATTGAGTCAATTGTCTGAGTTCAGGCATTGTTAGTACGTTTTCAGGTACTCCGTGGCACTTCATCTTTCACAGGATTTGGCGAGGATAGCTACTGCTGGAGAACTTCAAAACTTAGGCATCCCAAGTTGTAATAGATTCTCATGTTTAGACAAGTTAACCAGGCCCCAGAGAATGCAGTTCATGAAATCTAATCAAAAGGTTAACTTAGCTTTAAATAGAAGCCAAAATGTGGTCAACTGAACAGTTCTAGATGCTCTAGAGAATCTGAGACATCTCTGCTAGGCTGGTATCCACAGGTTAGTGCTGTCCCAAGCCAGCAGCCAGTGGCCAGGTATGACACCCATAGGCTTCTCAAAAGGAACTAGATAGCTTTGTCTAGGCTACTAAAACATGCCCACGGGATGGACTTTATTTGTTCAGTTTCTATTATCTTTTTAGGTGGTTTGTCCTTCTTGGACATGGAAGCGTCATGCTTCTTGTCAGTCCTGATTCTTCTCTGCCAGCCTGTTCTAGATGTCTTGAATTCAATAATATATCTCAGATGGTAGTGGATACACAGGTAACTGAATCATGATCTTAGCTGCAGGTATCAATAGGTGGTAACATGAACTGCTTGCTTTAGCTGGCAAAGCCCTCAAGCACTAGGATAAAGTGCCAGTCACTGCAAATGAACTTGTGGTGAAAAATACAGTGAACACTTAAGAGACACTTTGTTACTACAGAGGTGGATGTAAAATGATCAAACATAAAATAAAGCCTTCTAAATGTTTTAAAAAAGTACTTAGAGACTCAGGGAATGGTCTGCATAAGCCACACGTACAGCTCCTTCACTCAGGTGGTAGTAGTATTATTCAAAGAACAAAGGATGTTCCTGGATATTCCCACCGTATTACAAAGCAGCCTTCCAAAAATAATATGCCTGAGAATAAAACAATAATTATTAACCCACAAATGAAATTAAAGCAATGCTGCTGAGAGTCTTAATCACCACAGGTTTATGAGGTATGTAAATATAGCAGCTTGAATGAAGATGTAAACTATCACACTTCACCCTTTCAAATGTCACACTTCAGAAGCCAGTGGAAATACATTGGGTTGAAAATCTGCAGAGATAAATATTGAATGTCCAGTAAGGAATGTTGTTCTTTTTCTTTTAAAGCTGTGTGAGTACAAGCAAGCTCAAATTAAGGAGAGCAGATAACCAACTGCGAGCTAGAGATGAGCAGGCTGCTTAAAGCAACCACATAATTGGTGAAGCTTTAAAAAAGAAGAAAATGGCCTGAGGCCTTTTTTTCCTTCTTCCTCTAAAATGTGACATCATTATATATGACACAACACCTTGGAAGGAACCATATGGGGAAATGCAGACATGTTGCTAACTAAATGTGAGCTCCTTCGCCATGAAAAAATCTCATTGCTGGCCAAACCCTGGATGCTCTCATAAAAAGCACAGCTCACAGAGTGGAACTGACAGTTCTACTTCAAGGACATTTTTTCATGTCTAATGCCCTTTTTGTGCAGTATTTAGAAAGGCATACCAGGCATATTGTGCAGCTCTTCATTCAGATCTAATCGGAAAATTGTGATTCAAACTCAGCACCCTAAAATCATAGAATCATAGAATAGTTTGGGTTGGAAGGGACCTTAAAGATCATCAAGTTCCAACCTCCCTGCCATAATACGTAAGATGTTCTGATCCAGGTTGTTTGACTTTTTACAGGGCTGTTCTTTAGATCTCTAAACTTATTAATCAGCTCCACTGATTTAAAGAATATATATGCCATCCATCTGTATTGCAAATTCGCTTTGGATGTTTTGTCTTTGTATGCATTTCTTCCACTTGTTTTCTGTCTTGCTAAATGCTGACCTCAATACAGATCTGGATCCAAAAGTTCCATTTTTTATATTTTCATTGTAGTCATTATTACTGGTAACATTAACAGCATTAATATATGTAGAAGTAGCAGCAGTCGTAGTAGCAGTAATGGTGAATTTAATTGAATATTTTGGAAAAGGCCTACTGATTTTTTCAAGACTATTCAGAATGTTGTGTCTGATGATATTACTTTTTTACAGGGCAATGAATAGAACATTTTAACTTCAATGCTGAGTCTTCATGATGAATATACTCTTTCATTTACACGGAAACCAGATCCAAAATTGTGTTAGGAGGTTTCAACAGAAGACGAGATGATCTTGACATCTTTAGACTGAGAGTGCTAATAGATGAGAAAAGGGTAAAATTAAAATGAGGAAGCTGCCTGAACAAGTATGCGTTTGTGCATTAAAAAATATAAGAAAGGTAGTTAAAAGTTAAAAGAACTTCCCATAGAATACATAATTTTCATTTCTGTGAGTGTTAATAGGATGGGAATTTCTGAGTTCCACTATGAGAAATACCTTCTCCCTTTTATCCTCTGAAAAAGGTTGGAACTCAATTAAGGAAACATTCACATTCAAGTTGACTGCTGAATGGAGAAACTCATGTATTTTATTGGAATCACTTAGATAAAATTAGACATTTTATTTTGTCCCATCTCTTCAGACTAAAATTTATTCATCATTTTAATGATACATCTCAGGTAAATGACACATGAAAGCACTTAATAATGTGCTTGATTTTCATTTAGGTCTGTGATTAATTTTCACAGAAATCAGTAAAATTTAAACATGTTTTTAGGATTAAGCTCAAATGTCTACTCTTTTAGATAGGTTGTTCTGAATTACTTTTGATAGGCTTTGATGGTCAGGGATCTATTTTAAATATGTAGTTTTTCACTCTACAATTTGATCATGAATGAGGACGGGAGAAGAAAAAAAGAAAAAAAAAATCAGCTGAAGACTGATGAGACCAGAGAGTGTATGAGTTCTATAATAAAGTTACCTGGTGGGTCCAGAATACTGTAGTTAGAACATTTTTTTTTCTCTGCTTATTTAGCCTTTTGCATGCAAAACTACTTACATACACACTCCCCCATGTAGCCCCAATGTATTCAGTGTAACACAATTTCATCAACTGTAAGCCAACTCCATCTCTGGGGTAAATGCATTGCCTGCAGGGATATATTTGATTCCTAATGGCTACAGCTGAATTATGCTGAGTGTTGGAGTGTTATTTATGTTATATCTGAAGGTTCATTGGAATTATTTAGGTCCAGATCCCTCACAGGATGAAAGGACATTGCAGGTTAGATTTATGTAACCAAGTCCAGGTAAGTAATCCACAAGCTTTGCCTAAAAATAGTAATTTTGTGCAAGTTCAAAGATCTTGTCTAGAAATTGTGCAGGGAATCTACTCCGTGTTCCATTCCTCTTGAATTGACTGACATTTAAGGATATTTGAGATTTACAAAGTAGGTAACAGCAAGTTATTTGCAAACTAATTAGAACACTTTGCCAGGAAATGGAAAGCGTGACTTGGTCAGAACTAATTTCTTAGATTTCCTAGTGAGTGTGACATTAAGAGTGTAGGCACTTTTGGGCATTCATTCTGTGGACTATGGGCACAAAAAGGGATAAGGAAGTTGGGAAAAGGGAGGATGCAAACAGGGGTCAGGAAAAACAAACAAACAAACAAAATTCATCAAATATCAGTGAAAAGCATCATCATTCTAGAGTTTAACTTATTCAAAAAAATATCATATTCTATTCAGGAAAATATGTTTGTATGATCTGGAACAAACAGTGATTAAATGAGCTAACAACTACTGGGAAATACTGTGAAATCTGAATTGCAGAGATAGAAAACTTTCTTTCAGTGAAAAGCATTACTAAAGAAAATTACTTTCAAAAAATCAAAATGCTTTCCTTCAGAAAATTCAGAGGGAAAATTTTAAATGTTTTGTTTAAATTGTATCTTTTGTTTTGCTTCTTTCATTTCCTTATATGTTTTCTTTTAGAGCTGTTGATTTATATCTGATTTACAATCCCATACCTTGAAAGGAACTTAGAAATAAAGTTTTAGAAGTCATGGATTAGCATTGTTCCTTCTCTGCCATGTCTCTTGTGTATAAGCAAATGTTTCTAAAAAAAGTAATCTGTGATTTTAACCAGAAGTCTTACTGAACTAGTAAAACTTTAAGTAGTCCGGTTTCCACTGGCCTATCTCTCTGCAAGGTTAAATCTTAAACACTAATTAATCCACCATGAGGATCTTCATTACAACTGCAACATAAGATTAGATGTGCAATCAGAAACTGGGATTGTGCTGGGCTTAATGTTTAACAGTCTTGTCTGTGTGAGTTTAGAAATGAAAAGACAAGAAAAAGACAAGAGCAGTGAAATCACTCAGTTGATATTACTTCATTTTGAATGTGTCAGACAGAGCATAGTTGCAAAGAATAGAGCAGAAAGATATCTGTGTAGTATTTTCAGATAAATGGGTCTTTGAGGAGGAATAATTTCCAAAATTAAAGTTGAAACTGGGACTTAAATATCTGTATTCAGGCATTTATTAAAATGACCCAAATTTCCTTGAAGCACAGTTCTGAAAAGGATTCTGCTTCCAGATCAACAGCTCTGAGTTCTTGCTCTGGCAACGTATCACACCATCTAACACCTTCTGTGAACAGCTCATGCACTCATAAGATTTTCTGCCTCTTTTGCTCTTATTGCATGGAAGTTGCTCTAGAATTTCATTCCTTTGCTACTTAGAAACCCACTGTTAATTCCCAGTCTACCTATATTCATCTATCTGAGAATTAAGCACATAGTTTTTCACATTAAAGTCCCAAAAAGCTGTTGAAAGGCTATTTTTAAGAGGAAAAAATTATCACATTTAGAGACAGACATAGGAACCTGAAGCCCCAAGGGTATATTTTCAAAACACTTTAATGCATACCTCTTCTGAGGGGTTAGGGACACATTACAAGTTGCAAAAAGTGTGAACTATTACAGGGACTTACCAGCTCAAATCTG
This sequence comes from Turnix velox, assembly GCA_013400935.1. Taxonomy (NCBI): domain Eukaryota; kingdom Metazoa; phylum Chordata; class Aves; order Charadriiformes; family Turnicidae; genus Turnix; species Turnix velox. The sequence continues at coordinate 97,794 of VZTY01008149.1, read as the reverse complement.
ATTTAATTTGGGAATTTCTGGATTGCGATTCACTCTACAATGCAGATGAAGTTTAACAAATTTCCAGATGTGCAAAATGATACAGAAAAAGGTAACCATGTCTTAGGATTTCCCACACTCTACCCAAAAGTGGAAACAGAATCAACATATGTCTATGTATGTAGAAGTCTGACTGTGGCTTTTCTTCTACTGTTTCAAGAAATTTATTCTGACTTTACAAAAAATATAGTCATCATGATCCACATATGTGACAAGTAAATAGTTATTATCTCATTGTTGGAATATCACTGTAAAATGCCATTACAAAACATAAGACAGATTTGCAATTAGTTTTCATTAGCACAAAAATTTTCTCTGCAAGTCATGGTTTTGATAAATTCCCTTGGTCTTGGGTTCCAACTTTTCCTTCCCCCTTTTTCCTTGAGAACAGCTGCCAAACCAAATAGAGAAACGTGTTCTGTGAATTAATCCAAACCGCTTGTCTATTAGAGGGTTAATGGCATTTTCTTTTTTCTTCCTTGCTTTTACCCTACACTGACAAAAAAGAACACCCAGGTTCAATGAGTGACAAATCATTACCAAGCGTACAGTGTAATTAAAAAGCACAGCCATTGATCAGCTATGAGCTAAACCTGAGACAAAAAAGTGAGAGACCCAGAATAGCTGGCAAAACTTCTCATTGAATTTGTCTGAAATGGAAGATGTTCTCCCTGGAGGCATGGAGCGTGGCCCATTGTGCATTTCCATTAGAGATACATACTGACTCTGAGCATGCCATTGATGTTGGCCTATTTATGAAAGGCTGTTGAAAGAGGTTTCAGAGTTAATTGAAAAGAGCTGTTTCTGAAGTAAAGTAACTTCAAACAACACAGCTCTGAAATGTGTGTTAATGGACTGGAAATCAGTGAATTTTCCATAGTGCACATGAAATAAAAATGGATGGCATGAACTCAAAACTGCATTGCCATTTGTTGGGATTTCTATTTTTGTTATTATTATTTTGTTATTATTATTATGTCTTCATAATAACTAATCTGTTGGTATCCCTACAACTATTCATTACTAATTTATCTATAACTGAACAACAGACTGTGACAAAACATCTTGACTGATTAGGGGATCACCTTCTAGTGTCTGTCACAATTTTGACTACTTGTCTTTATTTCACACACCTATAATAAAAGCATCCAGAAGAAACTATCAGACTTTTGCCATTGTAAACAAAAGGAAAAGCTCTCTCCATTGTGAAGCAGAAAGAAGTTCCAAGGCCTTCTTTTACCAAGGTATGTTGGGTTTGAAATGTGTTTATTCTTAACAATATTTCCATTTTAAAATTAAAGCATATGTCTAAATTCAAGCATGTGTTTATTCAGGCATTTGTTTAGTCTCTTCCCTGAGCTAAAGGTCTTGCACATAAGTTTGTATTTAAGCTCATGCTTAAATAAAAGCCTTCTCAGCAAAACATGCACCTGAATTTCATAAATATAAAAAATCGCTGAATATACATTTAAATCTAAACTTGTGATTAAGTACCTTTCTCAGCTGAAAACAACATGCTTCTATATTTTTTTTTAAAGTTAGGAAATGTTCAGCTGAGGTGAATTTATTTCTTCTTTTTCATTCTTTGACAGGAATTTGGAGTTGGCAAAGAGGAAGGTAACTCTGTGCCCTTGGATGAGGTGAATTCAGACTACAATTTAGACTGCCATAGAGCGGAAATCACCCCAATCAGAGTGTAAGTTCCTTCCTCAGGCTGATTAGTATGTAATATAATGAAAAAGTTCATAAACTCCAATGAATTGCAGAGTAAAGATGAGTGTAACATAACCCAGCACTTGGAATAATACAAGCAATAATCAAACAAATTCTGCCATAGAACAAGAATGAGTATTTTACACTTCTATCCTACACTTAATGCTTTAAGTAATTCACAAGTTCTGCTAAAAACCCTCCATGTTTCATTAAAAGAGATGACCTCACAGGCATTAATTAATTGGATCTCACAAAACTTGTTTGATATAATTAAGAGCTATTGTCCCCATTTTTAAATAAAGGATTAAGTACAAGGAATAGTAATAAGTTCACTGAAAACCCACCAAAATCAGTAGAAAAATTTAAATCTCAGTTTTGCACAGTATAACCTTCATTCACCATTTTGTCAACCAACTGTCCTGATTTTCTTAAAGCTTCCCATTCCAAAATCAATACTTTTCCTTAAAAAGTCAGTATTGATTTATTTCTGTGACATTATTTTTAAAGTTTTAAAGATTGTGGTTTAAAAAAACCCTAAAACCTTGAAACATAAAAAAAAAAAAAAAGCTAAGGAAAGAAACAAACAAAAACCAGAAGGAGTAACTGTAAAAAATAATTCAATTTCAAATAAATAGAAATCTCATTTTTTAGAGCTGTCATTTTGGCACTGATTTTTGAAAATTTGTGGCTGATAATCATGGATTAACATGTGCTTAACTCATCTTTGAAGTTGCTGAGGGTAGTTACATACCTACACTAAGAATGTACCAGTTGTTCTGCAAAAATGAGCACCAGCCATAAAAAAGGAGAGTAATGAGGACTATGATTGAAACCTGAAGTCAAGGGCAACAGAATTTCTTACTTAGGTATCAAACAAAGTCCGAATTTTCCGAAGCATTAAATACTCAGTAGAGTGATTTAATTTTTCTGACATTCCTACACCTATATCTGAAACGGAGACAGTTAGGCACAGAAACTGGGATGACTACTAGATGATCTTTCAAGGTCCCTTCCCTGACCTTGTGATTCTGTGATTCTGTGACTACTGTCTGACATACACACCTGCTGTGAACAAAAGGAAGAGGACATACTGGAGAAGAGAGGAAAAGAAGAGGACAGCATGAATGGCTGTACCCAAGACATACATTCTAAAATTAGGGTTAAATCCCACTGGGAAAATAGCATTCAGAGCCTGACAGTTTCTTCTTATGTGTTGATAAACACATTCCTCTGAGGAAAGGGACATCTGACACATGAAAATATGGAGCTTGAACCTGTACTTGCCCTCTTCAGGAGCATACTAACCATCCAGTAAGAAGAGGGGATTACTTCCTGGAGTTTCAGTTAAAGCCAGCTGTTGAGCAACTGAGCATCCATAGCCCTTGAGTCCAGAAAATGAGTGAGTAATAAAAGACCTTAACTCTAGCATTTGAGGACAGGAGACTTTTTTACTCTGTTTTAGCTCTTACTCTTGAAAGCTCTATCCAGTGAGAATGTGTTGACAAAAAAAATGCAATTTCACAGTTTTGATTCTTCTCCAATGACTCTGAGCTTTGGTGACACATGATCTTAGTACTATGAGTGAGAACAAAAAAACACCCTGAATGGAGGCCATAGAATCACCTATCTGTTAATATGTGATTTTCTGTAGTAACTTTTGTAAACAGGCCAACTGGTTTATCTTAGAATTAATTAATTATAAACAGCCTAGACAAAATCATGGTAAAAATACCAGACTCAAGAAAGACTGATCACACATTTGATCAATAAGAGAATAACAGAATGAGATTTTGGAGATGTCACCTCATAAAATCCCAAAAAACAGTTCAGGGCAATGACAGTCTCAAGGTCAGCATCCTATATGTCCAGCTTTATGAGGTTCTCATCAAGGTACTGTAGTGTTGTTCAGGGGGTAGATGGTAGCAATCTGAAATGAACTATGCTTTCTCAAAGTTTAACATCAGAAAAAAAAATTCAAACTGAATGTCACCTAGTCATTTAATTGAATCAGAAATTAATTCCCTAGGGTCAGTTGAGATCGAAACATAAACCTGACTATAATCAGCATAACAATGTTAGCTGAAATTATGCCTCTGAATGATAGCACCCAATAGAAGTGTAGGGCAAAGTTTCCCTAAAGAGATATTAGAAAAATGTGCTGCCTTTTCTATAGCCTTTGATATTGGGCAAGATGCTGTTTGCATATTTCAAAGTGAACTGTAAGACCATCTGATTTTCATATAAGTACTTATCTATAACCTTCAGATTTCATTATCCTTCTAGAGTAAGCCAAACACAACAGCAAACTACTACAATTTTAAAAATATAAATCAAGTCTATATTGTTGTACCTTACTATGAAATTGTACAATATGTTTGTCTTCAAAGATAGTAGGCTTATTAAAAGACAGCAGTGAGGTGTTGTAATATTTGTATAATCATCTGGCTTTTTCCACATTTTCTGGAAACTTCTGGTCATGGCCAGATGTAAAGAACAAAGAAGAGTATGCTGGAAGACTGTTGAACTTTCAATTCAGATTCTTAAGTTCCACTAGAGTTGATCTGAAAATAAAACCAATAGGATAATAAACAGTAGGACTTTAAGATCATCCAACTTGGAAAAATTATATGGAGGAGGATGTGGATACCTCACTACAGTATTATAATACTTTAAAAAAAAAGGCCTGAATATGAAACTAGCAAAATCACATTAAACCTATACCAATGTGTTATTAAGTATGTTCCAAGTCTGGTGTATAAAAGGGAGATGGAAAAAACAAAGGAATGACTATAGATACATTGATTTTTATAAAGATCAAGGAATTAGCACAGGAGAATTTGTGCTTAAATCAGTTTTCAGTTTCTCTGTACTGGAAATATTGTAGAAGAAATAATTTTTTAAAATAATTTTTAATTAATATTTTAAAATATATTGTTGCAAAACACTAACAAAACACTGTGTCAAAAATGACACATCATTGATTTCAGACATTTAATTTGAAATATCTCAGATTTTATGGACTTTTACAAAATCTAGAGCAGAACTTTTTCTTTTCTTTGCTGTGTGTTCTGAATGTTTAAGTACAGCAAACACAGTTCATGCAGGTTAGCTTTCATTTTTGTTCTTCCCCTTTAAATAAAGTTCTTAAAATTTGTCTTAGGTAAGATTTAATATACATACATGAACAGACATGTACTTAGTATCTGGAAATGTTAGGTTAGGGCATCAACTACTTTTTTTAACAATATATCATATTTTAAATACATGCTACAAATTAATACATATAATTTGATCCAAAAGCCCTTCTGTTATTGTCAAGAAATAATTTTTAGATATCTGTGGAAAGAGTGCAAGATTTTGAAGACAACTTTCTGAACTAAAGGAGGGCAAAATATATTTATCTCCATAAATAATGCTTTTTTATGAATGTACATGCCTTAATGTATTGATTCACTAGATCACATTATGTATTATAAATAGAAATACTAATGAGACTGTGTTTGTCTCAGGTTAACTATAACTTTCTTTTATTTCTTCAGCTATTGAATTTCTGTAAAATAATCCATTGCTTTATCCTTTATCCTTAAGTATTAACCACAGTTCCTTTCAGAACAACTGCTGAGTTTATCAGAGCTCCTTTTTCAGATAAGAACTATATTATTCTCCCTCTCCATCCATCACACCAACTTGTTTTGAAGGTACACTGGGAAAGATGGTTAAATTAAATAAGTACAATATGCTAATCTGCTTATCTGTGACATAAAGATTCAAAGAAAGAGTTCAGGGACAGCTAACTACAGTCAGGTTTTTCCTTTTGCTTTCTTTCCTTTTTTTTTAACTTTAACACTGTTAACTGTCTTTATGGAAACTTTCTATATATAACTAGGGAGAAAAGGGCAATTAAGGAGAGACAGAAGATTTTCATCTAGTATAAATTGGCCTAATTCCACTTATCTTGACAGATATCACTGTCAATCTATATGGACATCTAATGCAAGAAATCAAAATGTACTTAAGATCCTTGAGAGTTCAAGTACATCTTACTTGTAGTTCAGAGACTAAATTGTTATAAGAAATCACATGAACAAGACATAATTTAAAAAATAAAGTATATATTTTGATCCAATCTAAGATCCAAATATATAAGTTTTGAAAAAAAGGTATATGCTCCAATAAAATTTCCACATCATTCTATTCTGAGACAAGGTTTCATGAGTACTTCTGAGATATACAGTCTAAAGGACATACAACTTAAAACCCAATTATAGAGGGAACTCAAGTTCACATTGGATTTCTCATCTTGAAAGCTCTTAGTGACATGGTCAAACAATACAGTGCAAGACTGGACAAGTTTTAAGGATGATTAAGATGGATGTTTTTAGTAGAGTAACTCAAGCTTGGTTAAACTTCGATGTAATTCATTCAAACAAAAATTATAGGACTGGGACACAAAGAATTACCATGCAACATGGCTTTGCCACAGGCCATTTGCAAGACCTTTAACAAGCCACCTCTCTGCCTGGGTAACTCTCTGTGGGATGTCCCAAAGCCAAACCGAAACCCTGATTCTCAGTCCCAAGAGGTGCCAAAAGCAATTTATACTATATTAGAAACAGAAGACTCTTTGCAATACAAGTAAACCCCAAATTTCTGATTCACCTGCCTCCATCAAGCTTTTCTTAGAATCATAGAAATGGAAGACTCCAATTCATTGTGAACTCATCTCCAGGTCTCCACAGGGAACCACTCTTTAATACTTGGATATTGAAAAGAATGTGTTGTCTCTTGATAAAAAAATGTAGGAAATGTGAATTTTACAAAGCTGAAACTGAGTTGAATGTTCTGAGTGCCTAAGCACAGCCTGTCCTGCTGCCTCTGAGACAACACTGCAGACTGTTTCAGGCATGTGCTTCTTTGTTCTAAAAGAACTTGACAATCTTGAAGGACATTTTTAAGAACAAAAGGACCTTCATTACAGACTAAAAATGCTAGTAGGCAGGAGATGTGTTTTCTGGAGGAGGTAACTGGCACCTTTTTTATATTTCCTGACAATCTGACCTTAAGTTGAAAAGGACTTGAATTCATATTTAGGAAAAGCTACTGCAAAAAAAAAAAAAAGATACAAACTTACATCTTGAATAGGTCCTGTATGATATTTGGCATTTTATCTGAAAAGTCCTTCTGAAATATGCAACACATTCTCACCACTTTACGAAAGCAGCATTTAATCAAGCATGGGAAAAGGGGAGATAAGGAACCATGAGATGAACAAGGATACTCAGTAAATAAGTAGCAGTCAGGATGCGATGGATTGACCTTGGCTAGCTTCCAGGTGTCCACCAAGGTTCTCTATCACTCATCACTCATTCTCCATCAACAGGACAGAGAGAAAAAAATGCAACAAAAAATGTGTAGGTCAAGATAAAGACAGGGAGAATACTGGTCAATCACCTTGATGAGCAAGAGACTCTTCTTCTACCCCTGCTACAGCATGGGATCCTTCCCAAGGATCTCACCTCTCCAAGGTGAGTCCTTCCCCTGGGCTGCAGTTCATCAAGAACCACCCTGGCACATACTCTTTTCCACAGGGTGTAGCCCTCCAGAAACCAACTGATCCAGTGTGAGTCTGCCGTGAGCCACAGCTTCTGCCATGAAACCTGTTCCTGAGTGGGCTCTCCACAGGTCCCAGTTCCTGCCAGGTATCTGGTTAGTTTCTCATGGGCTACAGCTTCTTTCAGGGCACATCCACTTGCTAAAACATCAGGCCTGTGTGGGCTGCAGTGTGGGTTTCTTCTCCACTTGCAGTGTGGATTTCTCCTCCACTCTGGTCCTCCATGTGCTGCAGGGGGACAGCTTGCCTGATCACAGCCCTCACCTTAGGCTGCATGGATAGCTCTATTCTAGTGCCTGGAACTCCTCCTCCCCCTCCTTCTTCACTGACCTTGCTGTCTGTAGTGTCATTTCTCTTGCAATTTTTTCATTCTTTCCTGTCTTTTAACTGTTACATAGCATTTCTTTTAGTCCTTAAATATGTTAGCAGAGAGACAATACCAATGTCTCTAACAGACTCAGGTATGGGCACCAGCAGTCCATTGTGGAGACAGCTGAAACTGGCTCTGTCCATTATGGGGCAGCTCACAGAAACCATCCCTGCAGTAACTCCACTACCCAGCTCTACCACAGTAACTTTGCCACATATACTGAATACATGGGATTAGAGTTGACGTCCCAGGCTGAACATGAATGAGAGTGGTATGAAATCTCACAAAAAAAAAAAAAAAAAAAAAAAAAAAAAAAAAGAACAGTGTAAATCTGAAGTGTTACAGCAGTTTTATTTCAGATAGGAGCTTAAACTATCACATGGACAGTTCTATTCACACAAGTTCTGTTTGCCAAGGATTACAGATTTGTCACCACAGGGAAACTCCTTCAAAGTAAGGTGGACAGGGAGGTCACAGTTATCAAGGTATCAAGGTACTGGATAAGTCTATGATAAGCCATGAAATAAAACTCAAGAGACTGCAGAAGAAATCTTTGAGACCCTCCCACTCCTAGTCTGCATCTTATTCAGCCACAGGACCAGAGTGTTGTGCCCATCACCCAGTTATCATTACTGAATTATTTTTTCAAGTTTTACTGAAAAACCAGACAGCCACTGCTATTGCTCCTTTGGATTGATATCAAATGTACCTCTTGGAAATCTAACTCAAAATAATGTATGCTTCATGTGAAATAATTAAGTTCATTTATAAGTACATGCACCAGCACACAATTTCTATGTAGTCAGTGTCAGAGACTCTAAGGGATCAGGTTTTTCAGGTGCACCTACTAATTTCAAGGTATTCCAGACTGTTTCAATGGAAGAAGATCCACAACCACAAAAGCAACAGAACTAAGTTCAGAACTAATATGTTTCATTTCTCTCATTCCTATGTTTAAGCTACAGAGGCTTGCTGATGTCTTCAGATACATTCAGATCCACAGCTCCTCTGTTTGATCCCTAAAAAAAGGGAAATCCATAGTCTAGATCCCTGCCAAGACTAATCACCTTGTTCAAAAGCTAGATTTCCATTTTGCTCCGGTTTGGCTGTCACATTCTCTCATCTTGCTCTCCAGTATATGTGTAACTTAGAAAACTACCTTTTCCAGTTCAAATTCATTACATTTAACCCACATTAAAATAATTCAAGTTTCTAATTCACCTCTGAACTTTTCAAAGCTGGACCTCAAAACCCAGCAGCTGCCTATTACATACCACTCTCACATATTTCTCTTAGTGAAACCAATTTCAACCTCTACCGTGCTGGTTGTTGTAACAATAGTGACTTTTTGTCATTTTCTATAAAGTGCAAATGCTACAGGCCCTTCAGACACTCTCTGCTCTACACAGATGGTGAACCCACCTTTAAAAATGTTTCTCATAAATCTTTTCTGTCACCTCTGTTTTGCTAACATTAAATTGAAAAGAGGGGGAAGGGGAAGAAAAAGATCCTCTAAAAAGCTATTCTGGGTATCGCTATATAAAAATTAATTATTTTTTTATTTTATTTTCAACCATAAGCTATCTTTTTTACACTGAGAAGCCAAGTTATTATTTCCTGGAGGGTTACACTCAAAACCTTAGATTGTCAGTTCATTTAATGTCACTTTACTTTATGCTTCATGCCAGTTTTAAGGCTCAGAAAGAATTGACAATACAATCTTTTCACAGCATCAGCTGCTTGTGTTTTCTCTGGCAGCAAGATTTCAAATCAGGAATTTAATAAACTAATAGCTCTTCCAGTTAGTAGTGAAATGTTCTTTAAATTCCACCACTTAAATAACATCAAAAAGACCTCAGCTATACAGCAAAGATTACAGCTAAACTAGAAATGCAATTTATTTGCATGCTTAGGATCACTATTGTTTGACTGTAAGAGAGAGAAAAATTAAGAAATACAATTTTACCTGAAGTAAATGTGCACGTGCATATGTCTGTAAGCAGTCTACACATGCAGAGACACAAAAAGAAAGGACATGAGATCGGAGATGATAAATACCGCAGTTAAATTACTCATTTGTGAAAGTGTTAAGGCAGTGAAAGGCTGGCTCATATAACTTGCACACTGAGTTAGCTGGGAAAAGGTGTTATACTCCTTCAGATGAGTGATTTCCAATCCAGACTCTTCAGTGCTGACATTAACACTAAATTCCATGAAGCTGCAGTCCTTTACACCCTTTTCCATTCACTGACTGACCTATCTGCTGTCCCAGCTTGCCACGTCATACTTCTGAGGCTGTCTCAGTGTTCACACACCCAGAGGGGAGGAAGTGTAAAAAAACCTCCATCTGTGAAGCCCAAGGGGACCTTTGAAGTACTCAATGGAAAACATCTTGTATATGTGGCTTTCTCTCCCTGCAGGGACATGCAGTTACATCTCCACTAAGAACATAATGTGGAAGGAGGACAAGTGATGGAGAAGAAATTCTTCTTGCACACCCACAATTCTGAGTTCATGGTGTAAAAGCAACACTGATAATGTCTCAGTGCAGGGATGTACACCTTCACCTGTTGCAGATGAACAGACATCAAGCCCAAGATCGTGCTACAATACATGCAGTAATACTAGGAGGTCTGGGTCTGAGGAAAGGGGCTTTATAGGATATTTTTATTTGTTACCCTCATTTCAGGAACTGTGTTGTAACTAAAGAGTGTTTTTAAAATCCTGAGTTGAGTTCACGGATCAGATGTAGTGGCACTAAGAATTCCTGGAAAGCAGAGTATTTCTGAGATGTGTTTTAGGTGTTTGTTCCCTGAGAGTTTATCGTCTCTTATGGAAGAACTAACAATGTTGACTCTTGTACTGATGTGCTTTTTCTTCTTTCCGCCCCCCGCTAGCTGGTCCAGTCCAAAGTATCTTGATGTCAGAACTTCTCATCAAGAAATATTTATTCCTTGCACCATTGTCTCTCCATTTCTGCTCCATCTTGCAACTTATCCATCTGCCTTTGCTTCGGAGTAACAGACTTCTTGGAAGAAAGATCTTAATTAATGTTACTTAACTGAACTTACAGGTCTATCCATGTAACAATACTCACCAAAATTAATCTGAATTAGCTTTTTTAAGTGGATTAATTAAACTACTTTAGACTCCTATGTGGACACTCTTGTTCAAAATTAAAGAGGCTTAATTCAATTTAGCTGAATTAACTTGCTAAGTAAATGAAGCCAAATTGCATTATAGCCATTCCAGTCCACATAGGGATTTAAATTCATATATTGTGGGCTCTAGTCATGTTAATTGAGCAAACAGCTGTAACGAGTTGCTGCCATCTCCCAGTTTTTAATTACCTTCTTGTTGCAAGAGGTTACTAGTCCTACCGTCAGAATCAGCAGAACACAAGCTGTGAGTGTACTTACCACTCAAGTTCAGTCAGGTACTTTTGAAATCTTTATTAGCAACATATCTAATACACCAGACTGCAAACTAGTGTTGAGACAGAATGATGCATACTCTACCAACACTGCTAGAAAGGTGATCACATCTGATGGGGGAGCAGGAGAGAGAACGAGTGGTAGCATATCACCGTGATATTGTGATAAGCACATTGTCATCCCTATATTTCCAAAAACTAACATAGGAGAACCCCTGAACATCTCAGAACAACTCACAACAGAGTTCTCATGTAATAAAATAATGAGAGGAAGTGACAGAAATATAAGTTTTATAAGTTTGCTTCTCTTTAGCATATTCTTATCAAGTAATCTTAATCAAGTAAATGCCTCTAAAAAGCACAGTAAATGTAAACAAGTGAACAGATGAATTAACCAGGTTTTTTTACATTGTCTATAATACAAATTCTAAAGTTTTTGACTTAATCATTGAGAAGTATCTTCTTCCCTTCTTCCTTTCCTATCTCTCTTCAGAGAATCTTCTCTTTCTATGCCTGGATACCTCCATTCTGTGCACATCCATAGCAGAGAAGCCATTTTCAAATTTGAAAATGAGTAGCTTATCCATCTTCCAAGTTGCCTTCATCAAAGAGGCAGAGTGTTACCAGCCAACACCATAACCAAACAGAAAGCTGTGCCGGACTGGAATACACTTGTAGGAGACACAAGAAAGCCATTTCTATGTATTTTGTAGAAAATTTATATCTAATTAATGATCACTCTTTTTAGCTTTGATCATAGAATCATGTAATTGTAGAAATATTTACATTGGAAAAGACCTCTAAGATCAAGTTCAGCCATTAATCTAGTACTGCTAAGTCCTTCACCAAGCCATGCACTAGATATATGTATCTTTTAAGCACTTCCAATGTTGGTGACTCAATCACTTCCTTGGACAACCTGTTCCTATGCTTAATAACCCTTCCAGTGAAGAATGTCCGGTCCAAACCTCCTCCAGTGCTACGTGAGGCTATTTCCTCTTATCTTGTCATCTGTAACATGACAGAAGAGATGAACCCCCACTTCACTATAACCTCCTTTTAGGCAGTTGTAAAGAGTATTAAGGCCTCCCCTCAGCCTCCTTTTCTCCAGGCTGAAAATCTACAGTTCCTTCAGCCACTCCTCTGAAGACCTGGTTCAGATTCTACCTTTCATAGAGCATGAAGTCTGATTACATTTAGTTTTGAATAGGCTATTTACTGAAAAAACACCTTTGATCAACTGAAGGCTTATTTCATAGAATCACAGAGGTTCATCAAAGCCCTTTCAATTTCACCTTAAAAATTTCCAGTCATGGGTTATCTAATACTTTTTTGGGCAGCTTGCTCTAGTTCTTGGGCACCCTCATAGTAAAAAAGTATTTCCTGATGTTCAAAGGGAGCCTCCTGTGTTTTGGTGTGTGTCCGTAGCCTGGTAGTGGGCACCACTGAAAAGAAACTGCTTCCAACTTCTTAGCCTTCTCCCTTCAGATATTTATATACATCGATAGGATTCTCCCACTAGCCTTCCCTCTCTCAGCTTAGAGCATAATCTCTCCAGGGAGAATTCTACTATTTAATCACCTTGAGTAATGGTGGATCCGATCGGTTCCTGAGCCTGAACTTAGTTATTTCAGGGGTAGTTACTGCAATCAGTTGTTAGAAAAATACCTTCAGAAGTAGAAGAAAAATTTACAGAATTCAGTTTTCAGAGTGCAATTAATTCCTGCATATATTTGCTCTCAGAAAGTAATAGCTAGGCCAATCCCTTCAGATCAGCACCTCCAGAAGGCTGTTTATCCAATACAATAAGCAACATCCATGATAGCTATGTGATACCCATCTTTTCCTAGATATAGAGAGCACACCTAAGCAAATACCTTAAGTCAGACTCTTAACTTTTCTAATTAATATGTAACTACATAGCTTATCAAGAGGGAATTGTCTGGTTTGCCGGCTCACATTAGGTTGATGTTACAAATAACAACCACAAAGAATTGGAAGAAAAAAAAATTCTTTTAGTTTGGACTCCCTGCTGTGAATGGTCAAGGATACATACATCATAATGAAAAACAGATTTACGTGTTCCTGTAAAACCCAGGAAGGATATAATTTATTTTATATTTTTTAACCTCTTAGCCTCTCTTCTGTTAGCAAATCACTTACCTACCACCATCTGAAAAACACACTTTTAACAACATTTGGCTGGCATCCATAACATAAAGTATCACCACCAAAAGTATAATTCAAATGCTATGTGATCATGGCTCATTATTTTTTGCTCAGTGTTGTTTCTATTTCCTGTCTGCCTAATTCATGTACATACACAGCAGCTCCCAAAGAGCAGATTTTTCAATGAGACAGACCATTTCAAAATTCACTAGCCCTGAGTATTAGACCACTGGAGGCTGAAACTCAGATTTGCCCTTTGTCCCATTAAATATTCCGGGATACAGGTTCTGGTGAAATAAAAAAGGTACAACAGAAAGATGACTGCACTTAGGGTAAAAATATCACTAGAATTTAAATTAATATTTTCAACGCAGATAGGATATAGTAATTTCTTTCTAAACACCAATCACTAAAGCATAAAAATCAATAGCAAAATCAAAATTTAGTTAGAAGTGTAATTCTGTTGCTTGTCAAGTTCTTGACAAATTTCTATTTCTATTCCTTCAGTAAGTGAAAGATTGCACAATATGTAGCTCTGAGGAAAGATATGAACAGTCCTTTTCTCCCTTGAATTAAATTGGAACCATTGTCTCACAGTATTTTTTAATTCAGTTTCATTGCACCACAAGCTGACTTAGGGATTGATCCAAAACACATCAGGCGTAAGATCTGCATTTATTAACTTTAGACTGCTAGAAGTTAGGCGATTACCTCACCTAGGCTTGTCACCATAGGCTCCCATCAGAGTCAATAGAGGGAAGCCTTCTGAGGCAAATTCATTAAGAGGAGGTTGATGTCATGGGGAGGCCGATTCAGGTTTAAGCAGTTATCTGTCAGACATTTAACTTAGTGCATATGCATTTGATCCTGGAAAGCTCATATTTTACTTCTCCAAGCTGCAGATCTGATTTTACATAACTCCAGTAGTTCAAACTATTCCTTCCTAGGCATGTTGAATGTGGCAGCTCAGTTCTAATCTTTTCTGTTGAAATTTTACTACTGGAATAACAGTTGTTTTCATGTAAAACACCTTCTAGATCCAAGCATTACACTTGATTTCCAGGATGATGTTTTCTGTCTCTTATCTACCCTCACCTTGCTTTTCTCACTCACTCACTGTCCTGTACATGATCTCCTACTTTCTCCTATATGTTTGGACAAGCTCTTGCATGTACTGACTGACCAGCAGACTACTTTCTCCTCAGAATAAGCAAAGAGGTGATTTAAGCTCTTTCCCATAGTGAAGGCATGGTTAGTTGCTTCTCCTTACCCCAGCTACCACAAAACTTATCAGAACATCTCATCTTTGAGAAATCTGTCTTCTCCATCAACTGTGGTTGGAAATTATTTGAGGGAGGGAAAAGGGGAGGCATACATACTGATAGACAGGATACATTCCCTTAACATTAGACTAAACATACACTTCTTTTACACTGAAAAATCTGATAAACATTCCAGAATAGATGTACTTACAGTGGCAGGAAGCAGTTTTTTATTTTGGTACAATTCTTAACTTCATGTAGATGGTATAAGCTACACTAACTGAAATCACAATGATAGCAAGCACTTGTTTTTCTGGATGTACTGGTAAAGTTTCATCTTCAGTCCTGTTCTTTGCAACAGTTATCTCAGCACTTTTACCCACTGAGTGCATTTTTTTCCCCTCTGGAATTGCCTAAATTTGTTATGCCCTGAAACACAAAGCATTAACAGCCTTTTAGAGAGTGCCAACACATGGTGGAGGTAGCTACCTGCTCTGTTTTCCATAAAATGGGTGTTAATAGGCTTTAGAGGGGTCCCTCAGTAAAGAAACTGAGAAGTTCAAGCATTTATTGACTGGTTTGTATCTCATAGAACTATTCAAAGTGGAACACAGGAGATGTGGAGAAAAAGCACACAAATAAGAAGCTACTAATGAAGTGTTTTTACAGTAGGAGTTCGATGTGTGACCTTGTAAAAGCTGATTAACTACTATTGTGTTTTCATCTAACTGGTTTGATAATTTGTCGGTTAAGTGACTCAGCTGAGAAACCAGTAAGTGTCCTTGGAAACATGCTGGTGCAAAAGTTAAAGCCTCAAATCTACACACTGGGGGCAGGTTTATGTTGTGAATCTATGGTTCACTTCTCTATTAATAGGTGAAAGAAAGAAGTAGCTGAGAAGTTATATTTTGCTCTTACATGATTCTCTTCAAGCCTATTTCAGTCAGGAAAACTGAAATCTTTATTTTTTTTTCATAATAAAGGAATATGTTGTTTTGCTTATTTTTCTTCTTTCTTGAATTCATCTCTTTTGTCCTTTCTCTGTCTCTCTCTTTTTCTTCCACGTTCATTACAGGAAGAGGATATTCTGGACTTGTTTAACAATTAACAGAAAACAGTTAACTATCACCTAAGAGCAGCAATATATCGGGGGAGGCTTTAAAAAGTAGGTTGGAAAAACCACAAGCCTCATTTTTCTAAAGAAAATTAATGGAAAACTAGTAGTGGATGAACAGGATAAGATGTGGAAGTTTGGGTTTATTATATTTTTGGGTTTTGATTTTCCAAAAAGCCTTTCCTTGTTTCCTCTTCTGAATTAAAATACTGTAAAACCTGTTGGCTTTAAAAACCTGGCTTTACAGCAGACAAATTTCTCTGAACCAGCAAGTCCCTGAAAATCCTACTGATTTTAATCTGATGAGGTACTGAGTTAGATCTTGGTGCTATATATTTACTATGTTTAAATTACTAATGAACAAGTCTATGTGTCAGATATCCCGAAAAAGGACTGCATAGATGGATTTGGTGCAATAAACTCATTTCTGACAAACAAAATAGATCAGACTCTTAGAAGAAGGGTTGACTGAAAATCTCAGTTCAAAAAATGCAAGTACATGAAAAGCTGGATATCTTTAAAAAAAAAAAAAAAAGCCAAACTGTATATATATATGTGCATAGTAGAGGCATAAACACTGCCACTTATATTGAGGGGAGTCCCGGGGTACCACAGGTCATACAGAGCAAAAAAGCATCCAAAATCCCAAGAGGCACAATAACAATGTTCCTTAATCAAAATAATCTGAATTTTACCTGGCTTTTCACTAGTAGTCTAATTTATTTGCCTTATTATTTTTACAGCCAATTCTACTAAGAAGAAAATCACACAACTATGTTAATTTACTTTTTCAGATGTAGTTCATAGAAACAAGGGGGTGATTCCCTCATTTAGAATAGGGAAAGTCGCTACCAGGTCTTTAGTTTTATTCTACTTCTTTTTTTTTTACAAACAAGCATATGGGAAAACAGAGTTTCAAAATATGAAAAAAACAAAGTCATTTTAAAATGTAGTAGGAATTGATATCTGAAGGTGAAAGACTGCAATTCTATCTGTAGGGTGAATTACAACATTGCATCAGGTTGCTCAAGATCTTGTCCACTTGGGTTTGGAATGTCTCCTAGATGAATATTCCACATCTTCTCTGGATACAGGTTCTGGTATCTATTAATTGTCTCACTTTCTTATTCTTTTTTTTTTTTGCCTTTTTTTTTTTTTAATAGGGGTTTTAATTTGTTTGATTTTAACTTTTGGTTTTGTGCATCTCAGAGGAGAATCTAGCTCTGTCATCTCTGCAGGCTCCCATTAGGTAGAAACCAATGAGAGGACACCAATTAGATTGTTCCTTGCCCTTCTCAAAGTGGACCTAGTCTCTTCAACCATGCATAAACTGTGCTCTAGTCTCCAACTGCCTTAGAGAGCCTTACTGGATGCTTTCCAGTTTCACAATATAGGCCTTCCTGTAAGTCTAATAGACTTTTATTCAATCTGCTGCTACATTTTTGTTAATGTACCCAATACATTAACTGCTTGTTCACCTTTACCTTGTCATCCATCTAGCACTCTTTACCACAGAAATATTGTGTACCTATTAAAACCCTGGACTATGAAATCTCATTAAATGTCTCTGTCTGGGTGCAGACATTTGAGTTTGTTTAAATTCATTAAATTCTTAACAGCACATCTCTCCAGCTTAATTTCTTCTCAGTCCCATTCTCTAGGAGAGAGGTTCAAGTATGGATTCTCCATACTGAAGAACCACATGTTTCTTTGGTGTACAAGAATTGGAAAAAAACATCAAGAATGAAAAAACTCTAGAGAAACAGAAGAAAAAAAGATAACAATAGCACACACTGTAATGTATTTTGAAGACCAGAAAAAATTAATCTGAGAGTGAAGCAACTGAACCAGAAGAGAAACACATAACAAGACTGACTCTAAGTCAAAGACAGACAAATTAAAACAAAAAAGTAGTCATGACTTTGGAGCATTCAAATAAACAACCAGAACAGCTAATACAGTCTCCAGTTTTTGATACCTTCAGATTAGGTCCTAATTTCTCTCATTGTGAACTGCTTTAGCCAAACACAAACTACTGGTCTTGATACAGGGAAAAGTAGATGAAATTAAATGGCCTGTAGTATGCAGCATGAGAAACTAAATTATCTAATGGACTCTCTCAGGTCAAAGATATTGAATTTATGAATAATGGCAGGGACAAATTCGTTGCTGAATTGATACAGATGTCTATCATGATCTCTGCTCATTCTCCTGTGTGGCTGTTTTTCTTGGCAAATGTAACCACGTAATGTTTCCAGAGAAATGAGTACTGGGGCACATACCATTCAAAGAATTGTTTGTTCCAACAGGACTGATAATGCAAACATTACATTACATTCAATAACATAGATGTTAACACATCAGGATAAATAGATAGAAATAATACTTACACTTTACATCTACTTTTATTTCCTTTATACACAAATACTATGTAAGACTTATGATATATACTTTCAGCATGTTAAAGAAGACGGATTTAAAGGGAAAAACCGTCATAAGTTAGCAATGACTTCCACCAATAATTCCTTTGCACTATAGGGAAGCTCCAAGTCAGCAGCTGAGAGAGATGCCCAAGGTATTTACTAAGGTAGCCTTCAGTCCAATTTGTGACCGCCATTTCTCACCCTCCTGTCATGCATCTCTGTAAAGAGCCTGTCCTGCTAAGACCAACAGATCCTTCTCAGCAGAGCTGCTCCCCAGCCAGTCAGACCACACCCCTCATGGATGAATAGACTTAATTCATATCATATAGAAGACTTCAGATTTTTCCCATTAGATGGCCTGAGATTTCTGTCGAGCACTATGTCTACCTGTCTTTTGAATACCTCTACCTCAACTGCTTTTCTGGCAGTTTGTTCCATGCGCGGAACTTGATGACAATGCATTGTGTCTGCTTCACAGCTATAGATCCTAGGATAGATCTCCAGATAGAGTACTACTATTCAACATCACATTTTCAGCTTGACATACCATATTTCTCACTTACCTAATCATTCACCACAATATAGTCCAGAAATGTAGGGTAACCTATAGGGAATTTTCACATCCAGCCAGGTATTTAGTATTTTATCTGAAGAGTACATGCACAGGTATTAAGAAAATTCCATTTTTACAGTTCATGGATAAATTCCACTTTCTTCCTTCACATGGCAAATCATTTTCTGGAAGCCAAATCCTCATGAAAACAAAGCCTGTTTTTACAGTCCAAATGCATTGTTCTATTTTTAGTCTTAGATCCTTCCTAGCAGAAGACCAAGGATTTCTCTCAGTATTGCTTCAGAGCCTTCATACTTATCAGGATGGTCTTAGTGAATTATTTCCTCACTATTACTGTGTTCTATAACAAAAATTCTGTCCCCCTGAAAAAGAGAGGAACCAGTCACTCTCATCATGCTTGTGTTATAAGCTCCCTTGCAGAATAAAACAGAATAAAAAATATGTATAAAATCTTTGATGAATCCTGCTTTTACAGCAATTAATTTTGAAAAAATTGTTCCTGAAATGTGCACCTCCACCAGACAGCCAAGAGTGAGAAAGAGAGGAGGGGGGTAGGGAGAGAGAGAAAGCTGGCTCCATGCGGGGACTTTTTGCTTACAGCTATGAGACAGTACTGCACTTTCTCCTAATAACCTTGACCTGCTTTTCCTGGCTCAGCAGTAGCATCTGTGTCACATCGGCTTAGCATCTGTTTATCAATCTAACAGCACAATCCTGATTCCTGCTCCTGTTCTCTTTAGTGTTCATGATATTAAAATAACTGAATTAAACCAGCAAAATTCAGGGAGCACAAGACAAGGAGATGGCAACGGAAAGACGTGGGGAGAAAGAAGGGCAGAGGAAAACCTTTTTAGGAACTCCATTTTTTTATTCTGCATGGATTTATAGGAGAAAATTGTAATGGACAATCACTGCTAGAACCTCCATTGCAGAATTCAGGATCACAGGCTTTCAAAACAGAGAAGGTAGGAATCATCTTAGACTTATCCATGGATCTTAAGAAAAGTCAAAGCAAATACGGTAAGATAATAAAGTACTATCTGCCTACAGTCCCTGCCTTCAAGTAGGAGTGAAACAACAGTGAACAGGATTTAGTGAAGGTCTTTTATAAACAGGGTGAAAGACACTGGATACTCCCAAGGCTCGTCTTTGTTGTTTATTTTGTTGTCTGAATATAAGGATAGTCCTGGTTTTGAGGTATTTCTTCATATTTAATGTTGGTCTCAGAAGGGATGGGTTAAGCCTGCTGCACCGTAACTATTCAAAAGCACCACACTGCAGACCACAGAGCAACTTCTGCTGCTTGGAAAGGCACAGTCACATCCAAAGTAGTCACCACACAGGAAACAACTCCTGGGTCCACATCTGTTTCAGAAGAGGAGTTGTCAGCTGAGGTTTTCAATTCCATGAAGGCAGGCCAAAACTGAGGTGTCAAGTAGGCCAATGTTATTATTTACTGCTTATCATGGCCATGCTTGGAGTGAAAAGAAATCAGAGCATTTAACTTCTAATCCCCCATCAGTCCAGAAACTAAGAGCAGAAGTTAAAAAAGAACTGTAGAAATTGCTTGGTCTTCTGGAAACTACTTCATGAGTCTGAGGTACTACAGGCTTGAGTAAAGGTCTCGGGAGTGTTTAAACCATAAAACAGAATATCAAAACAGAAATCCCTTAAATTAATAAAAACTCACACTCTCTGCCATATCAGTGCAAATAGCCAGAGCTTTGGGACTTAACCTCCTAATCAAAAAAAAAAAAAAAAGATTTTTTATTCCAGCATCAGAGAGATCAATGCTGCACTGGGAAATTTATCAAGTACTGATTTTCATGGGTATTCCACCCAGAGACATATTGAGCAACCAACTACTGAAAGATCCTAAATTATTCTCTGGAGATCTCCCATACTTGTTTGCCCTGAGATCCCTAAGATCAAAGGCTAAAAACTGGCAGTTGTGTAGCTGAACATCAGTGCCATGTAAGAGGTCTTTTTACAATAACCTATATACATTCCTCCTTCAGAATGCATTAATAGGGACTTTGACCTACATCTGCAGTAATGCAAGTCAAGCTACTCCACCAGATTTTGTCCCCATCTAGGTGGTTGTAAGTAATGGGCAAAAATGGATGAAAAGAAGGGACTCACTACAGTAACAGAAAGTACTAGTTACCAAAACCAGATCTCAGTGTGGACCAAATGCATGATTTACCGGTTAATGCACTGCTCAGGCCACCTCCAATCAAGAGATGAGTTTGAAAGACAAAAATCATGTATATGATTGCTGAACCACCAAAGAAGGTTTCTTTCACAGGGAGGTAAAGGACAAAATTATTTTGGCTATATATCTGTGAAGGACTATACAGATGGTGCCAAATTTGATCAAAATTACAGTTATTCCAGAGTTCTTCCTAATGCTTATGTCTTTGACATGGACTTGAAATTTGAGCCTGTTTTGCCCTTAATATTTTTAACAGCTTTTCACTCTCACCCTTTTACTTCATCTTTTGTCAGATAGCAGCTCTAGAAACTTATAGGAAAATTCACCCAATGTCATCGAGGTTGTAGGATTTCACCTGTATTTCCAAAGGAAATCTTTATGGCCCCAGGGTTACCAAGAGTCTTTGCCTAGCTCATTTTTTCAAAGGCTGTGCTTGATTCACATCAGTAGCTGTCCAGACTTCACTTAGGATCCTTCATGCCCCAGGCTAAAGGCAGGAAGTGCAGTAGGTGAACAACAGGTTGGGATTAAGATCTGGCTTTTATGGAAACCTGGTCTTTATCACTACAGGATTACATTTTTATGTAAACTAGGATATAGTTTTAAGAGCATGATAGCTGACTTTCATCCAGAAGGATTTTTGAAACAATCAAGAGATAGTTAAACCAGGAGTAAAACCATCAGGGAGAAGATGCAAAAAAGACAGACTTAAGATAGGTGGAACTTTATTAAACTGTTAACAAACACAGTGTGTGACAATACAAAAAGTCCTCCTTATGTATTAGTTTTTTTAATATCTATACAAGGAATCTAGGTCAGGTGCCAGAAGCTCTCACTGAGTTGCAGCACTGAAACATAAGGGAAATTCAGGAGGATAGCTGCTATGAACAGTGTATTAAAGTCTTTACTTATAGCCTGTTTAGGAAGGAGTAAATGAACAATTTGTCTAGATAGTACTGAAGGTATAGAAATTCAGGATCTCAACTGACTATTGATCATGTATCTGCATATGCATATCTGCTGTCTTATAAAGTCTAGCTGAGGTATTTGAGGAAGCAGGAGATGTCACAGATCAATGAATCAAACGGTTTAACAGCTTGAGTTACTCCCTTAGCAATTACCAATAATGGGATAAAAAAAAAAATTGAAGAAAATATCTTTGCAAGGGGGACTTCAATGTGGGAGACATATGCAGCCAACAGTAAATTTATCTTCAAATTTAAGAAAAACATAAAGATGAATTAATTATGTGCTGGCAGTTGGTGGTAGCCTAGGGACCAACTGTTATTATCAGATTTCACTCCATACAGACAGAGGACAGGATGAACCAATAATAAATGCAGTTTACACTTCAAAATAATTAATTTCTCAAAATTGGGAAAATATGATGGGAGTTAATAGCTACAGAAAAAAAAATCAGGAAAATGAGAATGAACATTTGGATTTTTTAAGAGGAATTTATGAAGCTATGAGTTCAATTTTGTGTAAAACTAAAACTTTGTTCAAAGGCAAAAGAAATACACTAATTAGAAATAAGAATGCAACACGTGACAATGGGAAAGAAAGAGACCTTAACACACACAGCAATATAAATTAAACATTATAAAGTGTAGAAAATTGATAAGGGAAGCTAAAGACATCAAAGAAAATCCCATGGTTAGAAGGATTAATGACAATGAACTTAATTTTTAGGAATAATTAGGAATAAACTAAATCCTACAAATAGTATTAGACTATTTAGCAATGGAAACTGCGGAACTGTTTAAATCATACAGTGCAGGGTCAGGTCTCCATACATTTCTGTTTATCTAATAAGGACTGAGCAATTTGCATTCTCAAAGAATGTATATACTCTGTAGTAGTCTATATCACATAATTTTAAAAATTATTATTAAATTTGTCTTATGGCAACTTTTCCTGTATTTTTTCTAAGGTCAACTTCAAAGTAGCCAATCTATCCTTCTTATCAGTTAATTTATCTCTGTTTTTAAATATACTGATGTGATATTGGCATATTTTCCATTTCTAGAATTTCTTCATTATGATAATATTATTAAAAATTAGCATCAAGGATTGGCTGTGTGATTCTGTGATGAGGTTACCAACCCATCTGATAGACTCTGTAGGTAACCTAATGTATCTGAAAGTGCTTAATTTACTATCACATATTCTAAGACACACCAAATAAGAGCCTAAACTGAACTTCAAGAAAATTTCATATCAAGATACAAAGATTCGATGGAATTAAAAATTGACAATAAATATTTTTAAAACAGGCTTCATAGAGAAGCAGGCACTGAATAATAGATATTTTGGAATACTTCCATGGGGAAAGAAATGACTATTCAAAAATTACATAGTCCAAAAGAAAAATAGAATGAATGCTGTTAAATCAACATAGAAAGGCGTGAAATGATAGGACTAAGCAAGAAGACAGAGTAACTTGAAAATCTTATTAAATAAAACAAGTTTAAAAAATATATATATGTTTGTTACTGATGCAAAGAGATGAGTGAGCAAGGAGTGAGGATGTATCTTCAGAGTATATCCCAGCAAGCAGTGACTGTGAATAGGACCTGATATGATGCTGAAGGAGGAAAAATGGCTTTGGCAAAATGTTCAGGCAAATAGAAGTTATAGTAGAGTGAGAAAGGCTTGAACAAAGTCGTCTGTGAAATGCCAAATCTTAGCTGGAGTCTATGACCCTCCTGGCCTAAACTGTGAATGTCAAAGAGACTTATTTCATCTGAACAGAGTGGCCTAGCAATGACTTCTGCCAGATCCCTTTGCACCCTTGGGTGCATGCTATCAGGACCCATGGATTTGTGACCATGAACCTGCCATTTAGGAAATCTGAATATGATCATAAATGGAGATAAAATAACTCAAAAAAACTCCTTACTTTATATCTCTGTTGACTCTCCAACTCTCTCTATAGGCTGGACTAGCCCCAGGTAACACAAATTGTAATGTTAATTATTCCAGTGTTTCACCAAATGTTTTTTACCAAATGGTTCTAAGTAGCAAATCAAAACCTTTCACACAAACAAAGCACATGGTTTGTTCAGAATGCTGGAGTCAAATCCTACCTAACTCATTTAATCTTATTATTTTAGCTGCCCCTTAGTTTAGACCAATGAAATTTTAATGAAATTTAGAACTTCTCCATCAACATCCCCACATGGTCAGCAGTAAGAGTATACTTTTTAAGACTTTCAAAGGAAGAACTTTTTTTACCCCAGTGCACATTCAATATCACAGAATTATTCAGTTTATAACAGACCCTAAAGATCATCTAGTCCCCACCCTGAACACTAGTTTGTCTTGTTTAATACAATATGCAAAACATGGTGTTCCAAGGCTAGCCTTAGAGTTCCGAACACTCTCTTCTGCAGTCTAATTTATTTTTGATCCAAGAACAGGATTGTTTTATTGAAGCTTTTTTTTCTGACTCCATGTTTGAATAGTTTCAAATGCCTCATTTCTCCAAGGACCTGACACATTCATTCCATGAATTATAGTACCCCAAAGCTACTCTAGTTTGTACCATTATGTTTGTACAACACGGATTTTGCTCTAATGACTAGGAAAGTGTGACTTGAAGGAATATCTCCAATAGTGTTATTTTACTTATGCTCTTGACACCAAAGAGTGGTTTGAACAGGAACTACAAAGCTTGGTCTTCACCATGTGGAGATTTACCCATGCAGAAGAAATTCCCAAGGGGATGGTTAAACTGGTTTTCCAACTGCAAAACAGTCTCAGCAAAGACTAACATCTGGCCAAAGTATCCTGTCAGGGACTTATGCACAATAAACATAGCTCACTATTATTCTTGGTTTATTTTCTTCTGTCACTCGCAATAGAAAAAACATCAGCAGACAGAGAAGAGAAAGGAAGGCAGAAATAATGAAGTAAAAAATTTAAATATTTTCAGAATTTTTTAAATTTAAAATGCATTACCTTCCTCCAGAACACACAATAGCAACATTTGCTAAAAGACTTTATTCTAGAGCCACTAGTTAATGTTCATGATACTGTGGTGTGATCTCCCAATGTCAATCTGCAGCACAGCACAAATATTGTGAATTCTTCCTACATTTTTCATACTTGGGAATATCTTCAGTTCCTGACAGAACTGAACAAATCTGTTCACCCATTTTTGCACTTCCAGTCACCCCTTCTCATCCACAAGGAAGAGTAATAAATGTCAAAAAAGTTTTGGAGCCAGCCTTATTAATTTTACTTCCTATTCATAAATGACACAGATTGGAAAATCCCAGTATTTCTTAGTTTTCTGTTATCCACAGTTACATTTCATCTATAGTAGTTATGCTTTAATCATGCTGGTACCTTACCACTATGACCTCAGTTTGAGTCTGTTATACTACACATTTGTCTCCAGTCAATTTAGTGTTTCTAACACAATGAAGAATTATGACATATCTCAAGCTCTGGAGAAGGATCTTTTCTACTCTGTTTCTTTATGTGGAAAGATTTTTTGTTCAAATAACTTCTTTCTCCATTTCTTTTCCAATCTCTTTCTTGATTAACAACTTCTATCTTACAGTTTCTTTTCCACAGAATAATTTTTCCAGGTAGTTCTCCCATCAGCCTAGGTATCTCTTGCAGACCTTCATTAGGAATATATTAGGAATATATATTAAGCTAAAAAGCTTAACTCAAAATTCACTTTACTTATCATCTATTTCTTCCATTTGTCAGCTGACACCTTTGCAGCCTTCTAACATCCTCAGACATTCTCCACACTTTAGGGGAGCATAAGGCTGTCAGGATCTCATTCCTTGACTACAAACTTCTGCACTGGTTTTTTTTTCTGTATCCTTTTCACTAACTCCCTTAAATTTATCTTGGTTTAAATTCTTTCCATGGTGTAGTACTAGAAAAGTCATCACAACTGTCTTTTGTACCTTGAGCTTGATTCGACAGACTTACCAATCTTCCAACACTCAGTCATTCTTTTCTCCATCAATCCTGTTAAAAATTCAGCATGTTTCTAACATCCAGTGCTGCCTACACCTTCTGTTATCTCTTTTCAATAGGACTAGATGGGGTTACACATTTCTTATTACTGTTATTACTCCTTTTTGTTATTTCCAGCATGAGAGTAGCATGTACAATAAAGAGCTTTTTCTCCCTTTTTGCTTTAAATTGCCCCATATTTGGGACATACCGGTGGGGGTTCTTTTTTTCCTCTAAAGGGCTATTTATTCCTCTGAGACACTGGTCAGCCAGGAGAATGTTTATGTGGCAATAAAAAACTCTAACAGAAGGTTGTTTGGATCTAATAGTCCCAGGTATTTCAACACGTCTTTGCTTGTCATGTGTCATACTGAACTATATCGTGGCCTGCATGTGACAGCAGTCTATAATGTGACCTGTGTAATATAGTTTGAAACCTAATGTAATGGGAGTGGAGCTGAAAGGGGGGAAAAAAACCCCAAACTGCTCACAGATAAAAGCTGTAGATTCAGAAAGTAAGGAACTTCAAATTGTTTGGGCTGGTAAATATTAAACTGCAGCTCACAAACAAGCTTAAAAAAAAATCTGCAATAACAGATTAAAGTATACCTGAACGCCATATATTAATATTAATAACTTCCAGGAGTATTTTTCAGTTTTACAGCACATATTATTTTTGTCTGAGTCATCAAGTCACTACTAAATGTTAATCTGTTCATTCACGCTTGGCAAATTATAAATGGCTTATAATTAAATACAAATGCAAGAAGGTAAATAAACATTCACAGAGGATAAATGGCTGGATGGGACATAAGGACAGAGCCATGGAGAGAAACCAGGTGTCCTGATTCTCAGGACTAAGCTGTGGCCATTTAGTAACATCCCTTTTGTTCAGTCAAGAGCTTATATATCCCAGCTTCAGAGAAGACTTGTTTCTTTGGAGAATATTCTAGAATCACAGAATCATGGAATCATAATGTTGGAGGGGACATTCAAAGGCCATCTAGTCTATCCCCCATGATGTAACCAGGGACATCTTGCACTAGATCAGGTTGCTCAGGCCTTGAACACCTCCAGGGATGGGGTCTCCACCAGTTTTCTGGGCAACCTGGGCCAGTATCTCATCAGCTTCATGATGAAGATATTCTTCCTAATGTCTAATCTAAACCTGCTCTGTTCTAGTTTAAAACTGTTGCCCCTTGCCCTGTCACTACAAGCTCATGCATATTATGTATGACAGATTTCTATTTGAGAAAAAGGAAAGAAAAACTCCTTCCATTCTTAGAAAGAATCTGTCTCTCAAGGGAAACAATGACATCTACCTAGATAAGAGAAAATGGAGGGGGGAGAAGAGGGGGAGAAGGGAGGAGAAAACCTGTTTTTTTCTGGCAGAAATTGTGAAATTTCACCCTTCAACAATTTGGTGAAAACTGATAGTTGTGGACACTTCACAGCCTGGGTAGTGCAGCAAAAGACTGCACCATGCAAACTGGCAGATGCAAAGGCAGAGAGAGAGAAAAAAAACATAGCACTTTGAAACTGCACACAAGGCTGTCCAGCTCAGTTAATCTGCTCTGCAGTCTTTCCTGCTTGCACAGGGCTGGTGTAAACTTGGAGAGGAGAGAATTGTGCTCATTTTTGCCAGCTGAGAATTCAGCACATGATAGAACAGAACACTATGAACCACTGGTGAGGGGGCTGCACTTGTGGAATATGTGCTTCAATTAACCTGTATTCAGTCATAGCCCTTCTTTCCTGTTGTAGCAGGAATCATAGAATTTTCTAGATTGGAAGGGAGCTTTCAGATCATCTAGTCCAGTCATTAACCTAACTCTGAAAAAGCTCCTCAGCAAATTTTATCATTGAGTACCAAGTCTATCCACCTTTTAAATACTTACAGGGATACTATTCCATCGCTCCTCTGAGCAGACTGTTCCAATGTCAGACAACCCCTTTGGTGAAGAAATTTTTCCTATTATCCAATGATACCTAATACACAACCTAAACCTGCCCTGGTGCAACCTGAAGCCATTTCCTCTCATCCTGTTCTTTGTTACTTGGGAAAAAAGACCAATATCCACTTCACTACACCCTTCTTTCACGTATCTGTAGAGAGCAAGAAGGTGCCCCTCCAGCCTCCTTTCCTTCAACAATTCCTCATAAAACCTTCCAGACCTCTCACCAGCAACAGAAACAATCTCTTCTAGTACATACTAACTAAGTCTAACTCACTTTTGGAACTGCAGATGGAAGAAGGACTATGACATACCTTCAAGAGGGAAATACAGGCTGAGTCAGTAAGGAACATGTCAAAAAATCTTAATGCAGAACAAAATGTGCATGCATTATTTTGCACAAATCAATCCTGGAAAGTAAGTTCTATTTTTAAACAGGAAAACAGTTGCTTAAAGAAAAAGTCATTGCAATTAGATCAAGAGGTTTCAAGTGAACAGTTTCATACTGATCAGATTTCTTTTCCCTTCGAATGTCATGATGAGTTAAAAGATTAACATTATTAACATTTAATAATTACATCATAATTAGCATATAATGCCATATAGTATTTTCAAAGTAGAGTGTGTCATTTGAAGTGGTAATATAAAATTTAAATTAATATTGAAGCCTATTATTATAATTATTAAATATATTATTATTACATTTCAAATTAAATTTCAGGATTGCCTGGCTTTTAATCAAGAAATAAAGTTCCAACATTTTTTCCTTACAGAATGGAAATTTGGGTCTCCATTTTTTGAGAGTCTGTGCCTAAATCGAGTTTAAGGCCACTGCATCAGAAAAGGGGTAACTTTTTTCCAAAGCAGCAATGACTTGTCAGGGGAAGAGAATAAGCTAAATAACATTAACTTCACCATTTATCTCATCTCAGTGGGTGCCTCAAAAGGAAATATTGCTTCTGGAATTGTGATGTTTAATATTTGATATGTGAAGAAGCATTTGAGTAGTCATTTGAGTGATGTTTCATCAAAAATTACTGAAGTCCTACCATAGAGAATTGCATAGGAAGCTATAAAATACCTGGGGATAATACTTATATACAAAATACCCTCAGATAGCCAAGTGTCTTTTTTGATGCCCCAGGTTACCAAAGACAGCCACTTAAGTTTGGTAGGTATGTCCTTGTACCTATGGTAGACCAATGCTCAACTGGTCTGGCAGCTGAAACCCAAGTGGAAAACCCAGGGTGTCTCCAATAGCACTGAAAACTTGAGGTTAGGAATCCAAATTGAGCCCCCTGTTTCTCTCTGGTGACTATAAAGGGAACTGGAGGAAACTGGTTCACACTTACGGATCTGTTCAGTCACACACACATAAGCATCTTGTGCCATCTGAGACCTTGTAGATTTTCCCCCTGGCCTCCAGCTGCCACTCCAGAAGGCTGCTGGTTTCCATCAGTCCTAAGTCATATCTGTCAATGTTGTGCAGATGTCTTGGATATCCTGAAGTACCTCAAATGGCACAAGAAGTCTATGTTAAAGCAACTGAATTCTGCTACTATAATAAGATTCAGCTTCAGATTTAGACAAAGCTCCAGATTTAGTTATTAAATGCAGGCATCTACTGACGTTTGAGATGCTTCAACATTCCTGAGACATCTGCACAACACTGGCAGATGTGACAGAAGCCTTACAGGAGACCCACAAGATCTGGAGCAGAAATTGGAGGCCAAACGGAAAACCTTACAATATGTGTAGGATACTGAATTTTTTCCCGAGTTGACAAAGCCAACAGTCCAGTTAACTGTCCAGATGACCAGATGGAGGTGTCTACTCCAAGATTAGATTGCTACCTACCCAAGCTGTGTTGGCTGTATTAGTAAGATCTCCCTTGACTTAATGGAAACTTCAGTACAAAGCCTGCATAAAGACGCTACTTTCCTGTATAGAGGAGTATAGAGTCAGAGTACAGGGGAAGGAGCAATTATCTCTTTTGTATTAAACAGATTTTTTTCTGAAGAAGACTTCAACCCAAAGTTCCCACTATTACCATTGGTCTCTCCTGCATTCTTACATAAATATTATGGAAGGGATTATACTTTTGCCATGTTCAGCTCAGAGATGGACTTCTCCCTAAGATCCCTGTTGTGGATTCAGACAGTAAGGCTTTAACTGAGCTGTTCAACTCTTTGCCAGCAATTTGAATCTCCAAGTTTGTAGTTCAGTAGAGGTATCTTTTTCTGGCACATTCTTCAGATCACACTTTATGCTTCTGTAGTTAATGTCAACAAGTGAGACAGAGAGAGGTAATTCTCCAGTGTATCTATAACGGACTGAAGGTGTTACTTTGAGAGAAGGTGTGTGAAGAGCACTGTAAACATACTCTATAGCCTAGTAAAAGGTTATTCTTCACAGGAGTTAAGGAAATGTCATGTTCTGAACATCAATGCTTTTCAAAGCTTTCCGCCTCTACTTTTAATAGGCAGGATTTCTATGCTGATGCTTCCACGAAGGGTAATCACAGGGCAGATTATATATTAATTTAACATCTTACTCAAGTCACTAACCTTTCTGAAGTGATTTTTTTAGATTTGGAAAATATTAGCTGTGACTTCAAAGGCATTCCTCTCAAGCCTCAAATTCTCACTCTATTGTCTTTCCCTTGTCACTATGTTACATCAGGATAAACATCAGGAACCTATGAAGTGTGGTAGAAGGGCCCCAGATGGAACCATCCTTGAAGACTGATGGGATTTGTAGGCAAGTAGTGTAAAGAGGAAATTTGGTCTCAAGGAACTGAGCTTTAGTAACACAGGAGGCTAACAACTCCTCCGAAACCTTATTCTGGATATATGTAGCCAATGAGATTTCAATATTGAATGAAAGAGTCACTTTGAAATTCCATCTACTCTGCCCTTTTCTTCACAACAACCAAGTAATGCAATAATAACAAAAATAACTCCAACAAGCTATGCTTGATTCCACTGCAGTGCAGCCTAAAAGGGCAGTCTTTTCTTTCTTTTAATAATGCTTTTATTGCACAAATTTAACAGAATTATGCCTTAATTATAGTGGATTTTTTTTTATTTGCCACTGGGTGGAAATACTGCAGATGAAGCTGTTTGCGAGTGCGTGGTTCATACAGCTGTATTAAATGCTTCCAACTGCTGTCTTTTATAGTGGTTAACAAGTCAGGACCAGACATGCATGCATTTTTTGAGTTCCTTTGAGGATGGCATGGATTATACTTGTATGTTTATTAGAGCTGCTCAACCAATTCACTGGGAAATAAAGTCTGACCAGAACTGTCATCTATAAACATCGAGAAATAAATTCATCCCTTCAGACAGACAAATCACATTGCACATAACTTTGGCTCAGTTGGCCCTATCTAGTCTAGGTGATTTACACTCCCTTTGGGATCAGTGCAGGAAAATTAACACTTCCTAAAGAAGTTTGTTTCTTTCTAAAGGAGATATCTAGAGTAGGGCACTAACTGGGTTCTCACAAGACCTCTTTTTCTTTACACCAGTTTTAAATAAACTTTGGGGTGCATATTTGACAGATAACATTACAATTTCTGGATATGTAAATTTGAGTGAGATGAACCCTACACAGAAAGTTTCATAGACTAAAGCTGAACAAATTCAGTGGGAAGCCTTACACTTTCTTTAGTGAGCCAGGTTTAAAAAAAGGCAATCAATTTTCACAGCTGTACTAGCTCCTGTACCTTCCTCCTCTCTACCTACAGACTGAGTTGTTTGTTCCTGCCTTGCTGTAATCAATGCATGCATAGTCATACCCACATAGATCAGATTACAAGCTGGCAGCACAGGAGTCTAGTTTTGGAATCACTTTGGCCTTGTGATATTTTGAGTGCCAAGTGTGAAACAGGTGCTTGATTTTCATAAAATTCATGATCACACATGCTAACTCACAGCAGAGCAAATAAAGCAAAGTTGCTATCAAAATCAAATACATACACAGTAACTGGTTTTCAAATATAAATTTTCAAAAGCCATAGCTTATATCAACACCTCATGTCATTGGAGTAAATCCAGAATAAACTGGATAGTTCCATTAACAAAACAGGTGCTGGCTCTTTGACTGCTGGGAAATCCAATAGACCAGGTTCAGATTACTGATTACTGGTAAGTCTCAATAAAGTTTTAAATACTTAAATGCTTTATCTTAAGTTTGAAATAATTTCTCAGAAAGAAATTTAGATTGAAAAGATAACCCTGGATTTTTTCTCTCTTTTTTGCCCACCAGCAGGAGTTTGTATATCACTCTTTACAACACCTTAAGATCATCATAGCAAACTGAAGGAGATGCCAAGAAGAATAAAATCCCATCTAGAAATTGCCAAGTATTTTACATTTTCTTCCTAGCTGTGGCTGATAGAATAGTAACAAGACATGAATAAGATCAATTGGATAATATTAGTTCTCAGGTTCCTAATTTGGCATGGGAATTTTTTTCTTTCTTTTTTATTGAAGAGCATCCAGCTCTTGGGAGAAGAATGGTAGGTGTTTAAAGTGATGAAAATCACAAACAATAAGTAAAAGGGGGGATTTTTTGTTAGAACTGGCAAATTAATAATAGATAATAGACATAATCTTTTTTTAAAAAATAATTTACTGAGGAAACAAATTTAATTTGGACTGAGAAGAACCAAAATTCCAACTACCTAATCAGAACACCAGAATAAAACCAATTTTACTTGAAAATAGGTGCTCACCAATTCCTAATACAAACCAGTTAGACCAAAGAATGTTCTTTTGGCATTACATTTATTCTGTAAGGCTTTGACTTCAATTCCCATCTCTGCCCTATAATTTCTGTATAACTTGGTTAAAACATTTACTTTCCATATTTATGGTGGGAAAATAATAGTTCTTTTCCTCATGAGGGGTTGTATAGCTCCTTATTGTTTGATAGTTGTCTTCTGGGGATGTTTTAAGTAGAATCATTTGCCTCTTGAGGCCAAAATGACCTCCCTAGGTCCCTCTTGGCCCAGTTTTCCAAGCCTCTGTGACAGCTTTTTAGATGCTGCAGTAATAGGGAGCATATGCTGACCTAGACAGATACTTTTAAGTGACTCAACCAACAGAGCATCTGGGGTTACCTCTGGGAGACTCTTTCACAAATGATCTAACAGACACTTAAGAAGTTTGTCTAGATACCCAACCTCATTTTCCCTTTGCTCAATTTTGTCTCATTGCCCCTAGTTATGAATCTGTGAACCACCCTCAACGATCCCTCTCCCTCCTCACTGCACACATCCTTCAAATGCTCACAGAGCTGTGAACATCTACTCAAAACACAGTTGGGGACAGCAGGGAAGAGGAGCAGGTAGTCAACTCTTTTGAGCCCTCAAGCACTCAGGAAGAGAGCACACAGCCTGTAGAAATGCCCATGTGGATTGTCAGTATTAGAGCAGTAAGCACATGAGGAGAAACCCACCTGGTGAGTGAGCTTACTTTCATTTTTTTTTAAAAAATCATCAAAAAATGTTTGCCTTACAATCTTAATTCAAGCACTTAATTAAAGCCAACAGAGGATTCTAAAGTAAGGAGAAAAGTAAGGAGAAAAATCAGAGCAACAACTTTTTAATTATGCTCTAGGCATTTTCACTCTTACTTATTCTTTCTCCAAAATTCAAACAACTCCTCCTCTAAACACACACTTTGACAAAGAGGATGGCAGAGAGATATTATGGGCTGAACCTTGTTAAATGCTTAGCAAGCAAATACTGTCTGCCCAAATCCATGACCAATGTTACAGAAGTTCCTGCCTGCCTCTGGACAGTTGGGAAAATGAAGGCTCCTGTAATTTCCTAGAACAATATATCTCCTGCCTCTTAACAGCAAAGAGCTGAACCTCCAACTCCCATCTTATTCTGCTCTATTATTAGTGGCCTAATAAAAAGGTTTATATTTACAGATAGCAGATGATTTTGTATCACTTGAGGTGGACAGAGTAATATTGAGGTGGACATGATGAAGGTTTAAAGGAAGGTCCTGCTCAAGTCTGGCTGAAAGAGTAAGACCCATTGCAAAAGAAAAAGAGTGCTCTTGTCATATGAACTTGAGTAAAATATCTTTAAAGTCCCTTCCAACCCAAACTATTCTATGATTCTACGTAAACAGCATTACTTCCTTTTGGATTCTGTCTCACTTGCTTAAAGGCACTTTATGTCAGTCTTCAAGAGGAGACAGAAGGTACAACTTTTAGAAAAGCTATGATTTCATTCATTGTAGTCTGTGGAACTTCACAGGGGAATTCCAAGCAAAAAAGCATCTTAAAGAACTGAGGTCTTAGTAAAATTAACTTTACACCACACAGAAAAGCCTATCTGTTAGTTCAGTACAGTCCACACAAAATTCACATTCAAATTTTAAACCTTCTTACATACATTCCCTCTCTCGTGGCCAGCTGAAATGTTGAATCCTTCAACTGGTGTTTCGTTACATTTTTGTCTGGAAGGTGAAGAGTTGAAAGGAGGAGACCATTTTGAACATTACTGAAGGCAGTCCAAAGCCATAGTTGCACCAACTTAAAAACTGATTAGATAGTCTTGTTAACAGTGAGGAAAGAAACTGTGGTTAAGATGGCAGAACTGGATCTAATTACTCAATGGGCCTTTGATTGTAAGAACATTGTCTCTGTGTGAACAGGACCAGATGTCTCACATCTCAGATTTTCTAGGACAACAAGCTGGAGATATTTCTTGGCTATACTTTCCTTTATTTGTGCTGAATGGCTGGACTGGTGTGTCTATCTCACTTAGCCTCTGCATTCAAGAGATTCCAGCTGGGACTCCCAGGGTGAAAATCCCATCATGCATCGTAAAAGGGGAAAAAAGAAACAGACAAGAACTTTTCAGAGATTACACTGGATTTTTCACAATCCTTTTATGACAAATAAGCAACAATACAGACAAGATGTAAAATCATAGAACAATTTGAGTTGGAAGGGACCTTGAAGATCATCTAGTTCCAACCCCCCTGCCATGGGCAGGGACACCTCCCACTACACCAGGCTGCTCAATGTCTCATCTAGCCTGGCCTTAAATACCTGGAGGAGGCATCCAGAGCCTCTCTGGAGTTCATGTGTCTCACCATTCTGACAGTAAAGAACTTCTATCTTATCTCCAGCCTAAAATTCCCCTCTTCCAATTTGCATCCATTACTCCTAGTCCTGACATCCTGGACCATATTAAAATGTCCTACCTTCTTTCTCCTTCTCATTTGCATCTCAGAATTGTCTGGGACTGTATTATGAATTGTTCCCTTTCTTTTTTATGATCTTTGTCATAAAAATTACAAATTTGGAATATCTATCAAGATAGCATGGCCATTGGTACTTTTTAATGTGAGAAATGTATTGAGTACGTAAAACACCCAGCATAACCCTTAAAGATTATTCTATACTTTATGAGTAATCTGAAAAAAAATATTTTTTTGTAATATTAGTATTAAAAAATAATTTTATGCTATGAAGCCATCCCCAGAGTTGTCATAAGGAGGAACAAGTTCTATCCTTTGGATGTGATTCACATACATATCTGATACTGATATAATTCTATTCTCAGCCAGCTGGTAGTAATCTCAGTCAGAAAAGGATAATACTGAACATTTTGAAACTTCTGTTCAGTGCTTTTAGTGAATTCTTTTGCACATCAGTCCACCTTGCTGCCAATGATAAGGGCCTAGTTATTATCCGGCATTCACCATTAATGGACTTTTTCTCTCAACTGATTATGACCATAGTAGGAAATGGAAGGAAATACTTTTTTTCTTTTATACACACAAACCAGAACTAAAGACAGGTATAAGACTGTCTGCCTCAGAGATGGATGTTCTTATTTAATCAAGGAACTTGGGAAGCAATTATAATCATCTTTCTCACATTGTCTTTACCCTCATATCTTCATTCAGCCTTTGACTTCGTAGATGAGTGTGCCAGAAAGGGCCCCTTATATTCCCATTATTAGGGATTATTTTTGTGGGGATAATTTTTTTCATGTTGACATTAGTCCAGAAGTTACTAAACTAAGAATGCTCATTTATTCCATGCACACAAGTTAGACATCATCCCCCCTTCCTCAATCTGATTTTTTTGAAATATCTTCAGTAAATGAATTACAGAGTGCTTTGCAATAAGATTAAGAAGGGAACAGCTCTTAAAATATCTCTTTTCCTGCCAACCTTTATCTGGCCAACTATCATAATGGCTTGGGAAGGGAAAAGGTAGCATTACCAATGCTGAAAAGTAAGAAAGTGCCCTGTCGCACTAATCTGAAAGTATTTGGATTATTATGTGGATTACTTCTGTTAACATGTGTATACTGAGCTGGCAACAGTACTGAGCATTTCTACCCCAGGCAAATTAATAAAATCACAGGCATAAACTAGTACGCACACTGCTGTAGGAATCACAGGGCGAATAGGTTTGGTAGGAATTAGAGGTATCTCTGTATAGAAAAAGAAATATATATAGACTTAGTTGCCTAACAGCCTTAAACACACAAAACCAAGAAATAGGAAAATACAGCTCCACATCAAAAACTCAAGACAGTGAGACAGATGTTCCTCTGTCTTGTAACAATATTATTTATGAGGAGGTACTGCTGGACTGAAATATCTCTCAATCTGACAGCACAGCTGAGGTCTCAGAATTTCCTCTCTTTATGCTTGGACCTCTGTAGGAAGTTGTCTTAGATCAGGGCTAGATGTGAAAGATTCAGAAAATTAAAAAGTGTATCCAAATTTCTTTTATATCTTTCAGGGAAAAAGTTCTGACCACATCACAAGCTCTGGTTAATGCACATGTGATGGTCTTAACAATTGCAAGCCTAAACTAGGCTGTGACAGTACATAAGTTTTTTTTCTGATTGTCTTGGCTGTGTTATCAATCAAACTTGATTTCTTACTTTTCCCTATTTCTGTCTTGGACATTCCCAAGCTCTATTTCCCATTCCATTCACTGTTTTCCTCTTGTGAGAAATAATTTTGCATAGCAGCCACTCTTTCTTTGTACTGCTGCAAGATAAACTCACCCCCCCTGGAAAGAGATGGCATAAGGGATACTGCTGGTCCCATGGCTGCACCACCTTTATCTTTCAGTAAGCCTCAGTGACTTCCCTGCTTCACCTGAGTGTTTTCAATCTCTTCATAAACACATTCCAAATAATTCTTACTAATATCCTCCTATTCCCCATATTCTTTCAAAGTTGTCCCAAAATAAAGACACTCACACCCATTTTACCTGCTTTTTGCTCTTTACATCACACTTCCAAATTTGTTATTGTAGATTCCTTTCAATGTTATGAAGCAGTTTTGAGGGTGTGGATTTGTCTGACCTGCTTTCTAAGGATGAACAAGCTCCTCCACCAGAGTGTTCTCTTTTTCTGTACTGCTGTCAGAGAGGGTCTAAATAAAAACTTTAAAACAGATGTCTGCATTATAGACATTTATGTTGTAGGCATCTACTCCTACTCAGATGAATGCCAGGTTAAACTTGACAACCACGAACCACTGATCTGTTCAAATGTCCTAAGCAATTAGTGTGGCAAATTCTTCTTTGGTTTACATTCCTAGTCAGCTGCATGACTCCTAGGAAGACAAAGTCCATCAAAATTCAGACTAAAACCATGTTAAAAAAAATCAAAGGTCAAGTTTCCCTGAGATATATATAGAAACTTCACATAGTTTTGTGTGGCATCTTAACCTTATTTCTTTGACTCCGTCCACACTGAAGAGAATTGCTATCACATCCTTTTCTTACAGGTAAGATGATAATATAAAATTGCAAAAGAGAGTCAGTAAATCCCTCTCATTCATCTGAATTTTAGCTGGATCAGCTCAGATGCTCACAGTGTCTCCAAGTGTAACCTCAGGGTGTTCACAGACTCTGGGCTAGCTGTAAGAGGGCTTCCACTTAATATAGCCCTCCCAAATGAATTTTGGCTTCATCCATCTCTTCTTTACATTTCAGCTTTGACTATTTTATTTGCCTTTCCTGAGAATAGTCTGAAGTTCTATAAATGTCCTTGGAGAAATACCTTGCCTGAAAGAAACATGTGGTTAAAATTACAGTGGAAAACAAACAATGCTATCTCCTGCCATGGCTCCCTGAAGTCCCTCTTCTGCTATTAAGGAAGAGTCTTAATTCAGCAAAGAGAAGGAGGACTGGGATTTTTGTTGGTTTTGTGTGGGTTTTATTATTATTATTGAAATTTGGTTTATATGTACAGAAAAGCTAATGGTTTTACTAACTTACTGTTTGTGGAGCAAGAGTAGCGTACAACACAACCAATCTGCTATGCTCAAGAAGTTGAATATTGCCTGGAGAGTATTTTATGAACTAGTGTTTCTCATCAACCCTTTTGACTGTTCCCTAAACTACTGAAAATTTGACAAGCAATTCCTTTCTTATCTGCTCTATTTTCTCAATTACCTTCCTTCTTAGCTCACATTTTCAAGTTTACCACCTTTTCTGAGTTTAAACTTCTCATTTTCATGCCTTAGCTCTATGGCTAGATATCAAATTGTGGATTCATCTTACCAAAACCAGCAAGAATTATAGTTGACCAGGTTCTTTTTGCACAATTATAGAATTTTAGAATCATAGAACTGTAGAATGATTTTAGTTGAAAAGGTCATTGAATCATGGAATGATCTGGGTTGGAAGTGACCTGTAAAGATCATCTGGTCCAATCTTCCTTCCATTAGGAGAGACATCTTCTGCCTGATCAGGTTGCTTAGAGTTCCCCAGAACCTAACCTTGAATACTTTGAATGATGGGGCATCCGTAACTTCTCTAAGCAACTTGTTCCAGTGTTTCAGCACCTTCGTCTTAATAAAATTTCTTTTACCCCTGTCCTTCTCCTCTGAAATGTCTCAATGTTGTACTCCAAATCAATTTGAGTTTGGGCTTACCTGGGCAGATCCAAAGATTTTTTTTGTTTATATCAGAAGAAATACATCAAGTCAGTTTGAGGTCATCTAAAAAATAGATGCTTAATCATGACATTTCTTTCTATAACCAATGTAGAGAAGAGATTTCATCCTGCTTTCTAGAGAAATAGTTCACTGACTACAACAGAAACCTAGATTACTGGATAGGGTGCAACCCTTGTTAAAGCTGCAAGAACATGACAAAACTTTTGAATAGACCATGTGAAGCTACAAGATGTGACATGCAAAACTGGTAGTTGTAGCAGATGGCAGTTTAGGAAGCTGAGAAAAGTTAAATGGATTGGTCCTCCATGAGGGATGGCTAGACTTCACAGGTGATATGGGGGGGGTTATGTGAGAAGCATCAAACGTCACAGGGAACTGGAGGGAATTATGGGAGACTTCTTGATTCTCTCAGACTGAATCTTTCGTCTAACAGTACCATGAGTCAAAACTGCTTCTCCAGTCAAGAGTATCAGATGGACAGGATGGGATGGAGTAGGCAGAGTGCTTTACTTAGATTGATACAGACCAAGCATTCTTGTGTCAACAAAAATGTACCCATCAATTACCTTTCTTACCCAAACACAATCAATGTATTTTATTGCATATGTAAAGGAGAATAGCTTAACCTTAAAGATAAACTATGACTCCAGAATCAGGTTTTTGTCATGAGAAGATAAAATGCTCATTTCATAAACAAGCAGGAGGATTGAGCCCGTGTATCTAAATTCAGCTATGAAGTTTATGCACATACCAATAAACTAAATAATTCCATTTCTTGTTTTCTGGTCAACTGCATGATCTGGTCAATTTATACTATGTAATCCAAATCTAGCCTACTTGTTAGGAATAATTTCAGGCAACACAAAAACAATGCCTTGTAATTGTTTAAGTAATGCTTACTCTTCCTGAACTAACCTGTTACTCCCATAGTGATTTTTGGTGCCTGAATGTGAACTGTAGTACTGTTTAATTTGTTTAATTTTCTACAACAGATATAATAAAAGAACTAAGCTTTTTGAAACCAAGCTATTACTTTTATTTCAAGAACTTCAACCTGATGC
Source organism: Turnix velox (assembly GCA_013400935.1). Lineage (NCBI taxonomy): Eukaryota > Metazoa > Chordata > Aves > Charadriiformes > Turnicidae > Turnix > Turnix velox. Next base: position 57,902 of record VZTY01008149.1, on the reverse strand, counting down.
TTAACTTCTAAGTCAGTTCAAGAGTCTGTTGGTTTGAGGTTTTTTTGCTTAGCCAAATTCCCCACCAACCTGCAGTAAATTGAAAAGATAGAGCAAAAAAAAAAGACAACCTGGCTCAGCCACAGTAATCAGCACGATGTGAAGATAGCAAGCATGATCATGGAAAGTAGGAGGGCTTCAGATGCCTATTGATTTGTTTTATGCACTGATTGGCATACTGCAATCAGTTTAGTAGCATGATTTTTATGATGCCACACATTTTATCCTTAATTATTCCTCATTTTCTCAGATCTGTCTGAAATAAAACCTGGAACAATTGGCTTCAGTAGGGAAAAGACTGGTAGGGAGAGTACTCTATAAATACAGTGTGGAAAGATATAGCTATTGCCTTTATTTGACAACCTAACTGTTCCCCAAGCACCCATCCACCAGCCTTATAAAAGGAAATGCAGTTACTGAGGTCCAAATTCACCGTTGGCTTAAGTGTGTGCAATTCCAGTGAAGTCAACACAGTTGTATCCATTTACTTCCATGTTGAAGTGGGATCCAGATCTTTACTGAAGTAATAAAAGGTCAGTCAAACAGAAAGGCAACATACCAACTTCTTCCTTAAATGAAATCTGTGGCTTTGCTAGAAGTTCTTAACATGGATGATAGCTAACAAATTATCTGAACAGACAGCAAAAGAATAATTATTGGGATATATGAGTAAGTCATAAAGATTTATGTGTATGTTAAGTTAGCAGAGTCATAGTAAATAATTACAGGTTTTTTCACCTTATGTAAATGCAGAGAATTATGTCCTTGCTGGAATAGAAGTAAGGTAATAAATGTTATCAATCTATTCGGTAACAAGCAATATTTGCAACTAAAAAGGAAACAAGATAAACACAAGTGAGTGTCTCATACACCAATCCTGACTGAGATACAGCTAGGGAAAATGGATGAATCCCACTGTCTTGCTACAACTTTGTCCCATGGTTACAGGGTCTCATTTACTCATATTATCATACTGTTCAGGAGCACATGAAGACATCAGCTGGGATTCACGTTGCCTATGCTGAATGTATAGCTAGGAACCTTGCTTAAACAGTTAAGTTTAAACGTAGACACTATGAAGACTATACAATTACTAAAAGTAATTACCATCCTGTTATTAACTCTCCACAGTGAAGAGGTTAGTGTGTTGCTTGTGGCACAAATGGAAGATACACATGCAGGAGGACTATAAAGGGCAAAACAGGAGGCAACCCACAGAGCCAAGACAAAGACAAGAATGACCACTAACAATGCTGATAAATACCCTACAAAGCAAACTAACAGCAGTGAATCTGCAACACTGTTTTTCTGTACCCATATTTCTTGGATCTCAGCCTAAGACACCAGAAGGTGCTGCATCAAACAAATGCTAATTGTGTAATACCAGAAAGCAGCAGGATAACAAATCTTTCAAAATATACCTAACTGATATTTACTTAGGAATAGGAAATGTGTCAAGGCTGAATAAAGCAGATTGAATTATTTAAAAAATTAGACAGTTGGAGGTAGTAACTTAAAATGGGTAGAAATCTTACTAATCCTTTTTAGCATGATTGTATAGGATTAATGATGACAGGCAGGCAGATCTTACATAGTTTTGAGAACATCCTTTGAAAAGATGGTATTCTTTGAAGAGACGACAATTTGAGTTGACAGAACTGAGACAGAAGTAATGGATCTATGGCCTCCCTACTTTAGGAAGAAAACTGCTCTTCAGCATTTCACATTAAAGCTTCAGCCATCAGACCTTACAGCCTGTTTAATCATAACTGTTTCTATCAACTTTGTGTTCTTGCTGCAGAAGTATCTTAGAAACGTAGATTTGCTTAGGTTGGAGAGGAGCTTCCAGATCATCTAGTCCAAATACTAACCTTTTGTCAACCTCTGATAAGAGAACATTAGTAAACCTTACCTCTAAGCACTGTGTCCATGCTTCTAAATACCTCCAGGGGTAGTGTCTCAACAACATCCCTGGGCAGCCTGTTCCAATGCTTAATAAACCTTTCAGTATAATTTTCCTTTCTTAATATCCAGTCTAATCCTCCCCTGACTCAGCTTGGGGCTGTTTTGTCTTGCCTATTGCCCGTTATTTGGGAGGAGAGACCAACTCCCACCTCTCAACATCCTCCTTTCAGGAGGTTGCTCCCCTCAGCCTGCTTATTCCAGGCTGAACAACTCCACCTACCCTCAGCTGCTTCTCAGAAGACAGATATGCATCTTGATACCCAGAGTTAAGTTTTAGTATTTTAGGGTGTCAGCTTTACCTTTTGTCTTCTTAAACAAGTACATAAGCATCTATAGGTGAATAAAAGGGGATAGGACAGCTATTCTCTTGAAGCCAGCTGGCACATTATGTCTTGTATCCACGGTAAGCTCTTTTACATCCAAACAGGTTGCTGCATACAAGATGTCTGTTGGGAATGGCTCCTGGACCTCAGGTTGACCTGATTGCAAGGTCTGGACCCATAACCTGGCCTGGATTAGTTTGCTGTTGGCCTTGATTAACATACAGCCTATATACTAAACCAGAGGGGAAAGAATTTCAGTATAGGGAATGAAAATCTTTAATTTTAGCCCTTTAAATTAGTGGCTGCTTCTGAGAGGTGAAGTGACATTATTTTATTATAGATTTCGCTTGCAAAAATTCAGGTGCAATATGTAAAAATGGGCAAAGAGAATAGGACTGGACAGGATCTCAGGAGACTATTTAGTCCATCATCCTCCCACAGGCAGGCTCTTCTATATCAAACTGTTAGTGACATATGTTTGTTTAACCTACTCTTAAACTCTTCCAATGATGGAGATTCCAACACCTCCCCAGGCACATTTAGCCTACACTTAGAAAGTTTACCTAATGACTAACTTAAATCTTCCTTACTACAGTTTAAGCTTCCCATCCTATCCCCAATGGATATGGAGAGCAAATTATTTCCTGTACTGTTGCAGCTACATTTTCCTTAGCTGCAGCTTATTTTTCCCCTCTCACTTCCATTTTCATTGCTCATAAAATTAAAAATAATCCTAAAATAGGAGCAGAAAATATTTAATACCTACATCAATAACACAGACATTATGTCAAACAGGCTATTTGTAAGGGTAAAAAGTCCATATGCAAGATTTTGCAGTCGTATGTTTGTTTGAAATATCTTGCTTGTTTGTTTTCATTTGGGAAAGGGATTACTTGAGTCATAGAGTTTGTTTCGATAAGATTCAGATCAACCCGCTTTTTCCTCTAACCCTGAAAGGGTTAAGTCCCTGGTTGATAATTCCCCTTGCAAGTCAAATCCTTCATTACAAGTAGAATCTGTACCAGAGGAGGACATGTTTCAATTTTTTTTGAACTGGAGCATATCTAATGATCCAGGGGAAAGCCCTGTCTCGTAACATTTGATCTAGCCTCAGACAAGGAGAGCAAGGTGGCATCAGCCTCTTCCTATTTAGTCACGAGCCAAGGAACTGCACCAGTATCCAAATGACATGCTGAACGCATGCATCAAAGTAGCAGCTCAATCTGTACCGCAAATAACACTCTTTCATGTCTCAGCATGGTTGCTGGCCCTGAGCTGTAGTTCCAGTAATTGACATAGTTGCCCAATGCTAGAAAACAAACTCAGAAACTATTCTCATTAGACATCCCCCTGGTTTGCTGCTCCGTTATTGTAAAACCCAAACACCGAGCTTCCTACCAGCGTGGCTCTGTTTTTAATTAGTTCTGATGGCACTGGGCGACATGCCAAGGAAAAAAATGAACTTCCTGTGATTGAGGCTTGTTGCTCAGTATGTTGCTTCCTCCACACAGAGATTATTTTCACAACATTTTCTGAAAAGGAGCTACTGACAGAAATAATATAAGTTTTTACTGCTTTTGATTTTTTTTTTATTCTGCCTTCCATGCTGATAAAATGCAGCTCATAGTCAAGGATCCTTAAAGTTACTGTGTCATTATTTCGCTTTTGTGTGATTAGGCTGATTAAAAGCATCCTAGCAGATTAATTTTTTAAAGGAATAAGTACAGGCTCCTGTTAAAAGATTTAAGACCAAGGACTTTTTAATGTTTTAATTAATTTGGATGTGTCCATGTGAGGGGTAGGTAGGAAACTGAAGCTTGTATTTAACAGTAGAAGTTGTCACAGTGTGAGAAGGGATGAATGAGATGGCAGATGAATGTGATTCAATAGCAGAGTCAGATTTGCATGCAGGGATGCGATAAAGTTTTTGTGTCTTAGCAGTCTTCTTTATTCTTCTGATGCTTGTCAAGTTAATTTCTTTACAAAGCAAGGCTCCAACACTATCTTTTTGTTCCCTTGCATATCTGTAAGTGGGATTCATATCTGAATACCTACATTTAGATGCCTCAGAAATCTCATGTCTACATTTGTGCTATCTCTGATCTGAGTCAGAGCCAACAAAGATCCAGCTGATATGATCAGTGGAGTCTATGGAGTAAATTACCTCATCAAATGCACATAGATATCTCTAGTGTGAGCTGAGCTTATTTCCAGGCTGTTAACTTGTATGGACAGGATTACCATTACATATATTAGTAGCACAGACAGCTAGAGCAGATGAGCAGACCTAAGTTTTAGATTTTTAATACAGACCTAAATAATGATAAGCATCTGCTCTCAGGTGCATTGAGCTTCTCTCTAGACTCCTATTGGTAGCTCCAATGGCTTGGTTTAGCCACCCACATGCAGATATCCAGTGCTATGAAGTGCCCCTAGGGCTCATTCAGATGACCATCTGGAAAATATGTCTCCTGTAGGTCCAAAGTTATATATGTTAATCCTGCATGAATGTCTCGTGAAAAACCAAAAAACTATGTTGATTCAAACTGAATTCAGCAATGAGAGTTTAGGCATCAAATACACATACAAATTGCCACATTGTAATAATCAAAATTTAGCAGCTGAACAAGGAGAAGAACCTCCTTGCCATGTTGCTTTCCCTGGATGAATAGATACTACTCTATCTGGTACACAGGTAGCTCTCACAGCTAAGTCTGCGCTACATAAATTCAATTTTTAAAAGCTAGTTTGGCAGAAAAGGGGCAAGCTCAACTGAAAGCTTCTGAGACCAATTTGTAGGACTGAACACAAGATGTGACAGTCTGCTTGTTGAACATCTATATCTGTCTAACATGGATGAGACTGCACTGGCCTCAGCACTTCAAACAGTCCTGTGTAAGTCTGACCTGATGGCACAGCTCTTCCTAAAGAAGACTAGGACACTGCTGGGCCTGTTTTCTTTGAGGACACATTCTTGGCTCAAATTCTTGTACACTGGGACCTGCTCTACAAAACTGCTTTCCAGACAGTGGGGTCACCATCCTGTACCAGTTCACAGAGTTCTTGATCCCCCAGAGTAGGATTTTTCATTACTTCTGTTGATCTTCATGGGGTTCCTTCACACTAATTTCCCCAGTCTGTTGAATGGTAGCACACTCATCTGGTGTACCAGCTACTCCTCCCAGTTACATGTCATTTGCAGATACACTATAGGTGAACTGCTGTATCATGTCAATTATTAAGGAAGACAAACCATTAATGAAGAGGTTAAACAGCATTGGTCCCAAGATTAATGCACACCTCCAGGTATCTTCCTCCAGCTGGACTCTGTGTCACTGATGACAAGCCTCTGAGAATGACAGTACAATCATTTTTCAGTCCACCTTACTGTCCATTTACCTTCATCAGGTTTAATCAACTTGTCTATGAGAACACTCTCCATCCATCCACCAGTCTATTTTGTCTGTTTGAGAACTCAAAGTTTGAGTTTATATCTTATTATGTTCCAGGCCTATATCTGAACTTTAGAAAAAGCTACAGATCCAGGCAATGGTGGGATGGGAGGCACCAAGGACCTGTGGTGCAGAACATACCCTTAACCCTGATTTTGTCTCATTTTGGCCATTATTTACCATTACTTTATGTTATGTAAACAGTACCTGGGTTCAGCCCAAAACAGCTCCAACCAAGAATCAGATATACTGATATTTCTTTACAACATTTTTTAAAGGAAAAAAATAAAATGCACTTCTGAACAACAGCAATACAACCTAAAAACATTGGTGATGATTCTGATTAAAAGCTTCTGCCTGATTTTTTTTTCTCGTATCCAGCCCTTTACTCCTTTCCCTACAAGAACTTCTTAGAACAGCCCTTTCAAACCACCCTTCTTCTGTCCTAGTTCTTCAAGGACTTTGCTGGAAGATGTTGCCTTCCTGATGGCATTTCAGGCCCTAATCCCAAAAAGCATGTAATTCTCAGTTTCCTTTACAAATGTTAGTTTTCAAATTGCTTTACACAGCAGGTAATAGGAGATATGCAGGGTGGCTTACTTTACAAGGCTCCCCCTGATTTAACAGGGTATCAGGGTCTAGTCCTTAAAACCTCTTCATTTGTGTTTAGCTTACACATCTGAAGACAGTGTCAGTCACAGCCTTCCATGCTGAAATGCCAAAGTAGGCACTGGACTTACACAAGGGATTAATTTGATTCTGTATTTAGATTAACAGTACTCATCTAAATATTGATTTAGATCTGATGTCAATCTTGTATGCTAATTGCTACTCCATACAAAGACACACTTTGCTTGGACAACCATTGCATGATCGTTATCTTTCTACTGTGGAGAGATTTATGCATTTGCTTTCCATTAGCATTAATAGGAGCTGTCCACATAAATCACTCATCGCCAGTAATGAAAGATAAAGTCCTAAGTTCAGACAATACAGGCTTTCCCAATTGAAAAATCTATTAATAAAAATCCTACAATGTAAATATCTGACATCTGAACTGTAAAGTAACATGGTGATATGAAATAAAGTGATCCATTAAGTGACTGCTTTAAGGGGAAGCGTTTGATCATTTCCAAACCTCTTTTGTAAGAGCTCACATAACTCCTTCAGTATTTGTAATACTATAAGTACAGCAAATACCTACAGAGAGAGGAGGAGCAGGAGCATAACAATTTAAATTGTTATTATCTTTTACCTTTTGGTTGTTTGTTTGTTTTTGGTTTTTTTTGTTTTTTCTGTTTTTGGTTTTGTTTTTTTTTTTTTTTTTACACACCATAGTGACAGATCCAATAAAACACCTAGTTATACATGCAGAGATGACAAAGAAATAATACAAAACTCAGTTCTTAGCTAACCCAGATATAATTGGGCATCATTTCAGCTAACTTAGAGGAATCCAGATGCAATGCTTGCTATGTTACTCCTTGCTGCTGTTCTTTACTGAAATGGTGCAATTTATCCTACCAGGCAAAGAAAGCACACAGGTCATAGGCCAGGACTCCCTAGTACATGGCATTTGGCCAGCCCTAATTATGATCTGTGTAACTCTACAATACAATGATATATGGAAAAGGAAAGTGAAATATTTTTCCCCTTTCTGGTGATCTAAATCTAGATGATTCTGCGGAGATCATAATAAAGTAAAATTTAATTTTTGTAAATGCTAATTTAATAAGGTGTGAATTTAAAGTAAGAGTGAACATTTGTAGTCAGAACAATTTGTTATTTATGAGAAAGAAAAGAAAGGATAACTATTATCCAGAGAGTTCTTCTCAGTAAATACCTTCCCACTGAGATTTATTTCATGCTCATTTATTATTTTTCAGAAGTTTTCCAGGCTTCTTTTCTGAAGCTCAGCATCTCCATCACAGGTCAGATGAGGGAGTCTTGATAGCCTGCTTCAGAGAACAGGCAGAATGAAAACATCTGGCTCCTCTCCAGCTCATCTGACAAAAGCAAAGCCTTACAGCCCTCTACACAATAGGGATAAAGCATATTTCCAAGAGTCTTCTGCCCTGCAGAAAGACTCTTGGCATCACCCCAACAGCATGCAGAGGGACTCAGCCAGCACCCATGGATGACACTGAGGTAACCCTCCTGGGCATCCCTCCTCCTACTTACATAGCCAGGGGGCCAACAGGCCCCCAGGCCTTTCTCCTCCAACCCTGTTCCCTTGGAATGTGCTGAAGCAACTCACCAGTGACATCCTGAAGTGGTGCTGAGAGGAACAACCCCTGGACCCCATAACAGGGCAAATAGTAGCTGCTGCCCTTCCCTGGGGCTGAGAAATAGGAGAGTGGTCAGAGGTGGCAAAGTGGGAACAGCTGGGAAGGGAGCGAGAGAGGGGTCTACAATGGAGCCCAGGTGTTCTGTGATTGTGTAGGGAAAAGGGATTGAAAAGGGTTGGGCAAAGGTGGGGGAAGGGAAGGGATGAGGTACATAGAACCTGTTCAGAGGCAGACTGGGGGGGGAAATGTTAAGGACATGGACTTGTTGAGTGGATCCATGCATACAAAACTGTATCAAGCTCCCAGGATGACGATCATGGCCTCAGCAGACACAAGGAATGTTCCAGACTGGGGTCAGTGATGGCTGGGAGCTGGATGCTGGAGTCACGAGTTCTTGGGTCAGGATCAAAGGCAGATGACCAGATAGAGTCTTTCTTAGACATCAGCCATCAAAGAAAGAGATGACCCTTTGATCTCTCAACATTCATACTGAACATGGGGCATAGCAGATGGAAATTGGTTGGCAGTTTTGGGTCACCTCTGCCTGCCCCTCCTTGCAGGTGAGACTCCTCTATGTCTTTCCACTTTCAACCCCTGGTAGGGCAAATGATGAATTTGCTGACTTTGATTGTCACAGTGATAAATGAAAATATGAGACTCCTGCATAGCATTCCTTGGTATAATCAGGTTTTATCAGTCTGAGAATTAACAGTTTCTGAACAATGTGCTGTTAATTCAGAGTTTAGTCAGACAGAAGAGGCCTAGCTGAAAAGTGAAGTTACAAACTAGGAAATTTTGTTCTATTTTACCTCAAACCAGGACAATCCAGAGAAGGATATGTGGACAATTGAAGGGCTAGAGCCCCTCTGCTATGAGGACAGGCTGAGAGAGTTGGGGCTGTTCAGCCTGGAAATGAGAAGGTTGCAAAGACTACCTAGCTGCCTCCCAGTACCTCAAGAGGACCTACAAGAAAGCTTGGGAGGGACTATTTGCAAGGGTGTGTTAGCAGTAGGATGAGGGGCAACGGTTTTAAACTGAAGCAGCTCAGGTTTAGATTAGACTTTAGAGAGAAGTTCTTCACCATGAGCATAGTGAGACACTGGCTACCCAGAGAGGTGGTGAGAGCATCCCTGAAGACATTGAAGGCCAGGCTTGATGACGCTGCAAGGGTGTTGGACTAGATAGCCTTTAAAGGGCCTTGACAATCCATCACATTCCATGATTCTATGAATAATCAAAAGAACCAAGTTTCATCCATAATTTAGTCTTCTATGTAGCTCAAAGTACAGATTTTTAAAGGAATGCTATAAATGGTTACCAAGAGCCTTATCTGTACTTCAACATACATGCACACAGCTTTGTTTTGTGTTTCCTTCTGTACTTAAAAGGACCAAATTGAGCATTAGTAAGAAACCATTTGTACAGAACTGTGCCATTAAAAGTCACCTATAAGAAAGAAAACTTGATGCAATATTACCTTTTGCAGTTGATGCCTAATCACTCAACACTAATGAAACTGGCTAAATGAACATTGTGTGCAGGTATGGTGCAAAAGAGAAGGGAATATTTTCTCTTCAGACAACACCATTCTGCTTTAATTAAAATATCTCATGGGGAAATAATTATTTTAAAACATGTTTTTTGAGTTTCACAAGTGAGTACTTAACAAAAATATTTTATTTAAAATTTGTTCCTTACAGAAAACACATATTTATGGCTTTCTTATGCTATAGTGTTCTGTACAAGTGAGCATATTTTAAACTTCAACACACCCCGGACAAGCTCCTGCCATGACCCCAAGAACATGTGGTAGAGCCTGAATGTCTTCTTAGGAAAGACAAACAGTGTTTAAGAAATAAAATCTGCAGAACTTACCACCTTGCCTGGAATGTTATCCTAATGGATCCAGAGAGCTCTTGGCTAAAGATCTGAAGTTCCAATTTATGAATCACTGGATCTTATGCCTCTGACTGTTCTAGAGTGGCCTGTAACCTGCATGGGTAGGTATCTTTGTGCTGATACACTTCATTTGGCCTTTGGACAAGGTATTACCACTGGCCTTGATTATTAGTTGGAGAGGAGCAATTCCTCTCAAGAAACACTGTGGCAGCCAAAGGTTATACTGATTTTGGCTTCCACAAAGCAACATCTTTCCAGTTTATCAAATGCCTGGTAACCTTGGATTCACACTCAGTACTCAGTCCAAGAATGCATTGAATTTAAGTAGGAAGTTAGTTGGAAAGAAATAACCATAAGTGATAACAATAACAGAAAAACTTTAACACCTGCATGAATGGGTGGGCAAAGTGAAAATCAAGTGTTATGTTTGGCACAGAAATGAGAACCAAAAAGCTGAAGAACTAGTAAAATACTTGAATATTGTGACTTGCAATATCATGCACAGAATAAAATGCTGTATTGTATTCGTAATCTTTTTAGGGCTGTTTGCCTTAGGATGAGGTTTTTCACAGAAATAAGTATCACTTGTCTCTTATCTGTTCAGGACTTATTGCAAGGAAGTAAGGTAGACAGTCAGACAGACAGGTAGTTACTTAGCATGTCTTTGTGGTCTCATTTATAACACAGTACCATAATGGGATTTATACCAGTGGCAGTGTGCAGAGCCCTACATGTAATTTAAACAGCTAAGAAAAAAAAAAGCTAAAGAATATAAAACTCATAGATGAATCTCATCTATAGAAAAGTATATGAATGGGTTTCCAATTACAATATTTTGATTAGGAAGCTTAATTTGTTACAGATTTGGGTCATTATGAGGGTGCACAAAAGAATCCAGCAAAAAAAAAATTCTAGAAATAATAATCAGGATGAACCTTCTGAAAAAGAAGAGACTGACAGTGAAAAAGGAAGCATTGCTCCTGTGAGTGCAATGAATAATAGTCAGAACCTTTAGAAAATGTGTAATGTTGATATTTTACATCTAAACAATATTCAACCAAACACATTGAGACCTTCCATTACAAAAAAAAAACCAAAAAAAACCCAACAAATCCTCCAGAAAACATTGTGGTTACATTGGTTACATGAATACATACATATATAGGCAGTCAGATGTGAAGAAAGACAAAATACTGTGATAGAAGAAGAAAATCCAAAAAGAACGGAAATGGCTGATTCTTTCTTTGTGACATATTTTCTCTCTCATCCTTGCATATTTGCATTAAAGTGATTGTGAATAATGTACATTTGACCAGTGCTGTCTGCGGAACTAATGCCTATTAAAGTGATGGGAAGTAGCATATGTTGTGCCTTGGGCAGAGAAAGTCCAATCACCCCCACTGTGTGCAAGTCTCCAACTAAAATGCAGGACAGCCTGGTTTTTATCCTAAATGAACCCAGCAGGGAGAAACAGGACATAGTCCCTCATTCCACATTTGAGCTTCTAAACTAAGGTTTAAAGAGTTAGTTTCAGAAAAAGGGAACTGTAACATCCATCATTTAATTTACACTTGGCACTAATTCTATTTTATCTTTTGCTGGTGCTCTCGATACAAAGAAAAGTGTGTAAGGAGGGAGAAATGAATGTGTATTCAATTGTTTTGAGAACTGAGATGCATTTACTTTATTGGTAGCAAAGGAAAGAAAAAAGGAAGGGGGGGAAAAAGAAAAGGAAAAAAAAAATACAAACCACAAAACAAAACACTGCTCTGCTCCTGTTATTCTTTCACATTTTCTGCTGGTGCATGATTTTGTCAGCAATTGCAAAATGGTTTGGATTTGTTTAGTTTCACTTTTTATGTTCCTGTGCTGCACTAGAAATGTTCTGCTATTTGAGCAGTTTGTGAAGCTTTTTTTTTTTTGAGTCACATTACATAATCCTCCCGGTGACCTCCAGCATTAAGTTCAGATCTAAAGCTGCCTTTCTTCTACCTGTGTGAACTTGAGAGCTAGAGGAAAGAAAGGAAAAAAAAAAAAGGCAATTAGAGAACTGTATAAGAATAACAAATTCAGCTGAACTAAGGAAATAAAATTTGCCGAATTGTCATGTTTAGATCTGTATCAACGAATTTTGCTTCATTGCTTTCCTTCAGCATGATAAAAAAAAAAGCAGAGGGGGCACGGAGGGGGTAGAAGAGAAAGGAGGCAGAGCTTTTCTTTTTAAATGTAGTATTCATAGGAGGAATTTCTTTCCATTTCCAGTGAAATACATCTGTTTTAATTAGAATTGTAACTCTTAGTGATGTAGAAAAATATTTGCTGCCAATGTAAATCAGGAACAACTGCAGTGAAATGAATGGTTTGACAATGGATCCCAGTTACAGCAGTCCAAGTTCTGAATATTCCATGGAGCTGACATTAGTGATCAGAAAGGAGATTGAAATTTCTTCTTTGTTTTTCAGTATTAAGGTAAACTGAATAATTAATGTAATTTTTAATCTTGATAGCACATTATTAGCATTTTTAACATCAATTATCTCTGGGTAAGAATTTCATAACTCATGCTTTCTGTTATCTCTTCACAGAATCTAAACCACAAGTTCTGACACCAGCTAGACAGTTTGGCCACTTCAATGATTTAAAATTAATTGATCTCCTAACTTCATTCACTGTATTAACCAAGAGGTGGATTATTGTAGGATATTCCACCAGAAGAGTTCAAGTCCCTTTTTCTCTGTGTCATAACAAGATTGAATGTTTTGGATACTTAGTAGTATTCAGCACCCTAATACCACTAGAGACCTGGATGACTCAATCAAGTCTATTTGGAGATTTTAGCCATCTAGACATAAGTAACTAAGTTTACATATAATAACTGGAAATATACCGTACTAGAATTCCTAGAATTCTGCCTCCACCAGCTAAAGGAGACAATTTAGAAATCCACCCTCTCACAAGTCACTCAGCCAGGTGTTGTTAATACTCTAGCAACTGAGTATATGACAGAGTTGGATGATTTCTAACAATATATTATGCAATTGTCAGGCATCACCTCCTGATGCAGCTGGTGAGAGTAAACTTGAGATAAAGGCTTTGCTGGAGTGAGTACATGAACACTGCAAAAGTTTTCCTCCATTTACTACATTGAGTTTAGGACCTAACCCTTCAGAATTAGCAACAACCTGAATCAACCCATCATTACATTAAATTTAAAGCTTGTAATCAAGTTAGGCTGACTACAGTAGTTAGGCTGTTTGAACATATCCATCTCTCTTTCTCTCCCTTTGCTTATTCCCACAGAAAACAATATCTAAATATGTTCCAATTCATTTTGTACACTTCAGAATCAGTAGAGATCAAGGAGATAAGTCCAGAATCAAAGTTCTATGAAACCTAAATAATACTAGACACCAACTTTTCTCTCACTTGAAGGACAGACACTTTTTCCCAACAGTAGTGGCTGCTCAAATTGGACAAAGACTTAAAACTACTTAAAGCTACTTAAAACCCACAAGATGCTGTTGGTCTCAGTGTATTTTAAACACAAAATTGATCCAGGTTATTCAAGATTTAGCACTGAATAAAAATTTTATCACTGCAAAAGCCTTGAGGGAACAGATTTCACGGGTCCCAAATATGCTAATGAAAGGTCAGTTGTTCCTCCTAATATTGCATCAGTTCCCGCTGCCCTGCTACATGTCTGTCTTTGAGTTTAGCCTTGATGCTTTAAGTGCCCTTATTCAAAATGTGTTTTGACTTCCTATTTGCAGTCTCTGGTTTGACATACTTACCTGATATTTGTTCACTTCTCATATTTACTGCTCCACTTTAATTTGGATGCATAACTGCTAGTTTTAACTACTCCCCTGACACTAGTGTTCAAGCATGAATTAGTCTCTGTACACCCTTTTTTGGTGTGCATCCTCCTTGAATGTTTTTGCTTAGGCTCAGAGATGTGCTTACTGCTATTTTCATTATGTTTTCATCTTGTTTTATGTCTTTCCCTCATTTTGCAATCTTTATTGTACTCATTCAAAAGAAACTGGAATGGTAAGAAGAGGACAGGTATGAATTACAACTTTAAGTAAAGAATTGCTTAAGACAATAAGAAGTCCTTACATTTATCCAGTCTGACTTTACATATGCTTCTGAAAGCTGTGACTAACATGACCATTTGTGATAGCCTTTTCCAGACACATCAAGCAATGTAATGATGATGACATAATTATTAAAGCAAGATGAAGAGTGGTAAACCAAAGTCAGCTCCAAACCACAAATCCAGATTCAACCCTCAGGAAAATAAGCTTTTGAAACACTAAATTTACATACTTTAGGTCCTGTAACCCTGCTCACTACTGCAAGAAAGTGCTTGGCAAAGGCATTACAAAATTGGAGAGAATTGCAGAACTGGATTAAGTGATTTAACTCCTGTCTTTTCTGAAGTCAACGAGGCTTTTGCCATTAACTACAGTAGTGCCAGTTTCTTTCCTGGTACTTTTTATACATGCACTGATATGGTTTTGAAGAAAGGTATCTATTCTGTGAGAAACCATGAGTTGACAGAGCTCATGGCTTGACTTTGTGTCAGAAGGAAATTCTGTACAGTGGTAGCTCTTTTACCCTATGGGAGTATTGTACTTCATTGCTAAAAGTCTTTATAACAAAAATGTAGGAGACAGTATAAATAGCCACAGTGATGCTACTGGATTAGTCAAAAAATAACTCTTTCAAAGATAGCCAGGCAGTATCACATATATCTGTACATCTTGATAGCTTTTCTGGTATTTTTTTTTATTCCTAATTTCCAAATGCATCTATTTGTCCTGTTAGTGGATGCATTTGGCAAATGAATTACAAGCAGCTACCACCGAGCACAGCTGTTCATTGTCATCACTGATAGAGACAAATATAATCAGTCCAAAGCAAGATCACTCCTCTAAGGGGAATGTATATTTAGCTATCATTCAAAATCCTCAGCCTGATATCCTTGATAGTTCAGTAACTCACTGTTTTTCCAGTGGGGTTGATAGAAATTTCTTTGTTGTGATGGATGCATACCGGTTCTCCCCTCCCCTCCAGCTGTTTTACTCTGGTGCAATCTCCAAAAGCCATGAATCTTGTGGTATCCTAGCAGCCCTGGTCTGTAACATTCCAGCTTGACAAAATTAAAGCTAATAGTTCAAGCAAGCAAAACCATCAAATGGGCAAAAGTCTTTGCAGTAGAGGTATTGAATATTGGGAAACCTGTGAGATAAATGGCCATCCAGCAGTCATCCTTGTCAAATCAGTAAGTGCTAATGCATTGATTGCATCACTATAATTGAATTAATTACAATTGTATCTTTCTAGATATTTAACTTGTAGCATGATATTACAACTTCCTCTTTCTTGCCAGAATGATGAGGCTTTCTTTCAAGGCCCCCATAAGTTTGTTTGGGTTTTTTAGTTTGCATTCTTTTTTCACTATGAATTGCATATTTTGCAAAAGGATGCTGACCTGGAAAATTAATCTCTGCTTATCCATGCAAACAGTTACAAAATCTCCGCAAATTTCCAGGCTGCCAGCTCCTTCTGAGATACTCCTGTGAACAATAGCTAGAAGAAAAAAAGCTTTGCATCTATTTCACTGGAATCAGAATGACAATATATTCCACAATGTGCTGGAGTCCAATGAAGTGTATTTGTGATGTGCTTGTTGTTAAGCAAGGAACTGGACTCGGAAGGGCAGCTTAGTCCACGTGATCCAGCAGGTGTTCATATCTTTATAGAAAATTTAATTTCAGTGATCTAGAAATCAAGCACTAACCTTCCAATTACATGTATATGCAGTAATTTTGAGATTAAGCAGCCTTTCTAGTTTTAGCTCTGAATGTGTCTTGGCTAAAGTCAACAGCAATAGCAAAACTCATTGTTTGCTGTGTAAGATGTAACATTTCAGAATAGAAGCTCCATGTGAGATGGAGGATTTGGAAGTTTTTACTGATGTAGGAAACATCTTTTCTTTTCGTTTAGTTGGCTAGCTTGTTATATTTGATAGAGATTATGTCATATTTTTGCAAAACTTATTTCCAAGTGCCCATTTATATCTATGTATAATACTGTCACAGGAGGATTAGGCAACTTTTCTAAGTTTGTTCAGGAAAATATCTGTAGATTCAGCCATCTTGGTTGTCTGAATAGACAAGGCAGCACACTATTCAACAAGCTGGTTTCTCTTTTTATGATGTTATGACAACATCACTTATGTATCTTGTTTTTATGTATCTTGTTCTTTCTATGATGTTATGACAACATCACTTATGTATCTTGTTCTTAATAAAGCTAATGTATTTTCTACTTTTATCTTTGAAGGTGTCCTCTTAATTAATCTGGAGTAAATAGGGTGAAATCTGATAGTGGATCATATCTGCTGGTACATCAGAGCAATCATTAAGAAATCCAATGTTGCAAGGCTTCAAAGCATAATTTGATTTTGTTTCAATTATGTAAAAAAAAAAGAAAAACCCACACTTGGAGAAGAAAACAAAACTGAATAAATGCATAATTCTCTAATGTGAAAGGAGTCATAGAATCATAGAATCATAGAATAGTTCGGGTTGGAAGGGACCTTAAGGACCATCGAGTTCCAACCCCCCTGCCATAGGCAGGGACACCTCCCACTAGACCAGGCTGCCCAGTGCCCTGTCCAGCCTAGTCTTGAACACCTCCAGAGAGGGGGCATCCACAATCTCTCTGGGCAACCTGTTCCAGTATTTCACCACCCTCACTGTAAAGAATTTCTTCCTTATATCTAGTCTAAATCTATCCCCCTCTAATTTATATCCATTGTTTCTAGTCCTCCCATCCGATATTATGTTAAAAATTCCTTCCCCTGCCTTTCTGTAGGACCCCCTCAGGTACTGATAAGTTACTATGAGGTCCCCTCTGAGCCTTCTCTTCTCCAGGCTGAACAGCATGGCTCCTTTACAGGATCAGTCAGTCCTTTACAGATGTATATGGTTTTAATTATTATTTTTAAGGTGACATGATTAACACACAATTAATTCTCTTTTTATTTTTTTAAGGTAAAGTTGTTTTCAGGTTATGGTTTTGGATCCATGATTAAATCAAGAAGATAAAGAGAACA
The DNA here is from genome assembly GCA_013400935.1 of Turnix velox. Taxonomy (NCBI): domain Eukaryota; kingdom Metazoa; phylum Chordata; class Aves; order Charadriiformes; family Turnicidae; genus Turnix; species Turnix velox. The sequence goes on along the minus strand of VZTY01008149.1, from coordinate 40,810 downwards.
AACATTTTTAATTGCCAGATTTAGCTGAGGAGAGCCTTGTGGTTCTGCCTCAGCAAAGAGGGTCACATCAGCAAACCGTTTCAAATCGTTACTTAAGTACCCAGTCCTTCAGTTGGGATTCATTCACAGCCTCCCTCACCTCAAGTATGTTTACATCTCTTGGAGGTGAATCCAGTTAGATTGCAATGTTTGTAGCTTCTCCACATGCAGAAACCATATTGGATCTTAGCTCTGAGCAATGTAGAAACCATGAAGTCTAAACTGAAAAACACTCTTTTCTCCCGAGTATAAATGTTGGACAATCCTGTTTTCTGGCAGAGGAAGATAATTATTATCCCTTGAAGGATACAGTCTAAGAAACCATAGCCATGCAAACGGTTTGACAGCAGAAGGAGAAAAGGTTCAGAAAAATATATGCATAATTCATTGTCTCTAGTTGCAAAAACTCACCAAGGCACATGTTTCTGTTTCCTAAACACAATCTCTTGAAAAAGGTACATACAAATTGTTTCATTTCTAAAGCCAGGATGCAGCTCTCTGTGGTCCTTGAATCTGAACATAGCTTGCAACAGGAGCTGAGTAAAGACATTTTTTGGCTGTGTTGAACATATATTTATGAGTTGCATTAGTAAAGAGCGTTGTGTGTTTTCAAGAAATGGTAAGACAGTCACTTCCAAATCCAGGTCTTTACAATAACACCTCCTATCACTTTCCTTGATCTCTTAGTATCTCTGGTTTTTCTTCCTTTCTTTATAATGTAGTAAAACTTGTATAATAATCATAATTACCTCATAGGAAAGACATGAAGCTTAATTAAATAAAGGTTGATTATCAGAAACTCAGAGTATGTGCAGAGCCTGTTTGCTACAGCTTTTCTGCTGTTAAGCTTTTCTGCAAATCAAGCCTGGGCTGTACTAGAAGTGATATGAATCATCTGTATCAAAAGAAATATGAGTCATTCAAGGCAGAGCCATCCAAGACCACAAATGAGGCATTATTCTGATAATAAGAGATTTATAGAGGAGACGAAGGGAGAATGAACTATTGATTCTTTCAACCTAGCTCCCTATTCTAGGCCCCTGCACAATCTCCTTAAAAATGTACATAATCTTCACTTGAACATTTCAACTGAAAAAAACTAGCCAGCAATTCATAAAAGATAGAAAGCAGATGAGCCTTGGTCATTTTTACACCTAAACTCAAACCAGACTTCATCAAGTTCCTACAATCTTCTTTTACTGCTGGTTGCAAGCTGGGACTGGAACTGGAAATGCCGAAGCATCCCAAAGATAGGCAGCATTTGTGAAGGGATGAGAAGCAGATGTTCAAGAAATCTCTGAAGAGATGATCTCCTCACAGAAATATCAAACCTTATTTGCATAAGTCAAGTCCAAGACTTCAACAAACAGGTGTCTGCAGCCTCCACTCCTAAAGAGCTCTGTTTATAATATCTCTTGTGTCGTATCCAACAGCTCCATAGTCTTTGAAATATCCTGGAGTATCTCAAAGGAATCATAACCAACACATGAATCACTAACTCAAGAACTCAGTGCACTTTGACTTTGCTGCCCAACTGAGGATATGTTAAGTGAAACCCATAAAGTAATGGCCCTGAAGATTTCTTTGAGAATCATGACCTTGTCAATAGTCATCTTCAAGATGAGGACCTACATCAATATTGATGTACTGAATAAAAAAAATAAGATCAGGGATTCTCGAGAGGATAGGAGATGCAGTTTTCAAGCAAAGGCAATGGGCTTCTGCAGCTCTCTGGAAATCACACCTTTTGTGCAGAACATAATCCTCAACAGCAGCTCTTTGCTACCCCACAGAATTTCAGACTGAATATCATTGACACTCAGCAACTTTGCAAAGCTCATCAGACAGAAAGGAGAGAGAGGGTAAGCAATTGTATCGCAAGTGGAGTTGAAAAGGGGCCACGTACAATCCCTCTCCTGTACCACTGCTTTTCTTCATGATCTTACATAGGATGTGAACATGAATCCCTATTATGCTTCATTTACATGGAATTTCAATGCCTTAGTGCCATCAGCAACATCTGCTTGTGAAGATAACTACACTGAAGATTGTCCAGCTTCTGTGGTGAGAAGTCATAGATAGCTATTGTGAAGCAAACATGGTGAAATAGAGAAATATGTTATTTTGCCTCATTTAAAAAACGAAGCCCATAGGTGGGATTCATCCTACCTGAGTGTGCTTAAAGTATTGATGACTTAAGTCATATTCTGCACTTTAAGGTATAGTGAATACCTGCAGTAATAACTGAAAGTTCCCTAATAAAGAGAGGAAAATTGAGAAGTCATTCACCTCAGCTGTGTTAAATTCTAATTTTAGATCTATTCATCTCAGAAATTACCTATCTTCTCCACTACATGCAAAGGAAATCCAGAATAGTCTCTTCAGGTTTAGACTTCTAACTTATGGACACCTAAATTCTATCCTGAAAGAATGCTGAGGCTTAATTTGAAAAATTTAAACTCTAATTGGAAAGCTGGATGCAAGCATATTCTGGAAGAATATTTACAATAAGGGATTTGTTGATTGAAAACTACTTTTTCTTTTAGAAAAAAAATTTAAGAATTACTTCATTACATTTAAAATTTTATAGGCCTACAAGGAGTGAATAGAATGTAACATTTTGACTGAAGAGGTTTATTAAGGGCAATCAAACCAAATGGATATTAAATGTCCTGTAAACACATTCATAAGATATTTATTTTTACGTGCTCACTATCTTTATTGTTGCCATATACCTGAGTATTAGCATTTTTGCCTCCAACTCTTACAAAATCTCTGAGTGCTTTACAGTGATTAATTAATTAATTATAGCTCAAACTCATTCTCTTGGATAGAAAACTACCTGATGGGTTCCCTGAGGCACAGAGTCCCTTATGGTTAGAAAACAAGTGGGTGGAAAAATTAAATCTTTCTGCCTCCTGCTTTACCCCAAGAAGACACTGACATAGTGCACCACAGGGCTCAGGCTGCAGTTTTTCATCCTAACCTGTTTGACCAGTTACTTGTGAATCTCCGAGGCTGCATTTCACCATGATGGCTGATGGGAGAGTTCATGAAATGAAGAGCAACTTCACACTCTGCCAAGCACATGGTTTTAAAATAAATAGATAGTTCATTCCCATTTATTAAAGCCAAAAGGAATTTGGAGACAAACTTATATCCACTTCTTAACAAACTGGAGATTTCTCAACAGATCTGAGGTGCTTGCATTTCTCAAGCGCAGATGAAGCTCACATCACTAATACCTCTAAATGGGGGCACTAATGACATTAGGTCTGCATTTGGGACCTGGACCAAACTAGTCTTCACCTTCAGAGTTGACTGCAAAAGAAATAGGATCTTGCAGGCAGTGATTCATTCCATCCTCAAACAGTTGATTTACCAGGACCATGTCTCTAATCTATAGACAACCAACACAACATGAGCTTAATCCTCTCACAGTCAACTACTGCTATAATGCTAGTCTTACTCAAATTAAATCAATCTCTTTTAGCACCAAGTCAACCAGACCACTTGTTTCAAACCCAAATAAACATCTCCAGAAACAACAAAAAACAAATGTGTGAATTACCAACATAAACGTTCATTTTCGTGAAAAAATAATTCCCTGTTTTCTAAGGCTGTTTGGCTCAAATCAAACACCCAGACAACCTTTGAACCAGCACTGGGAAGTTTCCATTCCAACGAGAGCTTTTGGAATGCATGCCAACAACCTACATGCTTTCCCCAGTTGGCAGGAGGTTGGCAGGGATACAAAAAACATGTTAACAATGATGCTTTTTTCTATATATACAGTAAACCTTATGTGTATCAACACACTTGTTAAAACAGCTTTTTGAATGTGACTCACCATCTTCATGAATACATAAAAAGTTCCAGATGTTAAAATGTCCCAGGACATGCATTTTAACCAACTTTGCATTTGTAGCCTGACATGCAAAGAGGGGATATTGATTAGAATTACTGGCATGTTCACTGCTTCAGTTTTCCTACTTCCTACTGAGTGGTATTTGCCATGGAGTGACTCTAGTCTTTGTGCATATTTATTCCCAGCATGGCGCTCTTGGGGTCCTAGATGCTTTGGAAATCCCCTTTGCATTGGTAGCTGGAGAGTGCAAAAAGGAAGAAAGCAAAATAAAAGGGAGGAGGGAAAGCAGCCTGAGACTTCACAGGTGTAATAAAGGAGAGGCTGAGGGACGAAAGAGAAGGAAGGGAGAGAGAAAAGCTGTTTTCCCTTCTCTTCCATCACAGATAGATTAGATAAAGATCAGGTAATTCCCAGGTATGTGTCCAGGAAAGACACAGTTCAGCTGCACTTCACCATTGGCATGTCCACTGCCAAGCACTTTGCACTGGTGCAAAGTTACTGTTTACTTTAACTCTTAAACGTTATTAAATTTAAGACTCAGAATCCCCTGTAGCCATTTGCTTTTATTAACAGTGAGCATATGTGCAGTGCCAGAAAATCCAAGGCCTGGGAGAAATATGCTGCAGAATGTTACAGCTTCAGAGAAAGCCCATTGGAAGCAAGGTATCCTGGATGATTTGCATGGGAATTACCATAAAGGCTTAGTGGAGCTTAAAAAGCAGGTTTTATGACTCTTTCTGACCTTCATTGCATTGATGTTATACCAGCATCACTTCACTGATTTCATTTTAGCTGTTTCTGAATATGAATAAATAAAGTCTAGGTGCATTTTCCCAAAGTGCCCTCAATATTCTCTTTTTAAAAATTATGAAGCACTGATCTTCAGGTCCCTAAAAGCTTGATGGAGACTGCTCCTCTGCACTTAGATCCAGATCTTGGAACCTTATTTAGATCATTTACTACAAACAACCAACACAGGCATCATAAAAGTCAGCAGGTACTCACTTGGTGATCCAAATGAAGACATTTAAGCTACCTGAGAAGACATCAGGCACCATCAATACTGATAAGGAGCTCCCCAGGGATTATGTATATATTTTATCCTACACTTTTCAGTGAACAGTGCATATACTGTAACAGGAAACGGACTGTTCCATCTCAGGGCACATGTCAGCTGCAGAGCTTCTTTTCTTCTTCCCTGGTTCCATAGTTTTTGCATTATCATGGGAAGAACTGCTTATGCCTGTTGAGAGGAACTGAAGATAATTCCCTATTTCCTTCCTTTTCCTCTTTCACCCCAAATCTTAGATTATAGAAAGGCTCTTTATGTGAAATATCCTTTCTGGGTAGGGGGATCAAGGACAAACTCAAGGTTGGAAAGGTCCTTAGAGATCATCTAGGTCAAATCCCCTGGCCATATTGTCTTCAGGATGATGACATTTTAGGTCTGAGGAGGGATGTCATAACCTTCAATGACCTTCTCGACCTGAGCTTCTGGGATATCAGATTTAAATGTCTGAGCTGTGCTCCATTTAGAGTGTTGACTATTTCCCATAATAGGGTGTTTAATACTTGGAGAGATTATAGGTTCCTGTGTGCTGAAAGTGACATTTAGGTGCCTTAACTTCTAACTAAATCTCACTTCCCTTTGTTGATGAATGATATCAGTGATATATCTACATGCTTGGTTTCATCTGGCATTTAGGTGTATATAGGCATAGGATTTAGATATTATCCAAGTAGTGGGAATGTGGCCTTATGCCCCATGAATTTGGATAGTGGTGGCAGAGGACGGACAGATGAAGTAGGATATTGTAGCAATACAATTAATGCTTGAAGACTGAAGTACAAAAGCTTGAGTAGTTCAAAGCATTTGGCTGTCTAATATTTAGATTAGCAATCTAACCTAATACATCTCAAACACTAAAGCAATTATTTGGATTGGAGGTGTTAACATGGAAGTACAGCAAAAGTGAATTCACCTCACATAACTTTAGCCATCACAAAGTTAGACATCTGTCTACACTACTTAATCAGTTCCTCTTATCGTCAGAGATGAAAGACACATACCTCTAGAAATGGCCCAATCCATCCTAGTATAAGTGAGATGAACCACTCTCTGGAAGATCCTGTCTGCTCCTATTGACTATTGAGAGATGATCAACAGCTTAGACAACTGTCCCAGATTAGGTACCTACCATCTAGACATTTAACATTACGTGAGACTAATCTACCCCCCAGATATTCAGTATCTCTTTAGAAATCTCATGAGCATTGTTGCAGTAGCTAATACTGCATTTTCATACTTATGCTTCCCAGTAGCAAGCTTTGATTTGCTAGTGCTTCTCTTTCTCCTCAACAATGATTCATAGTCGTTCTCCTCTTCCCCTACTTAAATGCATAATGTGTTTACATATACTCCATATATATATATGAACTAATTCTATCTGCATATGTAACACAGCAGGAGTGTATTTAATGGTAGTTGGATTTGTTTGGTCTCTTATGGACAGAAAACTGGGAAATCTGTCAAAGCTTCCAAATTTCTGCATATAAATTCTAGGCATGGTATAATTTTTGTGTGATCTCGTCATCGTGGGAAACTTCTGGAACTTAAAAGCATTGAATTCTTATTAATTTTATGTTTAAAGGTCATTTTAAAACACGTTTAAAACCTCAGTCTCCCAGGTGCTTGTCCTAGGATGCTTAAGTCCTACTAACCTATGAACCTGTCTCATCTTTTCTTCCAAACTTAGTCTACTGAAGCTTTTAAAGTTCACTTAAAATTAACCTTTGCTCTGCTGAGTCCTATAGATGTCCTAATCTATGGCTTGTGGTTCAAACCTATAGTCAGTACCTGTTAGTTACACAGCTGAAATAATCAGCTTTCTTCAGCATTTGAAAATGAAAGGAGAAGAAAAATAAAAAAGTAAAATAGTAAACAATACAAATACTATCTGCTTATGTCCTTATAATATCAGATGGACTTTTTTGCCAGAAAATAAATTACCAGATAAATAGCTTGCTTGGATACTAAATAGATTAGCCCTTCATGCCATTTAAAGGAAGAAAACTACTTTGGAACAGGAAAATTGTTTTTATATCTCCTATCTCACCTGGTGCATTTCCCTTCCATTCTACTGATAATTTCAACATACTTTTTATAAAGAACAATTCCAGACCCTATTATTGTTCCTAGTTCCGACACTCACATAGGAAATGAAAAACTGCCTTAACCTTCCTTCCTGCTCATAAAGTCCTGGAAGAGGTGGATAAGACCATACAATCTTTTGACTTAGGGTACAATTTTTTTCTGTATTTGCATAAACCCCCCAGGCAGGCAGAAAGAGACTATTTCAAACCAAATCCCAAAAAATTTCATTTGGAGCAGTTATCTCATAATTACAGAGCTGCTGCCAATTAGCAAAAAGAGAAACCTGTGGAATAATTTTGTGCTGTTACACATGGAGGAGGGGATAGGGCTGATGGGCTTTAACTTGTACTGTATGTAGATACACAATCCTGAGCTAGAATGAACAGTCCCACAGAGTGACCAGTAATTTCTTTGCCTGCAGGGTACACATACCCTGGACACATCGATTGAAACATCTTTTCCTTGTGAAGTTGTTTTCTGTTGTGGGACAGCCATTGCTGCCACAGTGATTTAATGGAACAATGCAACATTATAGGCAATTTGAGGCACGGTGTTAATTCACCCACCAAAAATGTGCAGAGAATTTAGAGATAATATAATTATCTTTGGCAGAGGATTACTGTCTACATGCAGAATATCCCTGGGAGTCCTATTGCTGCAGAGAAAAAAAAGGCACTCCCAATGTCATGTGGGTTCAGAATACAACAAAATGAAGAGAATTACCTTTGGGCCACATGCAACTCTCACTGATAAACTTACTCTTCAAACATCTCAGACTCCTTGCTTCTTCACTAGCACATCGAACTTTGTGATATAAGGTCATTGCTGTCTCATGTCTTATTCTTGAAGGTTTCTAACATGCTTCTTTGCTTGCCTGCACATATGCTGCTTAGCTTTGTAAAACTGAGAAAAACACAGGCTGCTAAAATTCTTTACAGATTAATATGGTGCCACGGTAAGGAGAGGTTGCAGTAGGATGCAAAACTGAAGAACCCTTCCTCCTTCATATTATATTTTCCTTTTACAAGTCAGTTATTTTCTGCAGTATCCCTCTAAGTAAAGAACCTCTGCAGCCATTTTGCATATGAAGAACTGCGTTTCATTTAGACTCTGTACCTGGATATAATTTCAAGGTTCCTTTGGAAAAGTGGCTACTATTACTTTGGCCAAACAAAACCATAGAGGATCATCTCACCTGGTATATAAAATGTCCACATATCATTTCTGAGGCCTGGGGATGGAAAAGACACCTCTCAAAGCATAGCTGTGTCTACAGCAGGCTACGGGGGGATCTGCCATAAGCATAAGATATTTCCAGTCCTTTGTGCCTCGCTAACACTCTAATGCAAACTCCTTACAGACTAGTTCTGAATTCCAGTACTGCTTCCATGTGGGATCTGGCTTTGCATGGAGAAGGATGAGCAAATGTAACCTTTACTGTCACCTCAAGGCCAACCCAAATGAGCAATACAAATTATCATCTGTTACCATGTGAGCAAGATTTCTGAATATGGTTGAATAAGAGATGGACAAACTCTGTAGTTTTTTGGATACTGCAAAGCAGGTTCATTCCTGCAATGAACTGAGGATGTTGCAGGTCACATCCAGTACAAGTCTGATGACTGCAAATAAGTCAAAGTGAGAAGGAAAAAGATACCTACCTATTAGCCTTCTAAAATTGAAGTCTGTCGCGCAATGGAAGATGCGAACATGCGAATATGATTGATAATAAGCAAGCTTCGATTTATTGGGGTTTTCACACACTTACATACAGTCCACTCATTAGTAAACACACTAGGCAATATCTTATTGGTTGGCAAGTAAAAGGTACATTTGCTCATCCCACCCCCTCTGCAATTACTGCTGTTTCTAACTGTGGCACCTTGTTATTGTAACACTGCTGGATTCAAGGAGGTGTTATCTTTGCCTTTCCCATGAGAACCTTAGTTAAATCAGCATAGCTCCTTCATGTCTACTTTGTCACGTAGCCACTCTCCCACAAAAGTCCACCTCTGGATTTTTCCAGCCCTGACTACAGTGATGAGGTTCTACCTGCTGATTCTCTGGCTCTGTGTGGTTATAATAAGATTTTGACTTGGTTACTTCCAAGAAAAACTCCTTTTCCATATTGTACAAGGAAAGTTACTTACACATGAGAATAATAAAGCCATTTCGTTAAAACCTTTTCCATTGAGATCCCACAGCAGACAAATTCTGGCCTGTCGCAAATGACAGGTGTGGGTTCTCCAGAAAATTTAAAGAACATGTTTTGTGGCTTTGAGAGGGCAGCAGTGTGAATCAATTACTTTACAAAGGACAGGACTGAAGAAATTAATGCCAGGCCCTGTTCCTACTAAAAACAATTAGAATTTTGCTACTGATTGAAATGAAAATTGAATCAGACTTCATAACTGCTTTTCTGAGTGCTTAAATAGCCAAACCTGTGTTTTTATAATGTCTGTATTTAAATTATTTATTCATTTAACAGCATCATTTCTCCTTCATTTATGTTACAAACAGAAATAGTCTGCCCAGAAAGTAAAAAAAATTAATAAAAATATTTGCTAAAGTAACAACTGAAAAATAAGGATTCATTTCAAGCATTTCTTAAGGATATATTTGGTTCAGTAATATTTATTGCACTGCCTATAAAACAGACTACACATTAGTTTCTTTTAGAGATGCTAAATCAGGGCTTTAAAAACATTTGTATGGCTCCTAGGACCTGTAGGATGTACACCCCTATGATGGACAGAGGTTGTATTGAAGAGGGTCACCACTGTCCCTCCTGATCTGCTTGGAAAAATACAGTTACTGGTAGGATTGCAATGAAGTGGTGCCAGTGGCATTGTCTATTGCCAGCCTAACACCATAAGGTGTGATATTTTCTGCTTTTGCATCAAAGTCACCCAAATGAAGAATAATCTGCCCCATATGGATACTGATATGACTAGATTGTGCCATTTGGGCCTGATGCCAAGAAAGAGGGGCCTGATGACTCCAAGCTGTCTGCTGCAGAGGATGGACTTATAACTCCTTATGTCAGAACTATAACCGAGTTTCCCCACTTTTTACCTTTAACTTCTTTTTTTCCTTCTGATGTCCAGAAAGGATCACCAGGATGGCCACAGCATGACATATTTTCCTTCTCTCTCCTATTGCTTCCCTGATGTACCACATCTCCAAGCAAAATAACAGTTGGCTAAATGCCATCATGCTCTTTTTTTTTTTAAATAGACTATGAAAGCAAAGACAAAAACAAAGGTAAAGGGGGGGGAGGAAAAGAAAAATAAGAAAGGAAGTTCAATAAAAATTTTTAACTAAAGATGCAAAATAATACAATTGAAAAATTAGGAGAAGATTAGGAAGTAACAAGGAAGGCCTGTAATTTTTTTATATTACATTTCAAGTTAGTAGAATGAATGAGGGAATCAAGATGGAAAGGCCAAGAAATTCTTACAGGTGATACTACTACTGCTTTCCCTCAGATCCAAGGCATGCTTCTCTTCCTTTTGCACTGCATCATATTACACTACCACTTGTCAAAGCATCTTCTATGCAAGAGCTAATATCTGCTTTTGTGATGTGAAAACTGCCACTTCATCACTTTTATAAGATAAAAAGGGATCCTGGCATATGGCTCTGGTTGGGGATATAGGCTGAGCCATCAGGATGAAGTCACACGCATATTCTTGCATAGGTGTTTAAGGGCTCTGCCAAACAAGGGTCTATAAATGCAACACATGGTTTCAAACCACAGGTTGTGGCCGGTTTGTGGAAAACTTGCTCATGTTTCAGCCTGCAGGTTAACCAGGAAGATTCGAGGGAAAGAAGGAATCCTGTCCCTGTTTCAAGTGCAGCTGCCAAAAGCCTCTTCTGCACTTTACACCAACAGAGACCATGGGAGAAAAAACACCTCACAAATTTTCAGCTAGTCTGCCCATCAGAAAAGCCTCTCCCTGTCTCACTGCCACCATTCACACCCAGAATTATGGTCTCTAATAACCTTTCACTTGGCTTGAGAAAGGCCTGGCCAGTTCCCCTATTTTCCCTGTAATAAGAAAGAGCAGAAGAAACTTTGCAGTTTATGGACACAATAATCTCATTAAAGCTTCACTATGGCTTCCAGAAGTTTTAATAAACCAGCTGGTTAATCACAATAATATCCCTCCCCCCTTCACTTTATGGAAAGATCCTGCAGTCAGGAAATATAAAACTCTCAACACATTGACCACAGTGAGGATTACAGCCTCATGCAGTGATACTTTTCCAACTGTAGATCTTGTATGCTGCACAAACCTCAAACAACCTCATAAACAAGTTTGAAGCAGACCTAACGCCAGGCTTGCCAAGGAGAACATCAAGAGTGATTCTGTTAATGAGACCTGGCTGGAGCTGAAACACCTCTCCTAAGTGTGTTATTTTTAATCAAGTCATTTCCAGCAGGAACCTTTATAGAAGTGTGCAGTGATTCTTTCCTTAAAATTTACACTTGAAGGTCCTAGTCCTGGGCCACTGATGTCACTGGATGCTTTAGTAGTGATGGATAGGTGCTGAATCAGACACCACAGGCTTGATGCTCAATGACTTAACACCCACAGATCAGACTAGAATCCATAGCCTCACTCTCCTACCTCAGAGGAAGTGCTGGGATCCTGATGCAAGAGCTCACCTCTGCAACAAATAAGGAAGTTAATAACAAATCAGATAACTATTATTGCATTCTGTCACCACTGTCCTGAGCTGAGGACATGCCCCTGGTGGCACCTCAAGGTGCCCAGTCCAACAAGTGTCCTCTTATACAAGCAGGGTGGGTGAATAGTAAGTGATGTCAATCCGAGTTCATGACTATTTTTATTTAAAGCACAGCTGAAGTAAGAACTTTTATCCATAATGAGGATGGTTTAAGTTTAGTGTCCTCTTCTCATGAGAGGATTTCAGGCCCCAGTGCAGCTCTGTAAACAATGGCTAATTCAGGGGGAAAAATGTGGCTCACTCCCTCATGCTACAACAAAGATCCTATGAAACCAGGAGTGCAGATACGGGAGCATGATTTATGTTCCAATACTAATTTTGCATCCTAGACTTGCTTCCATATTACAAATGGTGGCAAGTGTTAGATATGGAGACCATTTTCAAAGACCCCCTGCTATTAAGAGAAATTATATATTCCTCCTACCAAAGCCTACAAATGAAAACAGAACAACACCAAGCAGCTGAGACATTGTCAGAGCAAGGTGGATGTGGTGAGCACTCATATCCTACCCTTTAGGCCATTGAAGCTGAATACTCTGAGGTCGAAGTGTGGAGATCTCCCCTACATATTGCAATTTAAATCTACTCAGTAACAGTCATTTTACCACTTATCCAAGCCTAATTTAGCAATTGAATCACATATGACATAGTTAAATGTATCACTAAGGCTAAAAGGCATCTTATTCCATCTCCACTAAGTCCTCTGGGTCCTCCATAATCCCATTGAGAAAGAAATACAGATGATGTTCATCTGGCCTATCTAGGTATTCATATGAGGGTGAAAAAAGTCTGCCACTGGAAGAATCTGTCTCTATCCACATAGCATGGAAACATAGAATCATAAAATATGATGAGTGGAATGTGATGTTTTGGTGGATGCAAAGCTGAATCAACAGGCTACATCAGCAAAGCCATGGCCAGCACAGCAAGAGAGGTGACTCTGCCCTTTTTCTCTGCTCTAGTGAGAACCCCATCTGGATTACTGCATCCAGCTGTGGAGCCCTCAGCACAAGAAGGACATGGAAGGTCCAGAGGAAGGCCACAAGGATGATGCAAGGGCTGGAGCACCTCTCTTATGAGGACAGGCTGAGAGAGCTGGGGCTGTTCAGCCTGGAGAAGAGAATGTTGTGGGGAAACCTCATAGCAACCTCCCAGTACCTATGATTCTAAGGTTATACTATTCTATGATTCTGTGAGGTGTAAGGGACCTTTAAAGGTCGTCTAGCACAACTCCCCTGTGGTAAGCAAGGGCATATTTAACTAGATCAGGTTGCTCAGAGGCTCATCAACCCAGGAGTTGAATGTCTCCAGGGGTGGGGCCTCCACCACCTTTCTGGCAACCTGTTACAGTGTCTCACCACTCTTATTGTGAAGAACTTCTTCCTTATGTCTAATTTAAACCTGCCTTGCTCTACTTTGAAACCACTGCCCCTTGTCCTATCTCCTGGAAAATAGTCCCTCCTTCGCTTTCATGTACCCTTCAGGTACTGGTAGACCACTATGAGTTCTCCCCACAGCCTTCTCTTCTCCAGGCTGAGCAGCCCCAACTCCCTCAAGTCTGTCCTTGTAGTAGAGGTGCACCAGCTCTCTGATCATCTGGGAATCTCTCCAACTTAAACAGGTGACTGCCTTATAGACAAGTAAAATCTAGTGGGATTAACTTCACTCCCTTAGTAAACAACCAGAATATTGTTCCTTATCCCCATTTACATATATAATATATGAGGGATAAAATAGCTGTTCTAGCAGAGCTGAGAAAAGAGTGTGTTATTTCCTAACTCCCATGCCATGTCTCTACTCACTGAGCCATTCTGTTTCTCTAAAGGTTTTCTGTTCCTGGAAATGTACTATTCCTGGATAATGGTTTCCAAGTAGTTGTTTAATTAAAGCCCCCATGTAACCAGTTTTATTCCAGAATCCTGGAATAACTATTCTGGTAAATTCTGAAGTGTCATGAAACCCTAGGGCATGTGAAGAGAAGTGTGTGCCTGTCTCAATGAGAAGCTGTTAAAAGGAAGGAGAAAATAATAGAAAACTTGTGTATATTGGTAAATAGAAATTAAAGTGTTGCTGGTAGCATCATTTTAAATCATTCTGGCGCACAAACAACTAGAGCTGCACACCAGTTTGGAGGGGAAAAGAAGGATTGAATTAATTTAACTTATTTTTACACATGGCCTTCAAGGTTACAATTTATTCATTAGCTGAATTCACATTCCAAATAATTTCTTAGAGGCATCTTGGTGTCAAGTCTATGAGCTGTTCATTATATATGTTTGATATATGAAAATCAAGCTGGACTAATTAGTTTTGGTTAGACACATAGTTTATGATGTGTTAGCTCTTTCCCTTGATTGGATCAACTTAGTTCTCAGAAACACGTGTTACACATGAAAAAAGTATTTGCAAATACCTCTGCCACAAATATTCTCCAACAGTCATTGGAAATTTTTTGCACAAACTTTCCTGCAGTAAACTTACATATTAACTGTATGTAAAAAATACACTGGGGACACAGGGACGTAAAAAAAATGTGTATAGTATTTTATCTGAGCAAGTAGTTACTGTTTTGCAGACTAACACAGCACCATTTGCTCTTGAGTTTATTTTGTAGTCCTTGTTCCCGGTACTGAGCACTTATTCATGCATGTTCAGCCACAATAAAGTCAACGAGATTGCTTGTGACTTCTAGCACACCAGCAGAAGGGCTGTCCCAGTGAAAACACTGGCCTGCATTTTGGTTACATCCCCCCCACCATGCTCCCCTCTCACTCCCCTCACTCCAGGAACATGGGCAAAAAGCTGGTCTCTTGTAGCCATCGTAGTTTGTGAGAGTCCTCTGATCCCACTCCAGCTCCATCACAGACACACTCAGCCACACTCACCTTCAGCTTCAATCATACCCTCATCTCTACACTAACATGTACTCACTCAGACACTTTCACATTTGGTTACATACCCAAGTCCTTGGCACTCACATCCAGTTATGTTCAGGGTGTTACACCCACACTTAATTACAATCACACCCTCACACTCCCCATTCAGTTACACCACCAGTGCTGCTCACCTCCCCCCTCACTCAATTATAATCACATGTGATTAAACCTGCAATTCTGCACCTACGATATAATCCTTCACTGGCATTCGGATCCACTTATCCTCAACAGCCTTCACTGGGACACACGTCTGCTCATCACATTCGTGCATGCATGGAAACGCCAGATTTCTTCTCTCATTCTGACAGCAGTGGCTTTTAGTTTTTCTCTCAGCAGCACAAAGAGAAAAGATAAAGACTTAGTATTCTTGTGGAATGTTGCCTTCCCAGAAAATCACCTCAAATCCTTATTTTACACCTCCTGAACAATGTAAGCTGTGGTTGTTTTCCTTTTAGAACCTAGCAGGAATGAAAATCAAGATGCCATTTCACAAAACACTCGGCACTTGAAACAAAAGGCAGTTCCTATCCTAAAGAGATTTGGGCTGTATCTCTCTTTTAGCTGGAGAAGGTGATGGAGTTTCTTATGGAGGAATATTCAGGTCACCTGCTCAATCCCTTGTTGCTTCTCTGGAAAGGTTATGAAAGCAAATTATTGATGCTCCTTAACATGCAGCCAGCCACTCACCATTGTGACAACTGGTTGTCCAGTCTGTGGTCATCTGATATAACTATTTGGTGAGGCTGGAACTAGGCTGTGTTGGGCAACCTAGTCTAGTGCAAAGTGACCCTGGTCACGGGAAGAGGGTTGGAACTCAGTGATCTTTAATGTCGCTTCCAACTCAATCCATTCTGTGATTCTATGGTCATTTTTGCAGTTTGGTAATGGTGATGTGCAGGTGAAATCTTTCTTCTTTTGAGCAAAAAGGTTGTTTTCATGACCATGGATCTATGGTTTTCCTGACAACAAGGGTATGTAAAGCTCAAGGGTATGTAAAGCCCATGCAAATACTAACAAGAAGTTTTCACTGGATGCATTCAATTTGGAGTACACTAACCACAGTCATGAATATGAATGAGACATCAAAAAGAAAAGAGGATCGAAAAAAAGATTGTGCATAGACACTTCAGGGGCCTAAACAGATCAAGCATCATCTGTCCCAACCCATGTGTACCCACATGCACAGACACTTCGTGCATTTTTTCAGTATTTAAAACCCACAGTCAGTCTGAAGAAAACATAAGATAATTTGAAGTGATTTCTAAAGCCGCTTTTGATTTAGAAAGACGAGGCAAAGCTCTGACTAAGGAGCCAAATCTGCCATCACATATTCCTAACAGAGACCTAGACTTAGTTTTTTTAATCAAGATGTAAAATCCCAATGAAATTCACACTGGTTCTTCCAAAAGTAGCAGCAGTGGGTGAAGGGAAAGAGAGGAAAAAAAAAAAAAACAACACCCAAACCTAAAAAAATCACATTGCAGGTTAAGACAGAGCCTATGGATAAGTGCCTGCTGCCACAATAGGATACACATGGCCCATTCAAGAATGCCTTTGCAGGGAGCCAGGCCACAAATAAAGACAGACATGTGGTTTGGGGTTGAATTGGCCACATTTTATTAAATAAACAATTGATCCAAATCAAGTAACTCTAAATCATTTAGGAGGTCTTTGTTGATCCTGACCAGAACTAATGTGTGCAGATAACCTGCACTTGGTCTAATAATTATCATTCCCTGCATGGCTACCACCCATCAGAAATCCCACTTTTGTGTATCTTAAGGAGGCAGGAGAGAAGATGAGAGAGAAAATAGGAAGAGGCAAAAACATGAGGAATGATCTCTTTTCATCATCCAAGCATCTTAAGCAGGGAATGAATCTGAACAGATATGGATGACAAATGGGGGGGATACATCTTAGTTTCTGTGCCCATCCCTATGTGTTGTGCCCAGGACTGCATGCAGGGAGTACTAAAATACCATGACTTCTTCTACCATAATTTTTGATGAAGCTGACAGAAGGGGGGTAGAAAAGAAGGGCAAAATACTTCCTGCCATTTGCACCCATGGAAAGATTAAAAGCCAGATCTTTGCTGCAACCTGATGTCACTAAAGATGTTATTTCTAACATACATAATAAGGCAATATAAGGAAATTGGAGGATGTTTCACAATAGCAGTTGTCACAATCAACAAATAACAAAAAGGCAACACAGAAATAGCATTTTGACTAAAAGTCTTGCAAAACTCTCACCTTTGAAGATGGTGAAATTAGAGCCGGCTGCCATGAATAGTCCAGGTTCACTAGTGAGATTATTGTGGATACAGCTAAGCCATTTTGTTTCACAGTTCTAGGATGACTTCTATGAGTCAGAGACAGTTTGGTCAACATTTTTCAAATCTGCTGCTCACTGCTTGCTCTCATTCTTTTTTCAGGACATCCATTATCTTATGTAGACCATGCTTTTGCCAAGAAAATTTGGACCAGGTGATCCTTGTGGGTCCGACCTTCCAACCTGGCATTCTCGTTCTATGATTTTATGTATGATTTTAAACACCTTGGAGATCAAAACATTTTTTATAAGACAAAGTGTGCATCACTTCATAAGACAGTCTTATGTGCCCTACAATAATGAAAGCATTTTGGAAGATTATTTTAATGTAACTGAGATAACACCTGTGATTTTCTATTGTATCTAAGAAAAGGACTGGGGCAAAAAGCCAAGGTCTGGGATTCAAGAGTGAAAAAAGAGTGAAAACCATTATTGCTATTAGAACATTTGCTACTAACACATCAAAGCAATAAGCTATGTCACTGTCTAGGAGGTGTATTCTTTTCAGCTGGTAATTTAGTCAGTGTCTAGAGATGAAGGTGGTGTAAATATACTAAAAATGCCTTCAGAATACTAGTTTTCTGGGAAATTGATCCTGATGGACTAGTCTCAGCTCTGAGGGTCCTTCAGGATGTCAGCAGAGAGATACTGTGGCACCATTGGCATCCCAGTACTCAGTTAACATTCTCTTCTGAATGTTTTTGTGAACTTACTACCAATGTGACCCAAATTTAATGTCTGTATTGGATTAATTTCCTATGGAGTAAAGGAAGGGAGAAAAAAACAAGCAGCAAAACTTGTGTTGTTATTAAAACCAAAACGATAACAGGGATAGAGCAGAGAGAAACTTTGCAATAAAGAAATCCCAATTATGATTGGGGTTTACACCTCTCCAACAGCTTGTGGGAAAACAGGATTAATGCCAACAATAAACACAGGAGCAACAAAAATGTGGGATCCTTGTGCCTGTGCCCACAGTGAGAGAATAAAAAATGCAAAGCCTGGGCCACCTCGCCTTTAATTTCCTAACTGCTGTTTTGTAAGGCTGTGTCATGCTTCTCAGTTCAAACACGCTTAGGCTCTTTATTATTCATGGGCCTTTTTCTCAGTCAGTGGTGTTGAATAATAAAACAGCCTAGGATCAAATGGGCCAATTCTCCACGCCTGACACCAACTGCTACTGTTCGCTGGGCTCTGCCAAGCGTTGCCTCTGATAATGAGTGGGATTTGGTTAAACAGTAAATTAATGAATAATGAAATATCCAGGTTGATCAGTTAGAGAGCACGCTTGCCTTGCCCCCGGCCAAATGCTTGGGGCAGAAATTACTCTCAAACAGCACTTGCCTGTGTGCTGGGCTGGATAACTATTTTACAGCCTATTGCTTGACAGGATGTTGAGAAGGGAATGAGGGGAAGGGGAGAGGTCGGGCAGGACAAGCTCCTTAGCACAAGGAGGGGAGAAGGGGCCAGTATGGGGACAGGCAGACCCCACTAGGGGAGACAGAGGGGTACAGAGCTTGGTGTGAAGCTCGACGAAGGACGGAGCTTCCATCTAGGTCAACTTGACCATAGATATAAGTAGGGAAATCTAACTTGTCTCTCCCCTCCACTTCATCTGTCAGTTCTTGCCTTATCCAAGTGTGTTTTTGGAGGGAGTGGGGAATATCCACTTGTCAGGAGTTGTGGCCCCGACTGCAGAAAGAGCCTCCTGGAGCCCTGTGTCAGGTGGGGTTATTTTGGCAAATAAAAGAGCCTGGGAAAAGCTGCCTGCATGAGATGGGAACAGTGGAGAGAGGAATGCAGCGAAGGAGAAAACAACCCTGTAGCCTTCATTTTCTGCACTGGGAGAGATAAGTAGCTGTAAAATATTTCCCTCAGGTCAGTAGCACAAGTTACACATATGTACACAAACACATAGGCACGATTTCTACGGTGGGGGAGCAAGAGCCCCACTTGACTTTTCACACCCATGCTCCAGAACTGAACAATGCCTCAGACCAAGGTGTGGTTTTGGGGTGGAGGTTTTGCTCCACATTGGCAAGAAAACCGCTATAATTATCAGTTTTTATCCAGAAAGGTAACTCTTTGTAACAAATTCTCCTTCCACTTTTTGGTTTGGATTTTTCTATTTATGATTATTCTTTCCAAACTTTACAAACAACCCCACAACTTCCCAAGTCAGAGAAAGGAGGGGGGCGAATGAGTAAAATAAGATAAAGAAGAACAAAAATCCCTTCTCTTTCCGAAATGCAGGTTTGCAGGTCGGGGCTGAGCCACATTCACGCTTCTCATGTCAGTCCTAAGTTAAAGTTTAAAGAAAGCTGTGAAGCCTAAGGGAGAAGGAGGTCCCTGCTCCGCCTCGGCCATCTCCCCAGTCCTCTCCCCGACAGCTGCCGGGAGCAGGGGAAAGCCTCTAGCCCCCTGCTGCCATGGTAAGGTCCCAGGAAAATAAGGCTGGAGTAGTTTAAATACCCGTCTCCTCTTTTCTTGGTCTTCCTCACTCATCTCTGCCTGCACATGGGTTTGTGAGGGTGAGGTCAGCAGGGATGAAGAGACTGCTTTTTGGGGCAGTTTAAAACCGGTGTTTACTTCACTCGTCGAACAAAACTGTCTCACCCATTCCATGCCTAATGTTAATATAAAAAATCCGAAACTTTTTGGTTAACTATACTTCATCTCGTTTCTCCCTGCTCTCGGTAAACCAATTTTAAATAGATTTTGGAATTTCCATGAAAAGCGTTCAGCCAAAAGTGCTTCCTAGCTCCATTTGCGGCTCTTCCACCACCGTCCCATTCCCATTGTCACCAGTTACTGTACTGTGTTTTTCTATACAGAGCTGGAAACAGATTCCGACTCTTCAGCCGTCTGCCCCCAAGCTAAAACTGGATCCGGTCTGCACTGAAATAAAGCAGAATATAGGGGAGGGAGACTGCAGCTTACTCTTGTCCCAATAGTTGCTCATTGATTTTGGAAAGAATTCCTACTTAATATTCCTTTTTAGGTTTAGAGGGGGAAGGGGGGGATTGGTGTTTTCTTTTAATTTTGTTATTATTTGCAGGGAGCAGCAGCTTTCGATTAAGTCACCGTGAGTTTGGCAGGAGCGAAGACTGTCAAGTGATGCTCTGAGCACCAAGAGTGAAATAAAGTATGAATAGCTGTGGTTTCATGAGGCAGAAGGTCCCCCCCTTTGTTACTTTGACGGATTTTAAAAGAAAAAAAAATATCTGCACACACTTCACTCACTTCGGCTTTTTAAGCGAGTAGAACTACGGATACAATCACGACTGTACCCTTTCTAAATTTCAATACGTACTAATTTATCCCGTGGAAAGAACCAAACGTTCCTGCTTTGAAACAAATGCTCCTCTGGACCCGGGGGGAGTATCCTCCGCGCATGTTGGCAGAGGATGACGGATATTCCGCGCACGCCGGTGGTTATTTAATGTCACTAATAAACACCTACACAGCACCTCCCCACTCTGGGGAACCTGGGAGGAAACATTGCACCGTGTAGAACTCAGGATAGTCTTTGCTTTTGCTTTAAAAACACCTTGCCAAGCGTTAAACCCTTTTTTAAATCCATTATTTGGCTCGTTGGGATTTTTTTTCATTTACCCTATCCGGGCTAAATCCGGAGCCGAAGGTAAAAGAATTATTACTATCTCCGAAGTCGTTGACGGAAATTCGGGGGGGGTTTCCAGTTTCGTGTAAAGGACATTACAGAGATACTCTTAACTCGTAGATCCCCAGAGATTTCCTTCTCCACTCCCACCCTCTCCAATTCCCTGGGAAAAAAAAAAAAAAAAAAAAGAAGAAAAACACCTTGCTGGAAGGGAAATCGGGGCAGCTCTTCCTCCACCGCCTCCCTTCTTCCCCCGGGGGCTCCTAATCAGGCCCAGGACACGGCTGTGGGACCCCATGGTCAGTGGAGCAGAGACCTGCTCTAGGAGAGGAGGGGGGGCACGGAGGAGGACCAGCCCTTTGCATCAGCTACGGTCTATTGCAAGCGTTTCATTCCGAAGGCAAAACTGAAGAGCAGTTAGTTGTTTGGGTTTTTTTTTTTTCCTTTAACTCAAAATATTCAGCATTGCTGTGCGAATTAAGGCCAACTCCGCACGATCTATTCGCAGTTGTGAGACGCCATGCAACACAATGTCATGGTACAGACGGGCACAGGCACACATCCAGCTACAGGGGAAAAAATATGTGCGGGTGCCTGTTTACGAGTGAGACAGAGAAAACAAAGGAATTCAGTAGATACATTGGTACTGGAAATCATTTAAGACATTGAACTTGTTCCATCATAGAGACACCAGATGTTATTTATGAGGTCTCACTTAAATGTGAGCCACACCGTGCAGGTGGAAAAGGAAAAGAGGAGGGAAAAAAAAGTAAAAGGGAGAAAGAAAAGAGTTCACCCCAGAGGGATAAAAGAAAAAAAAAAAAAAAAAAAAAGACATTTATGACTATATAAATCAAGGTGAAGTTTCATAATGGAAACTAGAACTACTTCGAGTTTAAAAGAGAGACTGGGGCA
Source organism: Turnix velox (assembly GCA_013400935.1). NCBI lineage: Eukaryota > Metazoa > Chordata > Aves > Charadriiformes > Turnicidae > Turnix > Turnix velox. Next base: position 19,190 of record VZTY01008149.1, on the reverse strand, counting down.
AGGCAGGAGAGACAGAAAGAAGGTCCCCGCTGGTCATGACTGAGAAAGCAGATTAGAACATCAGATCGGTAGGGAGGGAAAGTTTTGATGAGCTGGGATGCTGCTGTTATTTATTTTTAACATTAGCTGGGTTAGAAACTAAAAGAGGAGAAAGAACAGGAGATAAATAGGAAGGAAGGAAGGAAGAAAGGAAGGAAGGAAGGAAGGAAGGAAGGAAGGAAGGAAGGAAGGAAGGAAGGAAGGAAGGAAGGAAGGAAGGAAGGAAGGAAGGAAGGAAGGAAGGAAGGAAGGAAGGAAGGAAGGAAGGAAGGAAGGAAGATATCTTCCCATGTTGAAGACCTTCGAGAAAATGAAGCAGAGGTGACCAGCAGGAAATTTTCTTCTTTCCTGATACCGTGTTTCCAAACGCGTCAGTGTTCGACACCCCACCCCAGCAGCAGCCAGGGGGAGCGGGAAGAAAACCTGGCCCCAGGGAAGGCAGGACGCACCAGCAGCTCCGCTCCTCTGAGCAGATGATTGTACTTTATCATACACTTATACATATTGTGTGCTGTGAATTTTCAGCCTTGCCACTGTCGAGGGAACCCTGGGAAAGCCAGAGTGAGTTCTTCCCCCTGTCATCGGATCCCCTTTTAAAGGGAGCCTCCGGCTTCCACAAGCAGGTGCTTCTGCTGAGTTACAAAAGTTCTTTCCCTGATGCATTTATTAATATATTTAAATTTTTTTTTAGATCCTCCTTTTACATAACGGTCGCAAATCTCCTGAACAACAGAGAAACTTCAGGATTCCCTCACCCCCGTCCTATTTCCCCCAACACACCTTCCCTGTCCACCAAACAATCCTCCCAGACTTCACTGGGAACTGCCAGAGCTGTTTTGAAAGGTTTCATGCAAAACATATGCTCTGCTAAAAATATCGTCGGCGCGATGAAAACAAAAGAAAACAAAACAAATTTTAAAAGCGCGGCACTCAGCCTAGCTTTTGGAAATAGGTGCCTCTGGTCTTCCTTCACCCCACACCTGCCTGCCCCTGGGTCAAAGGGGGATCGGAATGGGAGATCTAGGGGGCACCCGGTCTTTATTTTGCAAAACTCCGGTAAAAAATTGTAAGAAAGTGGGGATGGGGGGGATTCCTTTTTCACATTTGATATATGCTCTCCCTCATCTCGTTTTCCCCCTGTTCGGACTCCGAGCTCTGATCTGATTCCCTCTTTCCCCTCCCCCTCCATCCACACACCCGCTGCCTCCATCCCGGGCCCCCCAAACTTGCTTCGGGCGTTTTTGCCATCGCACCACGTCAAGAAAGTAGGTCATGACTGAATCCAAGCTTGGCTGAAGCCGAGGCAGTTGAGCCTCAAAAGGTTCCTCATAAAACAGACTTTAGGATTGTTCTTTGCAATATTTTCTGTAGGGGGGGCTTTATAATTGTTTTTTATGTGATGGATGGCAATTTGGGAGAGGGAGGGTGGATATATTTTTTTGCTAATCCTCCACCCTTCCTCTGAGAGAAATACTAAGTTGCATAAACCGATTCGTCTCCTCTTAGGACCCCTCTGTCTTCCCGGCTGCCCTCTGGAACTGCCGCTCTCTCTAAAACCAGCCGGATAAAACCCAAACCAGACGAGACTTCAGAGAGGGTGTTTAACTAAAATAGTTCACCACAGTAAATGCGACTCTTGAAATCGGTTTCCTCCCCCAAGGCTCCCTGTTTGAGCACACGTGGGTGTTTGTTTTCAGGGTGATTGTGCGGAGAGTTAAATTGACAGTCCTTTCCAGCCTCTAATTTCCAGGTTAAAAACCCCCAATGCTTTCTGTAATAACACTAAAAAAAAAAAAAATCCTGAGGCCCTAATCTGCTCTCATCTCCTCTTTCACCCACCCCGACTCATTCTGGAGTGGCTCCGGGTTGTCCCCGAGGCTCTGGATCTCCCTTCGGCTCTTCTTCATCAGTGGCGGTGATAAACCTAAATAAAGCCGATTTAGGAAGGGAAGGGTGAGTGAGAGAAGGGCAGAGGCTGAAGAAGAAGTTTGGTTCTTCTTGAATATTTCCTTTTGCTAATTACGGGTACAGCAACTGCAGATGCGAAGGTGGAAAAAAATCATCCCTCTTTGTGACCATGAACACCACTCCCAATCTATATACATAAGAGTATGTATATACATACACTGACATCCATGTATAAGTGAAACGTACAATAACACGTTTCCTGATACTAAAGGCTCACATAAAGTATTCTTTCAATGGCTAATGATTTGGAAAGTAAAAGAAGGTGTATTCCTAATTCAGCTGGAAAAAGCAAAATGAAACGAAAGCTCACGTTAACATGACATGAGGTTTATTATAAGACTGCTTAGATTGAAGAGGTTAGAGTGGGAAAAAATACGGACAATTTTGAATCAGACAGAAATAAAGTCCAAACATTTCTGAGAAGCTATATTTATTATCTCTTTTTTCTTTTTCTTTTTTTTTTTCTCTTTTTTTGTAATGTAGAGACATGTCCTGAATTTCCCTAGACTGGGAAAATAAAGACCTCTTGGCATTAGAAGTAAATCCGTCTGCAGAGTCGAAGCAGCACCAACATTCAAAAAAAAAAAGAAATCGAAGAGGAAAACACAACAAAACACAACAATTTTTTTTATTCTTATTATTTATGTAAATCAGGTCATCACTGGACAAGAAACCAATTTCTACCCATTACCATAACAGCTTGTCTATAAAGAACAGAAAAGATTTCAATAGGATACTATCTAGTCAAGCGGGATTAATTTTTTTTTTGTTGGTTTTTTTCTTTTTGTTTTTTTCATTTTTGCTTTTTTTTTAAATTCCCCCACCCATTCACAGAGGTATAGATTCACAGATAAATAACCCAAAAACTACTTGCTCGCCATTATTTACACATTCCCGTTAAATTAAGCATAAATAAATATATACAAACTCAATACTGAATGCCTCTCCGCATTTCTTCTCAGGAAGAGTCAATAAACTGATATTTCTCACTGCATGGACAGATTTTTCAAGAAGAGGAGGTGAAAGGGATAGTTTGGGGCATAAAAGGAGATTTTTTTTTTTTCTTTCATCCTTCCAGTTTCTCATTTGATTTTTCAGAGCTTTGCATTTGTTTTGGTTTCGCGGTTTTGCTGCTTTTGTTTTTTTTTCCTTTTCTCTCGCTGGCACACAACATTTCGTCTCTCTCGAAATAGTCAAGTGTTTACCAGGGTGTTTGGGAATATTTTCTCCTCACTTCGTTATTTTTTTCCCCTTTTGTATAAGAAAATATACTATTTGTAAAAAGCCTGCTGTCTCTTTCACGCGGGGAAACCGAAGGGTAAAGGAAGATCGGGCGGATCGATCTTAACGGCAGCTGAAACGAGCACCAAATTCTCCGGGAAGGGTACTAAAAGAGAACTGAATGGGTCTGCTGGATAAACCGGTCAGAAAGAGATGAACAGGGGAAGGGAATAAGCCCTTTGGGCACAGCTAAAGATCTTAAAACCTTCCTCCCTCCCCCCGCCCCCGTCCAAAATGCAGATTTGGGGGATTTTTGAGGAAGGTTGGTCTAGGATACGAAAGGTCTTGAACCAGCTTCTCACAGAGAATTTCTATTAGGTGGGACAAGACATCACCCGATCTGAAAGAAATCGTCGGGTTGTAAAAGGATTCCCCTAAAATTGGCTCCTTCTGTCACACCTTATGTGAATAACAACCAAGGTGGGGGGGGGGGGAAGGGGGAAGAGTCAGGGAGCATTCAAAACCAAAGATCTTTACAACGGAAAATAGAGAATTGTTGGGTTTTATATGGATATATTGAAAAAAGAAAAAAAAAAAAAAGAAGAGACTAAGAATTAAACAAAATTTACAGCAACCCACCTGTTTGGTTTGAAAACAAACTTTACCATCTCTCCTCAAACTTTTCCCCTTGAGTTCAAAAGCAAAGCTGCCACGTTAAACCTCTCATTTATTGATTTATGATCCCGAGGAAACCAAATATTTTAATAACTCGGTTATCAGATAAACATCTGAGGTGTCCCATCAACACAAGTAGCCAGGATGGGAAAGTGCAAGGAAGCAGGAAAATGCCCTCCAGTGGGAGGATGAGTTCTGTTTTTTGGGAGACCTCAGTCCTCAGCACTTATAAAAACCACTGAGCAATGATGTTGCCCTTTGGGATCAGTTCTTTGCTTGCCGGGGGGGAGAGCAGAACAGAAATGGCTATATTACTATGCCATGTTTTCTCCCTCTTTGCATTTAAATCAGAAACTTTGTGCATTTTATCTTCATACTTTGAGGAAGAAACAATGGGAGTCCCACCAAGATCAATGGGAATTTTACATCAGATTTTATTTCACCTGAGTGAGGCACAGCCTGGCTTTTATGGTCTCTTCTAGGCAGAAGACATGAGGGATAGGTCCAAAGTTTCCAGGAGTCACCTGAAACTCTTCCCTCAACATTGCTGAGGTTTAGGTCCTGCTCCAAGCAACCAAACCTGCACCTAGGGGAGATTTCAGCAGCAGGATCAGGCCCTCACACATATATCTGCAGGTCTTTCCCCAAGCAGTTCAAAGAGGTTCCCTCCCCTCATTAACTCACAGCAGTGATGGGACGGTCTATACTCGCTTCTGCTGTTAAAAGGATCATCTCCAACATCCCCTCAAAACCTTCTGCTGAGTGCTCTGGAGTGTCAGGGAGCAGGTCCCCATTTCCCCATGTGCAGCTCCAGAGGTAGATTAAGAGCTAAATTGGGATGTTTCCATACCCTGGAGCTCCACTGGGCTGCATGATGCTGGAAGGCTGGACCCAGGGACTCCTCACAGAGAATTTTCATGGAGGGCATGGCAAATAATTGTTCAACAATTTGTTCTCACAATGAACAAAATACTCTTGTTTGAAGATGCTCTTTGGGCTGGTGCCATTCACTTCTCCCTGAATAAATACATTCACACGTATCCCTTTCCTGCTCATCACTCTTGGGGCAAGTCCTGCATGGGAGAGTGGATTGTGTGCCTCCTGAAACTGGGATTGGTTAGCAAGGTTAGCAAGGGGTAGGTTGTGGAGGACCAGGGGCTGCCTGAGGGCTACTCTTCAATCTCATCTACTGATGACGGATCCATGAGATCTAGGACAACCATACCTCCTCTGGTGACTTCAGCAAGGCCATACCAATTACCAAAGCCGCTGTCAAGGATCTATTAGGCTTGAAGGCTACCTCCAACTCATCCCAGCAGCCCATGGGGAAGGCTGCTTGCCTCATGTTTACCTTTTCTCATAGGGAGATACCTACAGCACTCAGCCTTAGCAGGACCAAAGGTATGTGGCTGAGGAGCTGGTCCAGAAGAGTAAGTGCTCTTTGGAGCCAAATGATTCCTTGGTTTCTATTGCCATACACATGTTCAACTCACAGGTAGGGGACTAGAGCCAAGACATTTGCTTGCTGCACAAAGATTTGAAAAGCCGAGCAGGCCCTCAGCTGTAGCTATGTCTCAAGTAGCTAAGGACACTAAAGGTGACAATCAAGAGGTTCATCAACCTTTTTTTTAAAGAAAATTTTCTGGGGGATGTGGAGAGTATTGCTGAATTATTTCTTCTCCACCATCTACTTTGGAAGGTTAAGACAAGTCTAAGGTTTCTCTTTTCTCTCTCTTTGTTTCAAGTTCAGGTGTGCCTGCTTAGGTGGTCTTGAGTGCTGTGGTTTTAACAAGGATATTGAGGAGGAGACTGACCCCACTGGAGTTTTGCCAGTGACTCCAGGAGATTTACTCACACCCCATAACTGTTCTAACACAAGAAAAAAAATGTGTTAGTGCACCATCCTTACCCCACTGAGAAAACACATGCAATTACACAAAGTGGCAAAATCCAAACAGAAATTCATATCCTTACATTACAGCTTTTTTTTTTTTACCAGAGTAGACAAAGAAATGTTTTTGGTTTTTTTCAAATGGGCAAGAAATCAGTCTCCCCCTCATTCACCAACCCCCCCAAATCATATGCATAAGACATCCTGTCACACACCAAACCACCAAGAAAAACATTGAAGTTAAGAAGGTTTTCCCCCCACCACTCTGACTTGTTCTAAAGCAAGAAAGAGTCACAAGACATTTCTTTTTTTAAAAAAAAAAAAAAGAAAGCTTCCTAAGAGAAACAGATTTCCTCAGACTGAGCACAGAAATCAGGATATTCCCTGGCAAACCCTCCCCACTCCCATCACGAGGAGCCAGCTCACATGGCAACCCTTTCCTCCCTGGGTACAAAACCCTAGTGCCAAGCAAGCACAGCAACATTCAACACAGATCTTTTCTTTCCAATATTATACCTCGATTTCAACTCAGATTCTTTTTTTTTTATCTCATTCAAATTATTCCCTTTGAGCTTCTTAAAAGAAGTGCACCTACAGAATTCGGAAACAACTGGCTTTGATTTGAAAAAAGCAAAAACTAAAAAAAAAGTATATAAAAAGAAGTATCAGAATATCAGAATTGTGGATTTTTTTTCTCTGTACCTGATATATTGTGTAGGGATCTCTAGTCCTCTTTGAAGAAGCTCATAAGCCAAGCGGGCAAAGCTTTAGGAAACAGAAGAAAATAAAATAGTGCATACTCCTGAGAAAGAGTTACATACTCATATCACTCATTTTTTTTTTCTGTTGTTGCTAACAGTTCTTTAAAAATGGAGAAAGATCTCTCTCACACACACATACTACTCAAGGAAAAATTAAGGACTGAAACATTGGCATAGTTAGGAATGTAAAACTCCCTAGAGAAAAAGAGGAGATCTCAGAAAATTAAGAAACCGGATAGTGCTGATGTTTCACCAGACCTTACTTTCCAATTTTGCAACCCATTATAGACAAGGAATTTTACCATCAAAAGCAAGTCCTAAATTACAAAGGTATGTTTGCATGCATGAATATGTGTGGCTACACACACATATTAAATATATATATGTATATATGGTGCATATATACATATATATATACAAACATACGCAGGATACACACACCCCCCTATCAAGTTATGTGTGCACATACGCACACACATACGCATACACTCATACACACCTGTAAAAGCTGATAATCTAAACAGAGAGTCTGTCTAGACCAGGAAACAAAATTAAAAAAGGCAAAAAAGTTCTTAAAAAGTAGGGTTGGCTAATTCAGCTGGGCTATGACCACTTGAAACGGCCCCATCTAACAGCATCTGATGTTATGGACGCAGATCCCAACCGCCTGGTGGTGGTGACTTGGTGAGAGGTTTGTGTTTGACTCCTCTCCTTTCCTAGTCTAGACAGAACCAGGGTGGTGAGATGAAATGGGAAGAATCAGAGTAGGGCTGGAAATGAGGCGATGAGGTTGCTCAGAAAGGAACGCTTTGGAAGATCGTTTTAATGAGAGTGGAGACAAAATGTTGTTCAAAAAATAAAAAATAAAAAGAAGAAAATAAAAATAATAGCAAGACAGACTGTGCAGCTCAAGAAATCAAAGCACTGACACCAAAAATATTTCTCCAATTTCTTCCAATAAGTTATTCATTTCTTTCTTTTATTATTATTATTAATTATTATTATATTCCCCCCTCCCTCCCCAATCATTATTTTAAAAATGTGAAAGAACAGAAGTGGGAAAAAAAAATCCTGGTAGTTGTCTTCACACATTCCTGGCAAGAGACTCTGAACCACTGGTCTTGTACCATTGTGCTCCTCTGATCTTANTTATTATTATTATTATTATTTTGGCCTACCTAATAGAATTCTTCAAAAGCCCAATCCGATATTTTTTAAAGCTAAGATTAAGGTGGTTTTGTTTTAAAAGATTCTCTCTCTCTCTTTTCTCCTTTTATTTATTTAACTTTTTTCTTTTTCTTTCTTTCTTTTCTCTCTCTCTCTCTCTCATTTTCTGTGTTTCTCTTCCTTGTCTCCAGTTTTACTACCTGGTCCTTCACCAGATGTGTGCCTGTTAGCAGTGTTGTTGTTCAAGAACATCTTGTCCATGCCTTTGAGAGCTTCAGTCAGGTAGTTTTGAAGGGCTGTGAGGGCAGCACAGATAGCAGGGGCCCCAAAGCCGTGAGTGATGAGGCTGAAGTGAGTCAAGCAGCTCTGAATGCCTGGTTCCAAAATTGGAGTTGGCCGGCTGTTTCCAATGGGCGTCCTGTCTTGGGCCAAGAGATCTGTAAATTCTTTACAAAGTTGCCTGCATGGAAGAAAGAAAAGCAAAGGGAGGACAAAAGAAAGAGAAAAGTGGTGGTTAGGGTCATCCTACACAGTGACAACCAAGGTTGAAGCAAGGGGCAGGTTTGGGACAAAGCTGATTCAAAGACCCAGGATAGGATCTTTTTGCCACCTTCCTTTCCCCCATCACTGCCTGGGGACTGGCCATAGTGAGACAGCAGCTCCCTGATAAGGATTATATTCTCCTGGAGAAAGGCTTCTGCAAATGCAGGATAACATCAGGTTTGGAAAAAGAAATATCTGCCACAAGATGGTTTTGGGGAGGTTTAGATTGCATATTAGGAAAAATTTCTTCACTGAAGGGGTTGTCATGAATTGGAACAAGCTGATCAAGGAAGCAGCTGAGTTGCAGTCCCTGGAGGTATTTAAATGATGATTAGATATGACACATAGGGCCATGGTTTAGTGGTGGACTTGGCAGGTGCTAGGTTAATGGTTGGACTCAATGATCTTAATGGTCTTCTCCAACCTAAATGATTCTGTGATTCTGAAGGACTGAAAAAAAACCAGTCTTGTTCAGTGGCTCTGGAAACAACCAAGCTGAAGGGAAATGCACCATGAGTCTGTCAGCCACTCATCTTCCTTGAGGCCTCAAGAAGCAGGTCCCACCAGCACTATTTGTGGAGGAAAGCACAACCCTGAGACTGACTGGGTGGCACAGGAGCATGGTGCAGGGAAGCCCAAACCAGGGTCTTCTCTGAGACTGCTCAGACTTGTGAATAAAGACCTTGGGATTCCATGCTGGCTTATTCATATGATAAGCAATGCTAACATTTCCTATTTTATTCTGGGGGGGTGGTATAGCAATTAAGACTTCAGAGTTGACATCTGGCTCTTGTTTGCTTGCCTTCATCTTTGAAAAATCAAATTTTATTTTTATAAATATTTCCTTCACACGTTTTCATTTGCATTGCTCTTGTCCTGCAAGTCAACAAGTGCCCAGGCAATGCAGAAACCCTAGGGGTTGGTCGTGTTCCCAAAGGAATAATTTCTTTGAGACTGACGTCTACGTAGAGACTGGAGAAAAAAGAGCCAGAATAAAATGAAAAAAAAAGAAAAGGGAAAGCAAAAAAAGAAGCCCTTAAAAAAGATGTTCATCTCTCATCCTCTGAAATTCTCTGGAATTCTCTGAAATTCCCAGGGGGTTAAAGGATTCAGAGGGTGGGGAATGATAAAGGTCTACTTCTATGTGCATTATCCATTAAGAAAGTGCAAGAGAGGAAACTTTGAATTTGGAGAACAAACAGTAATGAATCCAACATTTTACATCTTCAAAGAGCAAAGCAGGGTCTGCGAGCAATTAAAGTTCTGGGACATTAATATCTTCTGACCCTGCGGAAAAGGGCAATCAAATTCCAATCACGTCTAAAAAACATCTGGACAAATTTGAGCAAATGATTTCTCAACTCTCTATATATTTCTTTAAATTACACTGTCATCAGAGGCAAGCCATGTCTCAAAGCATGAAAAAAAAAAGTTCTTTGGGATACTGCTTTTTCTTTTTTTTTTTTTTCAGCCTTTTCTGATGAACAGATGAAGATGTGTGGAGACAAGCAGCACCCACTGCTGAAGGCTGAAACAAACTATGAAGCACCCAGTTAGCAGCCTGGGAGGCACAGGCAAGTGTAAATCATCTGATACAACACATCCCCACATCCCAAGGGAGACAGAAGGGCTGGGGGGACCAGACCAAAGAGTACATGGTAAGGAGGTTCTTTTTTTTTTTTTTTTTTTTTTTTTACTAAGATCATATGAAAAATATATCACAATTTGGTAGAAAACAAACAGGTGTGTGCAAGCATTCAGAGGGACAGGCAGATTTTTTTAACTGGGGGGCTTGGAACAGATGTACAGTAGCCAGGGGACAGTCACCTACATCCTCTAAGGTACAGCATGATTTTGGCAGGAACACCACTGCAGAGGGCTTCAGAGGCTACTATGGGGTAAAGCCTTCAGGACAATACAAATATCCTTCATCCCCATGGGGCCTGCGAAATTTAGGAACTGGTAACTCCATCTCCTTCATAAGCAAGCTGAAAGGGTAGGTTTAAGGAGTGGGAAGGATTTTCTCAGGGAAAGGGCAGAAAGAAAGGGATTTCACCAACTTTGCACTCACTTTGTAGCAAGCAGCATGTTTTTCCTTGAGTGGAGGTCGCTGGGGTCCGTGTGCTGTCTGTTCAGGTACTCAGAAACAGCTTTGGCTGGGAATTCTGTTTCACAGATGTACCCAAAATCACGAGCTAAATGAACGGCCTCACCTGGAGAGTATGAGAGGGACATTAAAATCTGAGAGCCCTTCCAGGCTCCACCAGCCACAGGCTGGGCTGCCCCAGCCTGCCCTGGGCTCCTGCTGTCACTCTCCCTCTGGAAGAAACCATTTCTTTCAGACCAGGTGTGAAAACCTTCTAACAACCCCTGTGCCTTAGGGACAGGCTCCAGGCATACATTTTCCTTCCACAAAGCTTATTTTGGGTGCAGAAGTAAGTGGATGGATGAGATTTTCAGCTGATGAGGTTTTTCTTTTCCACAATACACTTGGGATGGTGTGTGCACAAGAAGTTAATTGTGATGAACTGTGGGAAAAGTACACATGCATCTACATATACACTCATAACATACACACACACACTTTCAAATTAACCGTGACCAAGAAAAAAAAAAAAGCACTGGGAAATTTAAATCCTAAAAGACAGAAGATTCAAAACCTATTTTACAATATTCCTGCTTCAATATACCAGACATCTGCCCAAAATTTTACAGATGTGAACATAATGTCCTCCTTCTTTTGGTGGGAAATTAGATACACCTTTATTTATATAAACAAACACAGTATTTGGCCCATTATCATGATTATGGCCACATCTGTAAAATGATAGAGATAACTTCATTCCATCCCATGGAAATAATTAATCTTCTTTCCAAACTGATCATCACGCAACAGGAACACCTTTCTTCCTAGTGGAAGGATAGCAACTAACAGCGACCTTTTCTTAGGAAAAAAAAAAAATAAAATTCAGACTCTAATTCTAATTGTCACTTCTCCTGCCTGCCAGGTTTCAGGTTTCTCGCCTCCAGAGGCTCGTGTCATCCAACGCCTACTGATGTGCTTCACGCCACACGAAGACGACAGTAGCTACATAAAGGAGGAAAAGAGGAAGAGGAAAGGAGGGGAAAATCCTCAGACTCTAGGGGGATTCCACCAGATTATAGCTCAGCCCCTCTAGAATAAAGCATTAAACCCTTTAAAGCACCGCCTGAGGGACCGAGGGGAAGATTCCTAACAGGCAAAACAGATATGTCTAATAACTCCAGGACCACATTATTTTTAAAGATCAGGAGTTGCTTTCCAACGTCATCTTCTGCTTTCCAAGACTTCTTGCTAATCATCAACACGCTTAATGCTTAAAGCGAAGGTGTCCAGTGGAGCCCGGGGTAGGACCCAGCCCGTTGTGATCCCCCCGGGCACCGCTCGGGTAATCCCGGTCGGGGCTGACCGGAGCCCTTCTGCTCTCGGCGATACAACAGCATTAGTACTAAAGCCTGGGTGCTGGCAGAGAAATAAATAAATAAATAACGGATTAATCTCCAGCAGGTGCAGCTTATTGCAAAAGGAGAGAGATCTCTCTCTCAGGAGAAACTTGATTTGTAAAGAAATAGGGGGAAGGGGGGCTAATGTACACCTTACTACACGCTTAATATAGATTTTAGCATCACTACACAACAGCACTAGCTTTTGAAGCTCAAGACAGCTTCGGGGAAGGGTTGATTCTGCTGTGAGAAGGGATCATCAGTTTTGTACACATGCAGAGGGGGAGAGGCTGCACTAATTCCGGTGTGAAAGGGCAGTTAAAAGACACCTGAAAAGCTTCAGATCTCCTCTAGCGTAACCCTATAGCCATAACCTCTACAAAGCATAACCTATACGCAGATACCCAGGAGGAGCATCCTTTCCATCAGTCTTCTTGGGAGCCTGCCCTTCAGCTCAGCATGCGAGAAGCCCTTATCTCACCCATAACTCAATAAAAAGAGTTGAAAAGTTAGTATCTAGAGCAAATGTTTATGCCTACTTATATGCAGAGGAGATAAGTGGATTATTTATACGCCTCTCGGTGTGTATGGGTAATGTAGATACATATAATTCATAATTATACCCATATTATTTCGCTTATATTTCTTGGAGAATGTCCAGCTTCTTCTAGCACGTATCCTAAACATATCAGCGGCTCTAAACTTTACTTTTCAATATAGTATTAATAAATAAAAAAGAACCTCTCCCAACACACCAAAACAGCTTGAGTTGACTTGAAATAAGGTGAAATTTCAGTCTCTTCTCTCTCGTTCCAGAGGAATATCTTATCTGGAACCTATCTTAGGGTTTGGTTCGCAAGTTGCATTGATTTGTTTGAAAAAAAAAAAAAAAGTATTATTGTTCCTCATCGAGCATCCTGTAGTGGCCTTAAATCAGCTCGGGAGGAGCTAAATCAGCGAGAGGATGGAGTAGGAGAGCACAATCGCAAAGAGGAATGGGACTGCCCTGCAGAATCACACATACATGTATACACACAAATATACACTTAGACGCAGACACACAACCTCATACTTGACACCAAGAAGGATCAATGACCCTCCAGACATCTTTAACTACCGCGAGGTTTATGCATCGTAGCCAGTCCTGAATTTCACCTCTGCGAGGTTTTCCCACCTGATCCCTAAAGTTGTTTTTGGTTTGGTTCGTTTTATTTGGTTTCTTTGGGGTTCTTTGTTTTGTTTTGGGGTTTTTTTGGTTGGTAAAATGTCAGACAGGAGTTCAGAGCAGGCAAGGGTGTGAAGGGAGCTACGACCTCGGCTTACCTTCCACCAGGGAGGTGAGTAAAGTGACATTTGCGGCCTTACGCCTGCCGGCTGGTAAATTCAAACCGATTTTTTCTAGCCTTTCTCGCAAAGATCTCCCCCCGTTTTTCGATTTGGCTCTAGAATTGTAAAGAAATTAACACCGTGATTAAACCCCGCCGTGTTCCTGGAAGAAACGTTTAAGTCTGTGCAGTCATTGGAGCTTGGGTGGGTTTTGGCTCGACGTTAAGGACTTTGCCTGTGTTGATTTCTGCTCAGGTTTGCTGAGATTTGCTGCATTTCCTCCAGGGGAGGGTGTGGGGATGAACCCACTTTTCTCACTGTTTTATTCAGGGAATCAATTAATGGCAGGCAGTAGGACAGAATTCTGATTTAGAGAACAAATGGTTTCCTGGTTTATGACATCAGAGTTAGAGGAGTATTAAATCCTCAGTTATTTCAGGGAAGATCTAGAATGAGGACAGATAAACCCAAGAAAACCGAAAAAAACTCGAAGGGACAATGTAGGTGCTTGAGGGTAAATAGAAATGGCGGGAAATATTTATGCAACTTCAGGAACTATTTCGTTCCTGTGACGATGTTCTTGTGCAAAAGGCGATGCTGAGGGGAAGGGCTCACCTGAAGGCGGGGTGATTTGTACTACGGCGAGGGGTGGGGAGAATTGATGGCCTGAAGGGAGATTTGAATATCTGTCGGAGGTTACTGATAAGGACAATGAAAGGTTGAGAGAGCTATAGGTGGGGAATACAGAGCTATTGTTCGGACGCCTATACATATGTAAACCCCCATGGTATGAACTCCTGCCACCTGAGAAATCAGTGAGAGTTTTGTCAGGGAGATAGAAGTCTACTCCAATTATCTCTTTCGTCTTACTTCAAAATCAGTTTAAGAATTAGCAGTCACACTCGGGAAAAGGAAACAAAAAACTACAGAGCAGCCAGACTCCCTTCCCACTATTTTATATCAAAGAAAATAGGGCTAGAGAGTAGAACTGCAAGAGAGCACCCTCACATATTTCATCTGCTTTGAAACAAAAACTGGTCTGAAATTTAGATTAAAGATAGGAATTGAAGTCAGCGACAACCAATGATTATGGCTTGGGCCATCTCCAAAACTCCACTGAAGTTCCATAATGATGTTGCTTTACCTTGGTAATTCTATTTTCTACCGTGTATCTCTCTCGGATGTCCTCCCTGCTCCATTTGTGGTTGTACAGGGTGAGCAGGCAGGAGAGCATCTGTAAGTAAAAATCTCTGCTGCTCTCCCTGGCAAGGATCACAGCTGAGCAATGATTACAGACATTCACGTGGAACATCGTCTATTCTAGGAGGCCCTAATTCTCACGTGCGAGTGACTGCATCTAGCAGGACTTCCCCCCTCCTCTCCAGACACGAGGCTGAAGCCCCTAACGTCGTCATAGAATATTTTTGAAGGGGAGGGGGGAGAAAAACAAACAAAAAAAAACTTTAAAACATTTTAAAATGACTTAACGCCAACATTGCTCCATCGCTGCTAAGGGTTTGGCAAGGTATTTATCCCTTTAATGTTAGCAGCTTTTTACATGATCTGAAATTTATTCAGAGACAAATTAATGGCATTTTGTTTCTGTCTCGGAGCTATCTTTATTTTCGCGTTTGACAGACACCTCTCGTGCAGGAAACTAAGCCTTATTCCCTCGGCTTTCCACTCGCTTGAGTGAACTGGTACCTTATAAACTCCAATGACTCCTAGCCTCTTCCTACTGGAGGTAGAGCCCGAACTCACTTCTCTTTCAGACAAGTCACACTGACAACTCACAGCCCTTCAGTCACTGTCGAGAAGGCAAAAAACCTTTTTCCCTAATAATCTTTCCACCTGACGACCTTGGATCTTAAATTCTTATTGCTGTTACCTAAAAGCACAATCTCCTATTTTGGTATGATGTAGCAACCGGGCCTTCAGATTATCTCTTACTTCTCATTTTCCTCAGTACCAACAACGAAGTCTGTGGTAAAATCCTCCAGGGCATTAGCAGGTGATTTGCCCAAACTTTAAACAACAAAGGCCAGAGGACCAGTTGTGAGCAATTCCCTTAACAACCTTCTCTAGATGAAGCACTAAGTTTCTGACTTTCAAAGCTACCTGTTGATGGCTTTTCTTTGGTCAGGTTGCCTATTAATCCCCGGGTCATTTCAGTAGTATCCTGTATGGCATCATATCAATTGGCTCATTAGGGAACTTCCCAGATTTCACTTGGAAATTCCTGGAGATACATCAGGTCATGAAATCCCATCTAACCTGGAACATCTAACTGACGTGTCCCCATCATGGAATTGTTTTGGTCTGTTTACCAAAACAGAAGTGCGAGGAGAAGACAGAAAATGAGTACATGTACAAGAGTGAAAAAATTCATGTCTCAGTTCCTTCATTTTGAGAGGGTTTTGTAGAAAACGCACAAGGCCCAATCTTTCCTTAGTCTCCACATATACATCTCAGTCTCCAAGTACAGGCTATTTCCAATTTATCTTGAGCATTACACACACGGTATGACCCTAAGATGAAATACATATTTATCATGATCTTTACCATTGACTGAACATTTCTGGTGCGTGCATAGATGCTCACACATGGCTCACACACTCGCCCCAGCCTCTTACCTTCTAAGGACTCCTCCTAGGAGGGACGCATTCAGACACTCTGGAGGAGAAAGGCGTCTTTGAACTTCTCCCACAGTTACTTTATACTTTGAAGTTGAACTAAGCAAAGACAAGCGGCCGGGTACAGAGCAAAACACTTCTCCGGTATTGACTGAAATTCCACCCAGGAAGCCATCTTTATTCATCATCAAAGAAGTAACAGATTTTGGAGGAACCGGAACTGGAGGAAGAAAAGGGGGAGGAAGGGAGAAGAGAAACCATCATGCCATGAAAGAGCACACAACAACCACAGTTTCTCCGACATGCACAGAACAGCCGTATGAAAAGGAATTTTGAATCCCTAGCTACTTCCAGCAACCTAAAGGCTGCTGCTCCCCCAACCTCTAGGAAAACTGCTCCATGAATGATGGATGGAGAGAAGGGTGGTGCAGTACAGCCTCTACGCGGGGGGTTGATCATTGGGAAATAAAAATACATATTGGCAAGCACCTGGCAACTTTCGGGTTTGAGCCTGTGTCTCACCCAGAGCCCCCCGATGCCTTTTGAACAACGGACAGCGCCTTTCTGGAGGGGAAAAAAAAAAAAAAGGAAAATTTACTTTTTTTTGCTAAATATTTCCATTACTGCTAAGCTGAGCCAGGAATAAATTCACTAGACGAAGGGAGTTTGCTGTCTTAAATAAGTATGAAGGCTGGAGGACACAGCGAGCAGAAGACAGCTCTGTTATTGCTTTGTGTTTTTTATTAAGTCTGGTTTATGAAATAAAATGAGTCTTTTCCTTCAGAAAAAAAAATGAACACCAGGAAAAAAAAAAGAAAGAAAAATCTGATCTAACCATGGTGTTCTTCGCTTTGATTATATTGGGCTGTCCGTGAAGCTGTGGGAACTTTCCCTCCTCTAAATAAAGTTAGTCGTGTTATTGAAACACATATTTAAAGGAAGCTATGGCAGGGAAGACAAAAAATAAAGATAAACTCAACGAAATAGAACAATGCCGTTCTGCTAGTGATAAAAATAAGTTGTTTTTTTTCTGAGAAACTACCGAGGCTATTTTAAGAGTAACCAAAATAAACAAGAGGCAAAGTTAAAAATGGCTAAACTAAAAATGAGAGCAATTCCCCCACGACATGGATTTTGTTTACAAATGAACTTATATAGTTGCTTCATAATTGCGTGTAACCATTATGATTTACAGCAGGTGCTCTAATCAATCAATGGATTCATCGCTTTAATTTATAGGGAGCCTCGCTGAATTTCCCCAGTTGTTCCATTTCTGCGACAAAATTGATAACAAAACTGTATTTAAGGTATGTTTTATGCAGGAGTTAATAAGAGCTGACAGCTGCTACTGCTGCTTCCTCTCGGAATGGCGGCAACACGCCTTTCCTTGTAGAAAATATACTAAATATACTCCGAAAATAAGGTGGGGGTTTTTTGCTGGTGGGAGAGTCCATGCAGTCCAGCGGGCATGTTTCAAGGGAGAAGGCTAATTGATTACACACCCTCGCCGAGCAGATCCTACTTCCCAGCCTTCTATTCCCACTCAATCAATCGCAAAACCCAATTCGGCAAATAATAGGGTTCTATTATGCACGTATGCCAGCTATTTGGGTAGTTATAATCCATGTCAGTTAAGTCATAAAAGATCCCTGTATAATTGCAATGTATCTGGAGAATCAAACCCATTGGGGTCGGTGGGGGGGTATTTTAAGTCGTCTGGAGCTGCTAAACAGTAAGATCGAGTATCCTAATATATTACCAAGTGCTAACTACTGGTCAATTGCCAATTTTATAACCTCAGTGTATGGAATAGACACAACCGTGTTTCACTGTTTTTATTACAGATCATTTCCTACTTGCCAGACCAGACCCCCACAATAAAAGCTCCATAACAGCCAAAAACCAAAAGGCATGTCGATTTCAGATATATGTACTGCTTCTTATGCCTTGTGTGTATATAGTCTCAAGTATAAACAAAATTTTTGAGTGGCTTTACTTGAGGCAATCAGAAAGCGAAATGGATTCCTATTTCTCTATTATTTTTAGTTGGGCTCTTTACACAGCTCATAAAGGCAGTTTCAAGTAGTTTGAGAATGGCAGAGAAACAGTTATAAAAGAGTTAGAGGCCCGCTTTTGCTCTCCTTGCTACTAATAGGAATTTTTTTTTTTGCCTTGGATTCTATAGGAACAAAACCCTTTTGGAGGCATCAGAGGTGATAATGGCAGAGAGAAACAAACAAACAATAAGTATGTCTGTCTGCTTCCTCTCTTTACATAGGTATATCACTTATGAATGAATAAAAAAGGGAGGTTTGGGTATTTTTTTTTCTTGGGGGGAGGTGTTTGGTTTTGTGTTGTTTGGTGGTTTTGTTGTTTTTTTTTTTTTTTTAAAAAAAAAGGTGCTAGATTACACAGGTGCCACCAGCCAGCTCTTCATGACTGGCACTTTCTTTTCTCCTCAGACAAACACATTGGCTCAGTGGTTCGAGTACACCTTTCCAGTGGCTATATTTAGTGACAGATTTATCAGGTCACTGTCCAGTGAACTGAGAAATTAAACAAGAGGTAGCTATTCCGAGACCATCTGATCTTAGTCCAAACTCACTAAAGAGTGAGAGGGACCCGTGCAATGCTGAAATGTTCCTCGCCCTCTCGATTTGGCCTTTTGGAGCACTCATTACTGTAGTTAACCTTTGAAATATGGATTTTCACGTGCTCAGTACTT
This sequence comes from Turnix velox, assembly GCA_013400935.1. Classification (NCBI taxonomy): domain Eukaryota; kingdom Metazoa; phylum Chordata; class Aves; order Charadriiformes; family Turnicidae; genus Turnix; species Turnix velox. The sequence continues at coordinate 758 of VZTY01008149.1, read as the reverse complement.
TTTTTTTTCCTCCCTTGCGAATTCTATTTGGGAACCAAGCTCTCTCCATTCCCTGCCACTCCCAGCTGCTGTGATTCCATGATTCTCTTCCCACCACTGCCTCCCTGAAAAGGACACTATAAACATGCCCATCACTTGGAGTTTTAATAACTCTAAACCCATTTTAGCAGCTTGCCAGGCGGTGTAAGCATGTCTATTGCAATTTCATAGCTTCAGAGAGATGTATTCTATCTAGACTCTATATCTTCTGTAAATTACCTAATGCTGCCTTAAAAAGTGTTTGCCATGGAATGAATTATCTCTATCTATATCATATCTATATGTTTATCATGGCTACAGCTTCTCAGATATAGCCCAGATATCACCACAGATTATAACATGGAGGTTTAAGCTGGTGAAGGGGATCCCTGTGTGCAGCTTCCCTCCTGCCTGTCAAATCTCTGCCTGTGTGTAAATAAACTGCAATCCATGGGATATTTTTCAGTCGTTATCGGCTATCCCAGTTAGTTCAGGGATTGCCATAACTGCTGAAATAATACAGGATAACACAAGCGAATACATAAAGCTTTTCCACTACTTCCTTTTTTAACTTTATCCAATTTACTGTTTGTTATCCTTAGCAGAAACCTTTCCATTTTCTTTCACTCACTCTCAAAATGCTCTGTGTGTGTGAGTACTCAACAAATCCGTATTTTTCCCTTTCCAAAAGCTCTGCATATCTTTTCTCTCTCTCCCTCCTCTTCTTTCTTTCTTTCTTT
>VZTY01008147.1:44699-65419 GCA_013400935.1 Turnix velox | reverse complement strand
TGGATCAACCTGGGCTGGTGGGAAGGTGTCCTTGCCCAGGGTAGGGAGTGACACTGGCAATAAACAATAAAAATTATTATTAAAATTAAGATGGGAAGTTATGAGACCTTCACACCATGCTGCATCCACCATCTTGTTAAGTTCTCTGTTTCCTGGACCCGGTCTGGCTGCCTTTCTAATCTTTGGTAGTGTGCTACTACCTATTTAGTGTACTAAAATAGGATTAGGGTTTTTTTTCCAACTTGTGATATGGGGAAAATGACTAAACTGGACTTTTTCTAAAACGTGCTCTCCTAGCTGCGGGAGCAGTGAGTTTGGTGGACACCCTGCTCTGCTTCAGGCAGCAGAAAATGAAGCATGGACAGAGAAAAAGAAAAAAAATCCTGCAGATTGGCACTGGGAGAAACAGAAAGAAGACTACAAGACTGTCAGCTTCTGATCCTTGGAAATACTCTGTTGGAGCCAAGAAAAATCACGGGACTGACTTTGGAAAACCTTGTGTTTTTTCCAAGTGATACATTTAGTCTCTTCTTGTTTGACTTCAGATTTCTGAGCCTCTTTGTTCATTTTTTTTTATTATCTTAGTTAAAAAATAGACAATGGCTCAGAAATGTTGATAGCTATGCTTCTTTTTTTACATTTTGACTTTCATATTAATCAGTAGATCCTGGGGGCTGGTTTTAAAAGCAAAACAGAGGAGGGATTTTCTGATAAAATCATGAGATTTGGTCAAAATATTAATATCAAGCAGGGAAAATTAACTTGAGGAAAGATTTGTCCCTGTTTTAAGCTGTCTTTTGTTGCTCTTACAGGTAGAGGTGCCACTGTGACCCCTGGGCTGCTCTTCCCTTCTGCAGAGAACTCTTGAAGTAGATCCAATTCTCCTTAGAGTAAGTTTAAAAAAGTAGTTATCTAGAGAAGAAATTTGCCAGAATTTTTTATTTAAAAAAAAAAACGAACCTGAAATGCTTTGCTTCAGTAATAAGGAAACCTTGCCCTAAATATAATCTACTGTGATAGGAAAACTAAAGCAAAATGTTTACTCTCTCGAAGTTAAATATTTTACTGTTACTGAGAAGCAGAAATTGAAACAATCCAGCAAAACATTTCAGTTTTGACAAAACTGCCTTTTCTCATTGGGCTTTTCTGTCAAAACATTATGACCAGCTCTAATAAACATATGCATAATGAGTGTAAACATATGTTCACTCTAAAGATGCTGGTTTTTAAACACTACAGAGAAATAAAATCTTTGTTTATCCACAGAATGGGCTGAACATGGGCAGCAGCTGTTGGGCTTTTCACCACCTTGTCCCTGGGTGTTCCAGGGGGGAGGTTCTGCAGGATTCATGGCATTTTGGGGGGGGCTCCCCATGAGCTGGGGGAGTTCTTGCCTGTCATCTGCTGTCAAATACATTCCCAGACTTAATTTATAAGTATGTATAAATTTCCCAATTCAATAAAACACTCTCTGACCACCCATCTATTTATATATCCCCTGTAGCCTCAAACCAGAAGGCCATTTCCTTCAAAACTAGTTATTTTGGCTGCAGCTCTTCAAAGTGCACAGAAAAAAAATTGGAAATATTTAGAGAAATGGTACCTTAGACTATTCCTTTTCACTCCATAGACCCTTTCTCAGTCCCTAGTCATGCAATTTGGTAGCTGTAGAATGATTGCCAATACTTCCACTGCATTTATTCAGGGCAAATAAAGAATAAATCACTGGGCTTGTTGTGGACAACTTGCAGGGCTGATGGCTGCATGCTGTTTTACTACAGTGAGGGAAACATTTGTCAAGGTCCTTCTCCCCTCTTTGGGGACACTGGCCCTTCTATTTTTAGGTCAGGCCCTGAGTTAGGGGTGGATGGAAAGAGAACATCCTGCAAAATTTAGGAAATGCAGTTATTTGTCCTCAAATTGTGTCAAAGGCAAGGAGATAAATCCTTCCTTGGAAGTCATGGTCTTTGTGGAAAGAGCAATCTTCCTAATGCCATCAAATCAAGCTCAGCAGGCACTTGCAGCCCATTTAGGGCTGATGGCAGCTCCCTGGCCTTGGAGTAACAGCTGTGAAGTCCCAATTTTCATTATTTTTTAACCAAAAGCCCTACATTGCTTTAGGAATTGTAGATGCCCCACAGACAAGCCCCAGCTGTTCTCTCTATGGATCTTTTGTGGAGTAGCACCTGTAAACCTCCCACCTTCTGTTCACATTCTGGCTTCCAGAGCAGATGAAGCTTCTGTGCCATTCCCAGCTGTGACAAGTCCCTTTATGGGCTCCCCCAGCTCCTTTCTGCCTTGGATATGCAGGATCCCCCATGCTCCAGGGTGAAATTCATGCCTCCTGGAGCTGGGGTTGCTGGGTTAGTGCCCAGAGATGCAACCTGATAGTGAAACAGAACTTGGGACAGCAGTCAGAAGGCATGAAGATATCCCCAAGTGACCTGTGCTCATAAAAATGTCTCCTGGGTTCTTAGGAACAATTTTGAAACAGTTCTGTAAGTGCAGGAGGGGGGTGAAGGACTTCATATTGCAGACAAAGCATCACTGGATACCTAGTTCAGGAGAAAAGAGGCACTGGTGGTCTCTAAGATGTTAATTTCTCCACCAAACTAGTCTGTAGCCTAGATGTAAAAACACTCATTTTCCTTTTGAGAAGTGCTTGTGTTGATTGCATGGATGTTTCCATTTCCACATCCCACCATGGGATACACACTTGTGAAATGTTGATCTATGACTTGACAGTAATCTTTTCCTGTCACTTACAACGTAACCTTAGTAAAACAGACTTATTCCTACCATAATTTATAACATATCCCCACTCCAGACAGTTCAGAGTTGTTTTATCTAGCAAGGATTAAACCACTTGCAAATATTAAATTTAATCCACTTTCAGGGAGGGAATAAATTAATCATAATTAAGCCTCAGCAGCTGTAATTCTCAGTGTAAAGTATTATCTAATAGGGATTTTTTTTTTGCTGAAGAATAGGTGTGAGTCACCAGCACCTTATTTCTTCTGCAAGCTGCTGCTGCAAATCAATACATTTAATAAAGCAATCAAACAAAAGTATAAAATGAACAATTCTTTCATTCAAAAATCAATACAGGGAAATGGATACCTCTGCCTATGCTCATTTTATGGCACATTTTTTTGCAGAACAATAAGAAACCAAGGGGTAGGGTGTTTACGGGGGGGGGAAAAAACAGCTTTTGTTGAGGGATCAAAGCATGAGGAATTGGTTGCACAAAAGCCCGAGAGCACTTGGCTCTTTTTGAGCTGAGCAAAACTGCAGGAACCAAGAGTTCTTCTCTCATAGGCAGCCCCCAGCCTACTCCAGGTCATCTGCATCTCCTCTAATTGCCAGGAGTGTTGGACACCCTCCAGAGCTAATAAGGCTTCCACCTGAACTTCAAAGCACTAATGAGCTGTTTGGGGTGGAGGTATTAGTTTGGGAACTCCAGCAACACCTGAATTCATTCCTTGTTTGATTTGCTGCAGCCCTGATTCATTTGTTAGCTCATTAATTATCATCTGGGTGAGATTAATGTCTATTCTACTGCCTGAGAGCAGTGCCACAAAGCAGGTACCCTGGTAAGATGTGCTTTTTGTTCTAGTGCTTCAAGGATGTAAGTGAAGGAGAGCTCTCTTTTGAGAGGTGCTATTGTGGTTCATCCAGTATAATGGAAAAGCCATCTAGAGGGTTTTTGGGAAGTCATTGGGACTGTGACTGGGCCTTGGATAAGCACAGAACATTTTGAAAGATGCTCTGGTGGTACCTTCTGGCCATCATGTGCCCATGCATGTTGTCCCTTTCTTTGTTCCAAACTTCTGATAGTTTTTTTCAACAATATCCACAGTTCCTGCTGGACATCAACAGATGTTTCTACAGATGAGCTGCTCAAAGTCCTTTTTGCTGTGTTTTATAGGATCTTGCCATGTGCTAAGACTGCTCATATGGGCTTCAGCAAATCTTCTCACTGCCTGTGCACACCACAGTGAAGCAGAGAGACTCAGGGGAAACAGACAAAATATAAATCCTAGCCATTAAAGCAATATAATAAGATATAGTACCCTTTAAACCACATTGATGTAAAAACAATGCCAAGGTGTAGGAAAGACATGATTTAGTTTGGATTTACTGCTGCTGTTTTCTTGTTTGTTTTCATCTGAAGTCATCTTTACCCTAATTTCCCACTTTTACTCTGTAAAGATGCAAAATCCTAGCTGGCTCTCTCATTCAGTTCCAGCTAAATTTGGCTTTTTAATTTCAGATGGATCTTTTTCCACTGCCCTAAATGGTAATACATGCAAAGGGACATGCTTACCCATGACTAACAGATGTTGTGCCTGAAATACCCCTGTAAACAAGGTCTTTAAATCCAAGCATTTCAAAGCTCATGTTATAGTTTAAAAAAAAAAAGGCATATCAGTCCAGTTAGGTCATTATTGGGGTAATTATTTTTTGCCTTAGTGTGATATATTGGAAATCATCACGTGACTTCCCAGATTGCTTGAAACTATTGTGGGACAGATGTTCGTGCTGTGGGTATTTATCCTGGATGCTAATGTGGTCTTAGTTTTCCTTTATTCTTTTAGAATAAATAAAACCTCACCTAATTCTGTCCCGTTCTGTGCCCAGCAAAATCAGGGGCTGAACAACCATCATTGGTTATGCCAGGAGATGCTTTGTGTTGAGCTGGCACCTCCCAAACGGGTGGAGGAAGTCAGACAAAGGCACAGATGGTGTTGGGACAAAATTTCAATCAGTCTGGCTCTTGGTTGTCCTTTCTGTGAGCTAACGAGGGCATTAATCAGAGATCAGTTCCTTGTTTCCATTAGGTAACAGGGTGGTGCATAGATCTGTCTTCCTCATTTACTGAGCTGCTGCCGCCTCCCTCGTCTGGCCGTCGGCCAACCCTGAGGATGAGAAATAAAAGAAGGGATTTGGTATTATTATTTTTTTAATTTTTTTTTCTTTCCTTATGTGTGTCTGCAGATTCCTGATGTGAAACAGGCCAGGTAGAATCATAGAATGGTTTGGGTTGGAAGGGACTTTGAAGATCATCTAGTTCCAAACCTCCTGCTGTAGGCAGGGACACCTCCCACTACACCAGGTTGCTCAGTGCCTCATCCAGCCTGGCCTTAAACACCTCCAAGGATTGAGGGGGCATCCACAACCTCTCTGGGCAACCTCTTGCAGTGTCTCACCACCCTCACAGCAAAGAACTTNCTCAGAAGGGATGTGCTCCAGCCCTCTGACTATCTTCGTGGCCCTCCTCTGGACCTGCTCCAACAGTTCAATGTCCTCATTAATCTTTACTGGGGGGTTGTGAAGTGTGCCTGCCACACTCTGGAGAGCCTGCTCCATACTGGTGTCTCCCATCATCTCCCACATGCCTCACTCATCATGGGACCACAAGGAGCTGAGGTTGTGGTGCTCCATTTCAGATTGGGAGAAGCAACCCAAGATTCAGGTACTCGAGGACTGATGGAGCAGATGCCAAAGCAGTGACTTTAAAAAGTGCCTGCACTGTGTTCTGGATAGAGTGGAGAAAAACAAATTTGTTGAGTGACCTTTTGCTAGAGTTGGCCTCAAGATGTCACATGTGACAGCTGACTTGGCCTTCAGGATGCTGTATCCTCCTGGAGGGCAGGCAGGTGATGGGTTGTCAGTGGTGATGGGGGTGTGGAAGATGACTTGAAGCCCTCAATTCCACACTAAGCCATTGGTGTCCCCTCTGTTTGCTATGGCCATTTGTCCTCTCCTGTGTCATATCAGCCTCTGGACCATCTCGTGTCCATGATCCTCCTTCTCCTTTTTGATCCACCCTGGTCTGTGTCAGCTGAAAGATTTACGTATGGCAGGGTTGGTTAAAGAGGAAATAAGGGGAACATAAGCTCAGAAAGTATTTTGCATCCATTATCGATTATAAAAGGAGGCCACTTACATAAAAACACTGGTTAAAATTTGCCACTGAACCTCTTTGCTCCGTGATCTATTATGTAAAAAAGTCAGAAAACTTTTTTCCCTTCAAGAAAACACACACGTCCTTGTTCTGGGGACAGTGGCTTGTGCTTCTTCCCAGCCCTTCCAGAGCCAGTCCCCTGCTGCCACCATGTGTTGAACTTGTTCTTGGCATACCTGGGCTCTCCTCCGAAGTGCTTTTTGCCAACAAGAAACCTTGTTGTCCTCAAGAGCTGCTGGAAGAGGTGTGCAAAGGTGCCATTACTTCAAAGTGCTTTTTCCTCTCTAACCCTGGATCTAAGCTGTCTTTACTTTTTTTTGCCACCTTTCCCCAAGGGATTTGCATTCATCTTTTAATTTCAAATGCTATGTGTCTATAATCAGCTTTGTTTTAAAGCCTTTGTGATGGAAAACCTAATCCCAGTGTGTACTGGGAACTTTGTCTCCAGTGCAGCTTGTGCAATACGTGGCTCCACTGAAAGTACTTGTTGGATTTGGCACAGACTATTTCAGATGGAAGCCTGGGCAGAAGGGAAATGTCACGGGCAGAGATGGGTCATGTTCTTCACCTTGTGAGCAAAACAGGTTTCTGAGTAAATATGATGTAATCCTTCTTAATGCAGCCTGTGAAATGTCTCAGCTTGAGGCTGAGTGGTGTCAGCAAATGCAAGTAATCTAAACCTAAGAATAGTTCCTTTGTCATCAATAAATAGGTTTTTTTTTCCCTGCAAAAGGGGATAAGCTGGATTCCCAGTTAAATTTTAGTTCTACAAGTTATCTGAGGGATATTGAAAGAAAATTGGGGACCTTAATATACTACAGGCAAAATAGTAAGGGAATATTAAATTGAATTAAGTGATTTTTTTAATCAACAAGTTGTTAGGAAAATACTTGAAAGAAGATACAGCAAAGGATAGTTAAAAGCTGCCTGTGATCTGGAATGTACAGGAAGGAGTTTGCTTCACCCACAAGAGGGAGCTCCCTTCACATGAATAGAAAAAGCTGAAAATGTTCCTGTTCTTGTGAAAACCACATCTCTGAAACGAATCAGAAAGAATCCAATGGGAAAAGCCAAAAGCTCACAGTTTAGTGCCACCCAAGCTTCAATTCCCAGCACTTCACCTTGATGCATCCCTGATGCCAAAGGGATCAAGAAATGAGTCATTGGAAGACAAGTCTTGACATGGTTACATGTCATGGTTACATGACTACCCAAAGAGAAGCACTCAGCCAGATTTGCTGGAGCAGAAGATAGTTTTTTTAGCACCAACTCACTCAGATTGGTGGTGGGAGGGAGGCTTGAACCCCTCCAGGGTTGGGCCAGCCAGGGGCTCACAGTGAAGGATTTCTTTCTTTATAACATAGAATGGGTTGGGTTGGAAGGGACCTTCAAGACCATCTAGTTCCAACCCTCCTGCCATGGAAAGGGACACCTCCCACTACACCAGGTTGCTCAGTGCTTCATCCAGCCTGGTCTTAAACACCTCCAGGGATTGAGGGGGCATCCACAACCTCTCTGAGCAACCTCTTCCAGTGTCTCACCACCCTCCTAGCAAAGAAATTCTTTCTTTTCTCCAGCCTAAATCTACCCTCTTCCAATTTGCATCCATTCCTCCTAGCCCTGCCATCCTGGACCCTATTAAAAAGTCCTACCCCTCTTTCTGTAGCCCCCTTCAGGCATTGATAAGTCACTCTGAGGTCCCCCTGAGCCTTCTCTTGCTCAGTTGGGCTGAGCAACCCCAACTCCTTCATCCTCAGAAGGGAGGTGCTCCAGCCCTTTGATCAGCTTCAGCCTTTTGCCATCTAGTCTAGATCTTAGAAAGGCAAGGGGAACAACTACCCCACTGTGCCAGGAGTTCATTTCTGAAGGATGTTGTGAGTGAAAGCTCCAAACCCTGGAGTGTCTCTCCTCATCCCTGGAGACAGGGCTGGTACAAAATCCCCAACCATCTCTCTAGCCATGCGTGAAGACTCCCTGTTCATCCCTGTGCTCTCAGCCAGGGTGGTCGTCTGTATGGAAAAGCCTAAAGCAAACAAAGACAAGCTGCAGCCAGATGTTGGGAGGCTTTCAGGTTCACTTAACGTTCCCGGGGTAGGCAGCACATGCCTGCTTGTGCTCCCTGCTCCTAAAGATCAGCCTGAGCAGCCCTGGCCTTTAAAAACCTTTCCCTTCTCACCAGCAACTGCTGCTTACTTCACCAGAACCATCTGAGCAAATATGGACACCAAGGAAAACATCAGCGATCCCTGATCCATCAGGGCTGTGCTAAACAAACCTGGCCCAACAATTTACAACTTGACCTCACGTTGTGCCTGTAAATGGATTCTGTGAAGGGTCTTTCCCTGGATCACTTTTATTTTCCTGGTGTATACAGCAGGCTAAATCAGCCCTACAGAATGCCCTTGGTTTTGCTTTTTACTGGGGTGGAGGGGGGATTTAGTTGCAAAACCCTGAATCTCTGCTTTATCTCTTAGGCAGGAAGCATTTCTCTCTCCATCTAAGGCAAGAAATTTAGTTCATTTTTTAAATAAGAGAAGATTTTGTGTTACTTTTATTTGGATATTGGTGTACTTTTTGATGAATATTGAGATTAACTCGAGTAAATGTTTCTGTGCCCATGCCAATGATGGAAATGGGAGTTAAGCACCTGCTTCATTCACTAGGAAGAAGAGAACAGGTTGGAAAAATGATGGCAAATCACTAAATATACTGTCTTTTTTGCCACTGCTAATTGTCTCATCTCATCTCTTCCACAGTATGTTGATGCCTGTGCTGAAGTCATGCATATTTAGGTACTTCAGTCATCCTTGTGAGTGCTTAGAAGCCTTGATGCTTTTAAGACTTGCCTCATCAGATCTGTAAGCATGAAAAAAACCAGCTCAGGACCNCAGTCATCCTTGTGAGTGCTTAGAAGCCTTGATGCTTTTAAGACTTGCCTCATCAGATCTGTAAGCATGAAAAAAAAACAGCTGAGGACCTACCTCAATGAATCAGCTCAAATTAAATCCTACACTGGATCTGACAGTCTAGCACATATCCAAACAGACTGGGATGATTCTGTGATACCATTCTTGTTTCTATATTTTAACTTCCCCAATAAAAAGTCCATTTGAATCATAAAGGCACTGTTTTCCCTGCAAACAGATCATGATCTTGATCTCCCAATAATTCATGCCTGGACTACATTAAAATAAAGCTGTTAATTTGAAAGGCTTTCCAGAAGTAGAGTTTAGGCTTCTTATGCTCCTGGCTCAGCAGTTAATGAGCATGAATGTGACAGATTTAAAGATAGGATTAAGTGGTGTAATTCTTGTGAGGTCCTCAGAGCTGCATCATTTTATGTTGCTTCCAGATATGGTTCATGAACTACAATTTGATGCCAGCAAGATGACAGTGAGACATGGAAACAGGTATCCTGGCCAGAAAGTGATGCTTTTCAGGCAAGATGTTAATCCAGATTCATGCTGGTGGCTCTCAGAAAGAGTTTGCCATTCAAATCTGTAAATTATACATGTGAATGTTCACACATGAAGAAGTACTTAGAGGATAAGAAATACATTATCGTGATGGAGTCTGAATTACAGGTAGCAACGAAGACACAAATTTTTTACTCAGATCAGGACATCACTTTTACTAGCACACATTTTCTCTGCATCCTCCCCCAACTTTGCATTACTCATCCCAAAAGAGGACCAAAGTTCCAGGAAGAAGACCACATCTGGGGCTGAGCACTGAGCCACAATTCTCACGATCCCCAGGATGAACTTTGTAAATAGACTTGGTGAGGGCTCCTGCCTGGAGAAAACAGGCTTGGAGAGGATAAAAGTAAATAAACAAACAACCTTCCTTTCCTTCCCCTGCAGTCCCTCCTCTCCCCTCCTGACCCAGCTCAGGAGGAGATACATATCTGCTCCATTGCACACTGGCTGTGACATCTTTTTATTTTAGCTGAGGAAGGCAAAGCATTTGCATCTCTTTGCTGGTGTCCCTTGTTTTAATGGGGACACAGAGCATGTAATCAGTAGCAATGCAAAATGAAGAAGATGCTTATTCTATCATAAGTGCTATTTTTTAGTCCATGCACCCCAAATTCATCCCTTCCATCTCTCTGCTGTTGAGACCTACAACTAAATAGGATGGGGTTCAGCAGTTGGCAGCACAGTCTTCTGCAAGCTTGTCTGGGGAAAGCTCTCTCTCCACCATGATCTCCATAATTGCTGAGAATTCTTGGAAAACCAGCATAATATTTTTACAGCTGATGTATCTTAAAGCTGAACCTCAGGGAACTCCACACCAGAAAGCTACAGCTGATGCAGCAGTCACTGAGTACTTGGAGGACGTCAAGTGCCTCTCAAGATGCTGAGTGTTCTTCATCAGATGGTGACTTGTTGGTCTTGGAGAAGTAGAGATGGCAGGAAAAGTCTCAGCAGATCCCCTGGGAGGGTCAGGCTCATCGAGTAAGTCCTACTCAGTGTCAGCTGATATGTTGGGATGCTGCCTGGAAACCTGAACCCTAGGAAAACCATCTATGGTGGGCAAAATCGTGCCCAGCATATCAACAGGAGTGCTCAGCCCCTCTGTTTGCTGCTCATTACCATTACAGAGGAAGCTGTATCATTCAGGGTGGAAATTAAAAAGAAAACCAACCCTTTTTTACAAGCCTGTGTGCCACCAAATTGCTGCCCACCTTCTATTTACCCTAAGGCTTGGAACCTCCACTGGCAGCACATTTGTGTGTCTCCCCACAATTAGGAAGTGTCCTCTCCTTGCCACAGACAAGGAAGGGGGGGCATTTCCTTGCTGCTGCCCAAAATCTGGCTTCAGCTCTTTGGGAAACCAAAGATACATCTGCTGGTACCATCCAATCCCTGATGTTTCCCCCACACATTGTCATTTCAGCACAAGAAGCTCAACTCATTTATTTTGGCCAAGTGGAAGTCTGGCTGCTCCCTCCTAATATAACCTAAATCCCTCTCTCTGTTTCTATGACGAGACTGAGACAAAAGAACAGTTTTTCTCCCACTCTTTCTTACAGAAATGGGAAGACTTGGACTTGAATGCTTCCCTCCCTCTACCCCACACCCCACTTTCTTTTTTTCCTAGGTCTTCTTTTGACTGATTGGGATTTTTTCATGGCTGTATCAGAAAGTTGGACATTCCCCTTTTGTTTCGGAAGCTTTCGGTGATGGATCACATTTTAATTGGCGTTGAGGTTTACAGAAAAAGGGAGCTCCACAGGAAGTTATTAGAATAACAACACGATGCATCTGCACAGGAATTAAAACTGCAAATGTAAGGGGCATATTAATTGCTACCAAATGCTTTGTTTTTAGTTTGTTGTGGGTTTTTTTTCTTTTTCTTTTTTTTTTTCTTTCTTTTTCCTCCCCGTCAAACAGCCCAGCTCAACAAAAAGTGGGTTGGATGTATTTTTTTTCCTGCCCTTTCTGTTCCAGTAACAATGTGAGTGGTGTGATTTGTGGGATTTTAGTCTCGTGTATGAAACATCTCCTGCAGCACGTTTCAAAGTGTTTGCAAAGGAGATAAACACGTTTGTTTTGACAAGGAGGACACTGATGGCTGCAGACAGATACAGCTTGTTCAAGGCAGTTGTTCCCACAGCAAGAATCTGTGCGTGGTCTATCTGCTCCCTAGTGCCAAAGATGGTCAAAATGTTTTGCCTTTTCTTTTTATTTTTCCCCTAAGAAATTATTGTCATGTTGTCACAGAGCCCCAGCTCTTGGTGCTGCTGAGAATAGAAGCAACATGCAGATAGTGAATGGATTTTTCATTCCTTTTGGGGATGAAAAGAAGGAAAAGCAGCAGAAAGCAAAGCTGATACTGTCTGTGGATATTCACAGAATATTTGATCTGATTGAAACCCATTTGTTCTTTCAAGAAAGGAGTAAGGATTTTCCCAGAAAATATTATAGAATCATAGAATGGTTTGGGTTGGAAGGGACCTTCAAGATCATCTAGTTCCAACCCCCCTGGTCTTAAGGAATCATTAGATGTATGGGTAGAGTCTAATTTTCATTGGAACACCTGTTATGTGTCACTCTGTTGGGAGCAAACAAAAATTTCAAGGGAAAAAAATTCACTTAAACCTATTTAATGAAATAATTTTGCATTTCTACAACTGTAACTATTAGTAAATGGTTGTAAATAGTTGTTAGAACTTAGCTGCTGTCACTAAAGCCTGGACTTTAGGAGCTAATAAATATTTTCATACCATAAATATAAACAAAGCAAAATTCTTGGGCATTTTTTGGGGTTATTGACTCTTTACCAAAGAGTCTGGACAAGCCACACTGTGCCAGGAGGACAATTCTTGCTATTGAAAAGCAAAAATGACCTGCTTTGGAGAGGACACAGGTGGATTTTTTTGGGCATCTGCAGAAACTCCAGCTCTAACAGCTGAAAACCAGCGGTTTATGTAGCTCTCCATCTGTATTTCATGTATCTAAATATTTGCTCAGTTTCACCCTTGAGAGATAAGATCTGCAGCACTCAGAGGTGCTTTGACATTGGAGGGGGGGGCCACCATACAAGCCCCAAGAGGATGCCATGTGAAAAAGCCCCATCCCTGCTATCAAAGCTTTGCCATTTTGGTCTTCCTTGTAAGGAAATTCATCTCATCTCTTTTTCTTCTCTTCGTTTTCTGAACAAACACACACCCCTTCTACCACACACCAAATACCTTGTGGCTGTTTCTTGCAGAAGATCAGGGGAGGGGGAAAAAAATAAAGTAGGAAAAGGAAACTGCATTTTAAACTGGTTTATCTCAAGCTGCAATTCCAGGGGAGCTCTTGAAAGGTGTAAAAGCCTCCACAGCTCTACTCAGCCTTTGGCCTTGCTCCCAGCCAGGCTTGGCTGGAAAATCCCCAGAGCACAGGTGGGATTGGAGTGAAATAAACAGCTCCATGGGGACGTCAAGTGCTTGTTGATAAATTCAAGTGCAAGCTTCTCCCTGTCCTGGTCTTCCTCTCCCATCTCACACATCTGTGGCTTTGGCACCCAGCCTAGAGGAAGGACACACAGCTGAAACAAAGCAATCCATGCCAAAGAGGCAGGCAAGGAAAAAAAATTCCCATCAGATGGGATACAGATGAAGACTGTAGGGAGAAAAAGAGAACCCAGACCTGGAACTTTTCAAACTCCAGGAGGCTGCTCAGCTCACCAGTGGGGCATTACTTCTGCCCACACTACAAGTGTCACCCCTTTTCCTTTCAGCCCAAAAAGACAATGAGTTTCCCAACTGGCTTGTTGGCACCTTGTACTTTTATAAGATCTCTAGCTTTCCATGTGTGTTGGCCCAACAGCCAAGCATGGAACAGGCAGCTGGGTTTTTTTTTTTTAACAAGTTCTTCTAAGAGAGACCTTGCCCTGGAAGTGTGTTTCCAAGCATTGCCTCATAACAAGTGTTTCTGAATCTGCAGCATTTTCACTGCCCAAAAGGATTTGCCTTTATTTGAGAGGATAAAAAGAAGTGACAGTAGCTGACAGCTGCCATGGGCTGTGTTCCATGGGTGCTCTTTGTTTGGTGTCACTGCTGAATTGTTCTGCTTGGGGGGGAAAACAGGCAAGGGCTGACTCAGCCCACCCCCTGGGCTCCAAAAAGCTGCTCAAAATATTACCATCAGGTGTCTGTTTTGGGATGGTCAGGGAATTTCAGCCATAGGAAATGTTGATTCATCAAAACAGAAGCTGCTCAGAGGAATGGGTTGCTTCCACGAGGCTGGAAAGTGAGAAAGAAAAAGCTTCCTTTTGGGGGATAGAAAACTGTGTGGTTAATCATGATGGAGATGGGGAATTAGGAAGACTCAATGGACATGGGAAGCTTAAGGATTTATCTGCCTAGGCCAGACCAGGTGGGCTGGAAATAGGGTTGTGTGAAGAACATTGCTGTCAGAGATGCAGAACCAGGATCAGGGGATTAGGAAAAAGCATGAGGGAATTTTCATCTGGGATTTTGGTTGGAATTCAGCTAATATTTTATGGATCTGAGTTCACAGCCAAGGAACCAGCTATTTCTGATAGAGATCTGCAGAGCAAAATAATGCCACAAGATGCTTTTCCTGCCCTAGTATTTGCTTTGGGAAGGCTGATTATTCCCTCTTGTCACTGTATAATTTCAGGAAGACCTGGCACAGAACAAACATAATTACACTTTGCCTCTCCTAGATAACAGATGGTTTCTTAGAGTAACTCTTCTTCTTCCCAAGATGAAAACAGTGAAAACAGTGGAAACCAAGCCCAGACTTTTCAAAGGTTAAAGTAATGAAGTTCAAGTTTAGCCCTAGATGATGTCAAGTGGGGGATCCCAGTGCAGGGTGCCAGGCAGAAGAGCTCCTGGGGATGAGGAACAGGGATGGAGATGCTCCAGTGAGAAAGTTTTCAGGAGATCTGGAAGCCCAAGAGCTATCTCAGCTCTCACCCTACTGCTTTATGCTGAAGGAAATGCCAAATCATTAGCATATTTAGAACCAGAGGATAATCAGAAAGGAAAACAAAAAGGGGAATGTGAAGGCTCAAAGAGTTTTGTCATGTGGTGGGCTCAGTGCCAGTGTGTGTCCCCCCCCCACAGCATCCCTCCCATGCCCTCCTTCCAGCCCCCTCCAACACCCAGCCTTGCTTCAGGACCACAAAGCCAGCCCAGAGAAAAACCAACACCACTCCAGAAAAAAAGAAAAAAGAAAAAAAAAAACCCACACAACCAAAACCAAACAAAAAAAAAACAAAAAACCAAACCAAAACCAAACAAAAGCCCCTCTCCCAACAATAGTCTGTCAGGCGTGATTTACTGTGCCCACATCCACTGGGCAAGCTTCATTGAGCAAGCTCAATCCCCTGGGTTCCCACACTGGTTTGCTTTCCCCCAACTCAGTGGGACACAAAGGCACAAGTGGATGGGGCAGTAAATAAAACTGATGTCTTTTGTGTCATTGTGTGGGGGCCTTTCTCTGGGGGAGGCAGAAGAAATGAAGTGTGAAATGTGATATGAAATCAATTTCTTCTCTTGGGGGGCCGGCTTGGGAGGGAGTAGGTGGGCTTTGTCATGGTCTCAGGGAGACCCAGTGATACATTTTTCCTCCATTTGTTGAGCTGGAACTTGCCCAAGTTGCCACTTTTCCCCTTTGTATTAAATCTAGGAGTATGAGGAACTGGCATCCCTCTTGATCCTCCTCCATCCATAGGATGGTAACAGCCCTTCTTCTGCAGGACCACTGTTCCCCAAGGGCAGGTGTGTGTATCTGGGGACAAAAGGTGACTTCTCCTTTCCTATGTGTGCATCAGAGTTTCTTGAACATCCTTCATCCCTTGACATTGACTATATCACCTTCTTAACGCTCTGTCCCCCTAAAAAGGTCTAATTTCTGGAATACCAGAAAAGATTTTGGTGGAGAAACAAACACTGCACCCCATGCAGCATGTCCTCACCTCAAATAAATGTAAGCAGCACCACAGGTGTCCACAGAGAGAGAGGGAACTTGTCCCTGGCTGAAGATGTGGCCTCCAGGTGTGGTTGTTTTCTTTGTGTTCTGAGGCTTTTTTTATTCAAGCTGCTCCTGGTGTCAAGTGTGGGATTTCTGTAGTTTTTACAAAAATGATAAAGAAGAGGAAAATCAAATGTGGTGATTTGGATGCACTGGGGGAAATGAAAAGGAATAGCACAATGTATAATATGCTGGGTATGTAGATGAGAGATTCCAGGAATAAATTGTCAAACAAAGCCATAAATTAAATAATTCCAAACAAATTGCCTTGTGAGCATCTCCCTGGACATCCCTCCTCCCTGGACTTGCTGCAGTAGTGCTGTCTGCTGCATGTGTAAGTGCTTAGAGATACACTTCAGATTAGTGATGGTTGTTCTTGTCTGAGACTCTGCCCATCCAAAAACACATCCAGCATTTACTACACCTGCCTGGGATACACCCATGGGACAAAAGGGAAGGAAGGACTCAGATGGCTCTTTTTTTTTTTTACCCAGCAGAGGTAGCCAAGAGGGATCTTGCTGCAGAGAGTGACTCTGAGCTGAATCACAGAGCAGGAGAGTGCAGAGGAATGTTTTTTGCTGCTGCATTTCTATCCCTGTTCAGCATCACACCCTGAATGCTTTGATGAAGATGCAGCAGAGTAACTGTTAAATGATAAATGTCACATCTCTTAAAAAATTTAGGATAGAATCATAGAATCATAGAGTGGTTTGGGTTGGAAGGGACCTTGAAGATCATCTAGTTCCAACCCCCTGCCATGGGCAGGGACACCTCCCACTACACCAGGTTGCTCAGTGCCTCATCCAGCCTGGCCTAAAACACTTCCAGTGATTGAGGGGGCATCCACAACTCCTCTGGGCAACCTCTTCCAGTGTCTCACCACCCTCACAGGAAAGAAATTCTTCCTTCTTTGCAGCCTGAATCTCCCCTCTTCCAATTTGCATCCATTCCTCCTAGTCCTGCCATCATGGACCCTATTAAAAAGTCCTCCCCCAGCTTTTCTGTAGGTCCCCTTCAGGTATTGAGAAGTCACTATTCAGTGTTTCTAAAGCTGATGTGAAAGCATGCAGTGGCAGGTTTATATTTTATACTCCAATTTCCAATCAAAGCTCTTAACTGTGAGGGTGGTGAGGCAATGGAAGAGGTTGCCCAGAGAGGTTGTGGATGCCCCCTCAATCCCTGGAGGTGTTTAAGGCCAGGCTGGATGAGCCATTGAACAACTTGGTGTAGTGGGAGGTGTTCCTGCCCATGGCAGGGGGTTGGAACTAGATGATCTTGAAGGACCCTTCCAAGCCAAAGCATTCTATAATTTTATGATTTTCACCTCCCTGCAATTGCAGCTGCACTGTTCTGTTTCAGCACTAAATTTCTTCCTAACACCTGCAGAGTCAGCGTGGCCACTGGTAGCAGCAGGGATGGCAGAATCCACAGTAGGTGAGAGTGGGATTTCTCCTGGGGAATTACCCAGGGTGTTGGATTGCTTCTGCAAACTGCCACAGCCCGATAAAGGCAGTTGTTTCTGTGCTCAGCACATTGTTCACTCCCTGGACAGATGGAACAGATTAGCTGGAGCCCTGAAATGTTGTTAAATAAAATACGCAAAAAAGAAAATACAATTATTGCTAAAGTGAAAACATACCGCATGGGATTATTAAAAGACCAAGATGTTTTACATTTTAAGGATGTTCTTCAAGTTTTTTTTTTTTCTTCCTTCCATCCTTCGTGCACCAAAGCTTTGCAGGGGCAGTGTTAAACTTTTCCATCTGATCTTGGGGAGTTTTCCCACTGCAGAGCAATCTCATCCCTGTGAGGGATGGGGCTCTCCTCTCACCTCTCCAGCTCAAAGCTCCATGGTGGAGCTTCCAGGAACCAAGTCAACATGTCCTCTGAGTTACAGGACCCATAGGGCTTGGCACAGCTTCTGTGTTTGTCTTTTCTGCTGCTATTCCCCTGTGCCCAGGTGGAGTAAAAGCCTATTACCAGATTTTCCCTCCATAAAAAAGTTTCCCTGATTTCTCATGGATGCTCCATCCCTGGAGACATCCAAGACCAGGCTTGCTGAGGTTCTGAGCAGCCTGATCTAGTGCTGGATGTCCTTGTTCACTGCAGGGGACTAGATTTCCTTTCAAGATCCCTTCCAACCCAACCCGTTCTATGTCAGGTCATGCAGCATGTGCAGAGGTCTCTGGCCTCCAAAATTCTCCAACAAATATCTGCTCTGTGATAAACTCAGCCTAATAATCAGTATTGATTATAGTAATGGAAGCAAAGATTATTTCTAGAGTGTTCTGCAACCCTTCTTGGTCATTGCTCTGGGTGGGAGGTGGAGATGGATACCATTAGGGCTGGAGTGAGTATTGCTCCAAAAAATATAACCAGGTTTAAAATAGCCTGGATGATTTGTTAATGATTCCCCTGCTCGTAGAGTTAGGCAGCACTGGGTTAATGAGTTTATTTGAGCATGTGCTTAATGGCTTTTCTGAAGCTGGCTGCAGGAAAGCAACACTCTGCAGACATTTTCAGGTGTGTGATGATAATAAATCACTTTTTAAATGGTCTTAGAAAAGGGGTTTGTGAATTAAGCTGCATCCGTTAATGTTCGAGGTCTCTCCTGAGCATCACTCAATCTCCTTAATGTTCCTCAGCCTAAATCATCTCTTTAATGATGTATGAAAAATACCTTCAGCTCCCTGAAACCATTCTCTGCCATTTGGCTTTTCATGACTAGGGGAATCTTGGTGACTGATGACAGAATTTCTCCCCAGAAATCCAACCTGGCTTTTCACCATTTTATCACTCACCAAGGTCTGGCAACTGGAAACGAGCACCTCTGGGAGTGAGTCTGCAGGAGATGTTCAGCACAACATGTGTACAGCAGAACTACTGCCATGCACATGGAGGGAAGGAATGAAACCCATAGCTCCCCAAATAATTAATTTGAAAGTGCATTTATTAGTAAACACAAAGCAATAAATAGAAAGTCTCCACTTCAAACAGATTTTCTTTCACCCACGTGGAAAATTCCACCCACATTAACTTAAAAATCAATTTAATCATGAGAGAAAATTGCAGAAATTAGTGGAAACCCTCCCCAAAGCCTCCTCCTCTCAAGGTGTTTTGCTGACAGAGGAGTGGAAATGTTTGTTGATGGCTTACCAGAAAATAATTCTGATGTTAACATCTTTAAAATAGAACACAAAATACAGCCCTGCTGATTTTTATAAGGTGAGCCCTGTACCTTCAAAAGGACCATGAATTTTTAAGAGAATGCTCCTGGGATCTTGTGGTTGTTTTTTCCTGTTGTAGTACCTTGAGGATGCAGATGTGTGTGTGTTTAGAAATCAATATTTGTTTAAAATTCTAACATTTCCTGCTCTAATAGAAAAAGTGAAATCCTCCTGTACATCCAATGTGCTGCTTTTTTAATATGTGGGAATATTTCTTTAGTGGAAAATCTTTTCAGAAAGCTAATTATTAGAGAAAGAATTATGGAATTCATTTGTTGTGGCAAAGATAATAACAAACAATGTGACCAACACCTTGTATTTCAGTAATGTTGTGAAAATTCATGAAAAAGAGGGAGAACAGTGAAACTAAAGGCAGATACACTTGACAGCAACATCCTTTCCATTAAAAACCAACTTGATTGCAGGATATTTAAGTCATATCACTCAAGATCAGGTCTTAATACTCAGGTAGATGGTCTCTAAATGCTGTTTTCAGTGCACTGGCTTCCTAAAATACTGTGCAACCAAGCCAAAATCTTAATGTAGTTTTCTTGTTAGTTTAATGACCTTTTTAGACCATAAAATCCTCCCTCAACTCCACAATTAAAAGTGATGACTATTGACTGAGAGATAGGGCCTCATCTTTGCCTTGGCTTTAACCCAGTTTCAGAGATGGAGGTGTCTTCTGTAGGGGATTGGAACTAGATGGTCTTTAAGGTCCCTTCCAACCCAAACTATTCAATGGTGAACTGGTTAATGTTATAACAGGCTGAATTTAAATCTAAACTCTTCTATGGCCAAACCAGGTGACTGTATCAGGTCACTTAATCCATCAGTATCTCAGATTCCCTGATGAGAATTCAGGAAGAAAAGCATTTTCCTACATTGCATGAAGTTTTGGGAGTGTTTTGCAGAGAGGCCTCTGTGATGTACTTAGGGATTTCCTATACAGAAGCCTAAACACCTGAAATCCTGTCAGAACCCCTCAAAATGTTCCAGCCCAATAAAATTCAAATGGGGAATAACACATTTGTTAAAACAGGCGAGGATTTTTATATTGAGGGGATGACATGGCCAAGAGACCATACGTACCTCAAAAGAAAATGAAGACAAGATTACCCAGCCAAGGTAAACCCTATTGGCGTGGTCAGTGTTTTTTAAGATTTTAGAGACACTTGGAATGAAAGAGGGGGGAAAAAATCCCCACAGCCAAGTCTCAGGCACTGCACAGTCTGTGTAGGCTCCAGGAGGAAACTTGGGTTATGAGCAAATATTTTAGTACAAATCAAATGCCTTCCAGGGATAAGCAGCTGGGAAGGCGGGAAGAAATTAATATTGGAAGCTTTAGAACTTCCCAGAACTATTCTCTCCCTCCTTGATTGAGGGAATTAGCTTCTATTTTATTAACTTTTTCATGCCCTTCTCCCATCCAGGGTGCTCCCTGTGAATTGCATCTCCCCTCCTCCGAAAGGGCTGCCCTGGGGATGTTGCTCTTCTTAGGCTTTAAGTAGCAGCTGGCTGTGATTAAGTGGATTGGGAGGATCAGTGCTTGATTAACTTTCTGCTGCTATTGCTTTTGCCCAGGTTCCTGCAAGAGAATTAATCTCTAGGTTGGGCAGAATGTTGGGCTCTAATGGATACCAGACATCTCCAGCCCACCCAGAGAATGCAGTGACAGAGTCCTTGTTGTAACACATTGGGGCTTCGTGCTCCTCTGCTGCCAAAAGTGAAAGACACTTGGGTATTGTTGGGAATTCTTCTACTCTGCTTTTTTTTCATTCTAAGTGTTTGTAAACATATGACTGGTTTCAGCCCAGGGAACTTGAGATGTACACAAAGTAAACCAGAATGTTCCTATTCCTTATGAAGACAGAATTAAGGAGTTGGGGTTGTTCAACCTGGAGAAGAGAAGGCTCAGGGGGAACCTCATAGTAACTTCTCAATACTTGAAGGGGCTACAGAAAAGCTGGGGTAGGACTTTTTAATAGGGGCCAGGATGGCAGGACTAGGAGGAATGGATGCAAATTGGAA
>VZTY01008147.1:27053-44635 GCA_013400935.1 Turnix velox | reverse complement strand
CCTTTCCAACCCAAACCATCCCATGATTCTATTCACACACACCAATAAATGATGAAGAGCAACTTTAATATTGCTATCACCTCCTGCTCCTGTATTAACAAATACAGGGCAACAAAAATTCTGCAGAAGAAGCAGATTTCCCAAGGTACTTCCCTTTAGTTGGAATCAGAAGGTAAAAAATAGTAATAATTTTAAAAATAAAAATCAGAACAGTAAAAACGGAAGCTTGGCTGTGCTTCTGTGCTAAAATATTCCTTGATGGAAATGAATAAAGCACTAATGAAGTTCACAGTCATCTCCTAATTCTATCACAAGGATTTATTCCACTTAGCTTTTCATGAAGGGCTTCTGATTCCTTTTTATTATTCTCCAAGCAAGTCTAACATGTTGGTTAACTGGGAGAAAGGAAGGAAAAAAAGATGAAGCTCTTGATCTCTCTCACTCTCCATGTTTGTTGGGGTAGATCAGTGGTGGGGTTGAAACTGGGTATGGAAATTCCCTGCTATGAAAGAAAGAACATGGGTGATTTAACAATTTACATAACCTGAGAGGCTCAGCTGCAAATTGAATGAATGGAGCTCTTTGTTTCTCTAAACTGAAATAAAGGGAGGGGGAGAACAACAACAAAAAAATGTTTCTTATGTAATTGTCTCCGGGACTGGCACGGTAGGAAGTTTTATGTCTATTGGTGGAATTAAGAGTGGGACATATTAGAAAACACAAAGGGGCAGTTAAGCAATCACACGTAGGGGCTAATGGAGAGTGACAGACCCAGCCTTGCTGCACAAGCCCGTGTGATGCTTCCCATTATTGTCCTGATGGGATTTGGCTCCCTTTTCCAGCTCAGCCCACATCCCCACCACTGCCCCACAGCCTCTGAGCTCAGATATTGAAGATGCAGAGAATTTAAAACTGATGCATTGTTTTAGAGAGTGCAAAGGGTCTCCTCCAGGTGGGATTTTGTGGATTCATTGTTCTCCTGCCACCAGAGATAGTCCAAAGCCCTCTACTGTAGAGTCCAAGGGGTTAAATGAAGGTCTGTGTAAGTGTCTAAGACTGAGCTATTTTAACACTACACTCCCCGTGGCCTGAATGTGCACAAATTTCTGAAGCTGGAAATATTTTGCTGTCTTTTGTGGGCATATACACCACTGAGCAGGCAGCCCCTTGGCTGTGTTAGAAACCCCTGGTCTCCAAATATAGAATCATAGAGTGGTTTGGGTTGGAAGGAACCTTAAAGATCATCTGGCTCCATCCTCCCTGCCATGGGACAACTCCTGGGTTGGCTCTGGATGAGCCATGATGCAGAAGATGAGGAACAAGAACTAAACCCAGAGGTCACCAACTTTCAAAGTTAGCAGAGTTGGCTTTAAGCTGCTTCTTTTTTGAGTTAAAATAGTGTAAATGAGTGATTTTGGCACAGGGAAAATCTTGTCCAAAATGCCTACAATTGGTTNCCAGCACTCCATAGAGAAGTCCTGAAATGCAATGACCGTGGTTTCACTGTGGGGGGGTCAAATCTTGTCCAAAATGCCCAAAATTGGTGAAAAAAGCTCCTTGTTGTAACAACAGAGCCACATCCACCAGTTTGGGAAGCACCCTGAGCACAACAGGGACTTGGAGCCCAACAAGTGACACCAGGTGAGAAAAGCCATCTCCTTTTTGGCATCTTGAGCTGGTTGGGAGGCAGCTGCTTGGGTTTTACCTGCTGCCTGGATCAGCAGTCTTTAATTTTTAAGGCCTGTTAATCCAGCAGGTTTTCACCAGCCTGAAAGTCACATCTAAATAAACAGCTGGAAATGAAGGAGGGTGGGAGGGAAAGGCCACCCTCAGCCCAGTTCAGACCTCTGGCAAACATCTTGCCACAGCTCAGCCTTTGCAAGAGCAACTGGGGGCAGATGGTGCGTATCTCCTCCCCCCCCCAAAGCTAATTTAAAAGGAAAAAAACAAACTTCACCTTTTGGAATGTAACCAGCAAATGAAAACAAATTAACCTCTTTTTTTTTTTTTAATTTTAAAATGTTGTTGTTGTTGTATATTTTAACCCAATGTCTGTTTTAACATCCTGCTTTGTAGCTTCTTATGATAAATTTCTCAATTAGCCACCACCCTCTGTGCAGAATCAGTCAAATTCTTCATCAATCATGGCCAGGACATGTAGTTTCCAATGCCTGGACATCAATTCTCTGCTCACTGCCCTCCTCATTGCAATAAACACTCTGGAAACCATCTTTGCTTTCTGTGTCAGACACTATCAGCATTACTAGTGGCTTGAAATTTGAATTTTTTGCCTTTTTTTCCTTTATAACCTTAGTAAAGCATCATGGCATTATTGTATGTTACAATTGAGACATCACTTATCTATCCAGCTCATACACTGGTCAACTTTTTCTTTCTTTCTCAAAAATTTGACATAGCAATGAAGGTTTTTTAACCCACAGTCTGCTCCCAAAAATAATTCAGAATTTTGAGGTCTCCTTTTAGGGTACATTTTTCCTCATTAAAAAAAAATAACAAATGTCAGTATCTGAACCACATTTTGCTGTCTTATTTGATTTCTGTCCTGCCAACTCAAACAATGATCTGTGTCTTTATAGGAAGGCACTTCACCATTTTAAAAATAAATATTTAAATACTGCTTCACAGGAAAAAAATATTCATGTGGTTAAGATGAGATAGGCTGGAAAAATGAAGGCTGATGCTCAAAGGCATGTGATGTTGTTACACTTTCCTCTGCTTAATTTGCTTAATCCATCTTCAAACCAAAAAATTCAGATCAGAGGAGAGAAGGAGGTGTTTTTAAAGGAGCTTTGATACTCACAGCAGATTCTTGAATGAATTTTAATTTGGTGATTTGCTGGAAAAAAACCAGGTATAAGGCACCAACTCTAATCTGTGTAATTTATCTGTTTTGTTGTTGATTGTGTTACAGAAAGTCTGCTTGTCTGCCAGGCAAAGGGCTCTTGATGGAAAAATTGAATAATAATCAGATTTAAAAGAGCAAGTTGCATCTTTCATGTCTGTTTGTAATTAAAGGTGCTGCTTACACGAGTATTAGCTTCCCATTTTTCCTCTAGAAACATAGGGAAAAAGGATAAGAGGAAGAGAACTGATGGATGTCCAAAGCAATGCTGTAAGTTCCTAAGAACAGCAGGATCTTTTATTTAGGAACTATCAGAGCAGAAAAGGCTGATAAGTATTTGCACCCCATAAACTACTGATGGAAAAATTCACAATGTGTCATTTTTATATCAAAGAAATTATTCCATGGGAAAAATAACCTAAAATTTCCCCATCTTCTGACAGCAGTTCTTCAAGTTGTGTCAAACCTACTCTCATGGTTGAGCTGGTAGAGAAGTTCTTTAGGTTTTCTTTGTTGGAATCCTTCTAAAAGCTATGGAAAGACTTCACTGACTGGGATCAAGGCCATGAAGGATGGATGCTTGAGCCTCCCACTGTTTGAGCTTCATCCTGTCTTTCCTATAGGGTTACTCCTGCTTCAGAAAGGCTGATTTCTACCTTCTTTACTTGCTATTTTCATCCAGGAGAAAGATCTTGCTTTGAATTTGCTACAGCTCTTTCAAGCAGCCAGATATCAGCTTTCAGAGCTGCAATCCCCTGCACTGCTGGGCTGTTAAAGGATAACCCATATCTTCACTTGGTATGAAAAAACAATATTTTCCCTCGGGCACAGAGGCAGGAGTGAGGTAGCAAAGTCACACATTACTGGATTTCCAAGCTAGATCCCTTTGGTCCACCTCATAATACTATTTTCCCTCTTCCAATGAATTGCGTATCCGTTATTTTACCACCCAGTTTATTTGATCATCAGGGAAGATAAATGGCTTCTGCTGAAATATTAAACAAAGGGAAAATTAAAGTACTGGCAAGGGTAAACAATACAGTAAAGCACAATTTCCTTTCTGCTGGGGGAACAAAACCTGTTTCTCTCTCCTTTTACAAGCTCAAAGTCTGTCCATCAGCACACGTGTAACATTCTGGCCAAAGTCCATGGGATTTACATGTGTGGGTGAATTTTGAGTTGGATGCAAGTAAAGGAGAGTGTTCTACATTAGACTAATCCAAAATTATAATTTATCAAGAAGTTCAGCACGTGGAACCTTTTGCTTCCTATACTTTTGGTCATGTTCTTTGCATTCTTAGCATCATTTTAACCACTTTAGAGTTGAGGGTGAAGCTGAAACCTCTTTTTTTGGAAGACTGGGACTTCTCTGATGCTGCCCTGGCAGTGACCTCCATCCCACCCCAGAGTGCCTCTTTCTCCAGGGTGAAGGTAATTCAGATTCCATGCTAACTCAGCCCTGACCTTCCCCTTGACAGAGATGGATGCCCAGTTCTGCTAATGGGCTGTGGAGGCTTTGGGCTGTGGGTTTGCACCTCCAGCACTAACCTGGGATGAGAAAACTCACTTCCCACTCAGATAGGGCTTCCTCCTTTAGCTGAGATACCTGCTTGGTCACACCAAGCACACTTCATTGTCTCCCTGTCTTTGTCTCAAATCATCCTTGAGCTGTGATGTGCAGATATTCACAGTTTAAACCACCAAGAATATTTGGAAGTTTCAATGATTTTGCAGACACTGCTCTTCAGCTTTATCTGCTCCATCTGAAACTGCTCCATCCTCAAAATAAAGGCTTCACCTCCTTGATGAGCTAAAGTGATTTTTTGAACACTTCATAAGCCTTTAGAAAATGCTGCAGACACAGAAGTGTGCACAGATTCTAGAGAAGATTTTGCCTTACTCCTTGGAATGGTGGGAATGAGGAGGAGTGGTCCAGCCCAGCAAGCAGCCTCCTAGTTTAGAAAAAAACAAGGAACCACCTCCTCTGATTGCAAGGTTGCAAAATAGCAGATTTTTAGAGCTGCACATGGATTAATTTTTTTAAAAAATGAAAAAATGATAAGAAAACATTGTCCTGAACAATAGAGAGGAATGTTGAACATCCTCTTTCTGGACTGCAGTGGCTGAGATCAGTCCCTCCAAGACACAGTTCTAATTTAACAAGGCATGAATTTAAATATATTAAGAGCTAAACAAAACAAGGGAGAGAATCAGAGAGGTGAAGAGTCACTGCCCCTCCTTATCCTGCTGTCTTCTTTTTGTTGGCTGCTGGGCTGGGAGAGACAAAATCAAACCCAGCAACGTAACCTGTCTGAGTTTTATTCAAATCAGCCAATTAAAACATCAAGCTGAAATGTCAAGGAACGTGTTATGGCCACTCAGGAATTAAAGCAGGAAAGTATCTGTCTGTCTGCACCACAAAGAGCTGAGGATTTTTAATTCCCCTTCTGCAAAAGCTGTGACATTAGATCACAGCCACTGAAAACACTGTCTGTGATGTGCCCTGACTGGCTGTCTGTCATCAGCTTAAGCTCTTACACGAAATTACATCGAGTTAAACACTGTAAAAAAAAAGAAAAAAAATTCTCAGGAACTACTTATCACACAGCATTCTTGTCTCTAAGGTGTGCACCATCCATTTCCTGGCTTCAGCAGAACTTACTCAGCTCATTTCTGCCTTTGCTCTCTGCTCAAATGCTGATTTAAGTCAGAGAAATCCGTAGTCCATTTTATCATGAGAAAATCCAGACTTAAGCTCCTGTAGCTTTAAATTTTCTCCAATACATAATCTTGAGGATTTAAGGCTGAACTCCAAGGGCAGGACGTTGGATTTGACACAGTCATCATTCCTTCACACCCATGTCTCCAGGAGTCACACCTCTCTGATAGGAACTTGAGCAAGATGGTCCCCTGTGTTGCCAGAAATCAACACCCAGGAAAAGGTTTGGTCAGAGTTGATCTGTTTCCACTGAAATGTGTGGTTTCACCAAGTCATCTTTCTTTTTAGTGAATGGCTCTTGTCAGTCTTACAGACCTTGCTCTATCTCCCATGAAGAGAACCTACAGAAAGGCTGGGGTAGGACTTTTGAATAGGGTCCAGGATGGCAGAACTAGGAGGAATGGATGCAGATTGGAAGAGGGGAGATTTAGGCTGGAGATAAGAAAGAATTCTTTATGGTGAGGGTGGTGAGACACTGGAAGAGGTTGCTCAGAGAGGTTGTGGATGCCCCCTCAATCCCTGGAGGTGTTTAAGGCCAGGCTGGATGAGGCATTGAGCAACCTGGTCTTGTTGGAAGTGTCCCTGCCCATGGCAGGAGGGTTGGAACTAGATGATCTTCAAGGTCCCTTCCAACCCAAACCATTCTATGAATTCCCATTTGTGAGGTAACCAGACCTTAGCCCAAGAGCTACAGTAGCTCTTAATGTTGATAGATGAGTTAGGCTTTTTATTTTTAATTTGAAGTGCACCAGATGAGTGTTATTTTCCATGCAAATGTAATCCACACTCTCTCTAACCCCTCAAAGCAATTCAAAGGGCCCCATTAGGAGTGTACCCTATAGACACACACATGCAAATGGAAACCAAGGCTCCAACATTCCACATACTGAAAAAAAAAATCCCGACCCCAAAACAAACAAACAAAACTCTCTCCATAATCTTCATATTCAGGGCTCAAATGTATCTTTCCAGTTGCCCTAATTGGCAGGGTAATGTCTCATAAAAGTTGTGTGCAGGGCTGCTAGAGTCTGTGTAAGTAATATTCTTGTCCTTCAGCCAGATCAAGGTCACAAATGTTGCTTTGGAAAAGCTCCTGGGAGGCTCTGTTTGATATTTAGGTAGAGCTTGCCTGAGAGAAGGGGCTGTTTTCATTTTTGTCTTGACTTCAGTTCTTATTACTCTACAGACAGAAACACTCAGCTGGTAGCAGTGATGCCTCTGGTCTTAAATAAGAAGATTTGGGCTGGTGTCCAATGATGACATGAAGGTACAGGCTGTGGGCTTGGATGTACACAGTCCCTGCAGCAAAAACTTCCAATGGATGAGGCAAAAGGAGAAGACAGAATCATAGAATAATTTGGGTTGGAAGGGATCTTAAAGATCATCTAGTTCCAACCTCACTGCCATGGACAGGGACACCTCCCACCACACCAGGTTGCTCAGTGCCTCATCCAGCCTGGCCTTAAACACCTCCAGGGATTGAGGGGGCATCCACAGCCTCTCTGGGCAACCTCTTCCTGTGTCTCACCACCCTCACTGGAAAGAATTTCTTTCTTATCTCCAGCCTAAATCTCCCCTCTTCCAATTTTCATCCATTCCTCCTAGTCCTGCCATCCTGGACCCTATTAAAAAGTCCTACCCCAGCCTTTCTGTAGCCCCCTTCAGGTACTGAGAAGTCACTATGAGATCCCCCCTGAGCCTTCTCTTCTCCAGGTTGAACAACCCCAACTGCTTCAGCCTGTCCTCAGAAGGGATGTGCTCCAGCCCTCTCATTATCTTCTTGGCCCTCCTCTGCAGCCTGTCTTCTGCAGAAGGGAGAAAAACCATGGCAGAAGGATGTGGTTGAGGTGCAACATGAATGATGCAAAGTGATAGCTCATTGAACATGACTGCTGTTAGGTTTCATTTTTTCTTCTCTTTCCCCTTCTTTAACTAAAACCCAACCAACTCTTGGGCTGGGTCTCTAGACAGAAGATACTTCATTGCTCAACTTGACCCAGTCCTGTGCTGCCTGTACAGTTAGAGCAGGGCAGGAGGAGCACAGAATAGCTGCAGAGCACAAAGAGACAGTGGGGACAATGGACGTCCCTTCTGTCCTGCTTTTTGCCTTGCCAAAAATAAGAACAAAAGGGATGGAGAAGTGGCCTCTGCCCGGTGATCAAGACTGAAACGTGGGCTGGAGAACGTTCTGTGGTGCTGCAGAAAGTCCTCATCCATGAGTAGCCCCCACTGCCACCCAATGCACCACTAATTACAGACATGATGGGACAGTGACAGAAAATAATTGCAAGAGGACGTGGAGTCCAAGTGTCCTAATTCTCCCTTTCCACCATGCTAAGCTGTGACTTTCTGCTGATTCTCATGCTGAAACAGGCAGCAGAAAGTGATTGAAAATATATTCTTAGCTTGAGAAGAATTCTAGGGACATTTTGAAAGACATAAAGAAGAAGGTTTTCCTGGAAAACTTAAGTAGCCAGCATGGATGCAGGAGAAATGTCTAGACCAAACCCCAAAGTTTCATGCAACTTAGAAATTAGATGAGTAAAACCAGGTATTTTCTGATTTTTCAAAGAGATTGAGTTACAAGCAAGGACGGATGGAACCCAGGGCGTTCCCTGCAAGCCAGAATTTCCTGTGCAAACACTATTGACCATATTTTTGGAGGAGTGCATGAAACCAGTTGATGTCTGCAGTAATTACAGTGTGTCAGAAAAATTAACATTCACAGTCCCCCATATCCTGAGCAAGAAATCAGCACTAATCACACAGAGCAAGGTACAGTTAAAATAAACACAGGCCATCCAAGAGGAAACTATTCCTTCTGCTGCTCTTGAGTTCTCTGAAATTAATAGCTATTTGGGTTTTTGAGTCTCAGTTAAATTATGTTCAAAGAGGTAGCCTGTAAATTGGGTTTATTCATAAAGAGACTGGTGATAATGGGACACAAATCCTCAGTGGTTCTTCTCATGGGAGGGTTTGCACCCAGGATGTATCAGCTCACATCTAATGTCTCTCTGGGTGGAAATCATGGCTTGGAGAGCATTTTTTGGCTTCATTTTCTTTCCTTAAAGACACAATATGGAGGGGTATTTTTAGTTGATAAGAAGGAAACATGGACTGGGGCTTTTCACACAGCATCCATTGCACTGAGAACCTTTTCCCTGCAGAAGTCTGGATAGAGGCAAGAGTGGAAATTGCCCTAAGTCAACTCCAGAAATAAAACTTAGAGTCATAACATGCACTTTAAATCACACCAGAGGATGTGTCCCTGAACATACCTGTTTTACTAAGACTGTTCCACCACAAGAAGTTTATTTCCTCTATAAATTACCTCGTGCGTCTTGAGTTAAAACCAGACCAAATCCTGTGCCAGTCATGTCCCAGCGAGCAAACGTGTTGACACAGGAACAAGTAGAGCCTGAAAAGTCTGAAATTGCTGTTGGGGTTTTGGCTGAGCACCCAAAAAGCCTCGAGCCCCAGCAATCTGCCTCCTCCCCTGAGGTCTGACAGATTGATCCTTTCACTGCCAGCACTTGAGTGTCTCCTGAAGGGACAACACCCACTTGGATGGGTGGCTGCCCAACAAGCACTGGGATCATCTCTGTGCCAGCAAGGGAAAGCAAAACCTTTACCATTATCCATAGAATAATGATCAGAGACCCCTTTTTCATGTAGATAGAAAATTTTCCCCATATGCCCCTCTTGCACCAAATCCAATGTGCCTTTAGATGATTTAAGGGAGGGCTTCCTTCACATCTAGATCATGCAGGAAGATGATAACACATCAAACATTTTGTTCTCCAACTAATTTTATTTTCTAACATGTGGTTCCTTACATCTTTTTTATTTTTTTTTTTTTAGGTAACAAAAAAATTTAAAAAAAAAATCCCAACAACTCATAATTCTACCCTGGAGCCAAGACTGCTGCTTCCTGAGGCCACAGAGACATCGTGGAGGACTATTTAAAGCAGATCTGGGTGAAGACATTAAAATGACAAATGCTCACAGACCAAGGTATCACTGAGGCTCCTGGCAGAGTGAGTTGCTGTTCTGGGTGTCTGGCTTGAAAAGTGATGGAAAGGAACAAAAAAAAGTGCTGAAAGGAACAAACTGAAAAAATATAAGATAGGTGCCTGGTGCCTGCTCATCAGGGAGCTGGAGGGTTATTTTTTTTTTCCCCATTCTGTTTCTTCCCAGCTGCAGAGTTGTTTATTTATTATATGTCCTTTGAAAAGGCTCTGAAAT
This sequence comes from Turnix velox, assembly GCA_013400935.1. NCBI lineage: Eukaryota > Metazoa > Chordata > Aves > Charadriiformes > Turnicidae > Turnix > Turnix velox. Next base: position 34,808 of record VZTY01008147.1, on the reverse strand, counting down.
GCTCTGTCTCCAGCAGGGAGCTCTGACTACAATCTGAAGAAATGGTTTTAAAGCTTATCACAGGCAGCTTAGGGAAGGAACAGCAAGTGGAACACACACCAGCAGCTGCCCAAGTCTCTGAGTCTGCAGAAGGGACTCCTCAAGGGTACAGCAAGATGAAGAGGCAAAATGCTGATGCCTCTGCTCTGGAATTCCCTGTTGGTGTGACCTGAGGACTCCTGAAATATGGGGAAAAGCTGTCGTTTTCCCAGCAGAGGGCACTGCATGGTCACAATATCTCACCCAAGGTTTGGGATGGGAGAGAGGAGTTGGGTCACCTCATCCCAGGCTGCTTGATCCTATGCTGAGGTGCATTTGGGGCCAAGAAGGACACTGAGGTCTCATCCCAGCCAAACTCTTGCAGGAAGGTCCTTGCTGATCCTGATGTCTAATAAGCCCAGAGCTGGTAGCATGTGACAAACTGTTTCAGAAAAGCCAGAAAAATTGATTCCACCCATTTCAGTGGGAGGCTTCAAAAAGCTTTGAAATATTATAGATTATTTCATTGTCCTCCCATCCATAAGGCCACATCTCTGCCCTGCTGATTTCAGAGCTGCACTTAATTTTACCTGTTAAAAAAAAGTTCTGACCCAGGAAAGTTAAATCACTCTGAGATGGGCTCCACACCAATCATGTTTTCTACCATAAATAATTTGGGACAGTTTTGGATGACCTATAGCAATTGAGTTTTCTTTCTTTTAAAAAACCCTAAAAAAAAATCTGGGCAGGGAAAAGGAATTTTGCTGTGCAAATATCCCAGAGAACAGATTACTTATTGTTCAAAACTATAGTCTTTAATAGCATTACCAGAGTGGGCCATGAAATCAGCCCTTTACTAGAAGGATGGGCTGATTCTTTTCCCCAGGCTGGCAGTTGTGAGGTGTGTGGGATGGGGAGCATGGTAGGACTTTCACTTGGGAATAAATTCACATCCAGTTAAAGATAAAACCACACCATGAACAAGGAGGCTCCTCACCTTGCTGCAAAGATGCCCTTTAGTAAGTCTTTTCCTTCCTATTTCATGAACTTCTATTATCAGAGAGTCATAGAATGGTTTGGGTTGGAAGGAACCTTGAAGATCATCTAGTTCCAATCCCTATGCCATGGGCTGGGACACCTCCCACTACACCAGGTTGCTCAGTGCCTCATCCAGCCTGGCCTTAAACACCTCCAGGGATTGAGGGGGCATCCACAGCCTCTCTGGGCAACCTCTTTCAGTGTCTCACCACCCTCATAGGAAAGAACTTCTTTCTTCTATCTAACTTAAATCTCCCCTCTTCCAATTTGCATCCATTTCTCCTTGCCCTGCCATCCTGGACCCTATTAAAAAGTCCTACCCCAGCCTTTCTGTAGCCCCCTTCAGCGATTGAGAAGTCACTATGAGGTCCCTCCTGAGCCTTCTCTTCTCCAGGCTGAACAACCCCAGCTCCTTTAGCCTGTCCTCATAAAGGAGGTGCTCTGATCATCTTCATGGCCTCCTCTGGACCTGCTCCAACTGCTCAATGTCCTTCTTCTGTTGAGGACTCCAGAACTGGACACAGTAACTCCAGTTGGGGTCTCACCAGAGCCCAGTAGAGGGGAAAAATCACCTCCTTTGGTCTGCAGCCCAGCCTCTCTGTCCTGTGGCACTTCCCAACCTGATTTGATTTGGTTGAAAAGTTTCATCTGGAAAAGTTTCCCCCCAGGAAGTGCCCTTCCATGTTATAACTGGGATGTTTCACTTATTGCTTCTGTCAAATCATTCAGGGCAAATCTCTTTAGTGCCAGCATTTTTATTTCACAATGTTTCACAATAAAAGTGAAACATTGTCAAAAGTAATAATACTTAAATACTTAGGTTCACAAATAATGATGCTGATTGTATTTCTCATCCAAACCCAAGATTAAAAACAAGTTCTGAGCATCTTCTGGGAAGGATTTCTGTGTTCACACCACTGCCCTCTTTTAGATTTATTCAAACACTCTGGCTGGTCCCCAGGAGTCTGTTTTTACAATAGGATCTGCTGAGGTTTTCAGGGTGCTGCTGCTCTAGCAGAAATAAGAAGCTAAATGATGATCATAAAGAAATTTTATTTTATTTTTAGGGAATTGGGACCACAACTTCCTGAAAACTACCAGACCAGATAATGTCTTTTTTCCCCTTCTCTCTCTCTCTTTTATGGCAGGCACTTGCTTGAAAAAAAACCCTACATGACTTTCTTGAAAATGGACTTTTAAAATCCATCATTTAATGCAACTCTGGAAACTTAGCTCCTGGGCTATTTCCTTTCCTTCCTTCCTTCACCTCCCTCCCTTTCTTTCTTTCTTTCTTGCATCCACCCCTGCGTTTTAAATTAGTTACAAGAAATAAAGGGGGGAAAAAAAAGGAGGTTTAGGAGGTTGAAATTGCTTCAGTGTGACAGGGTGAAGGGGGTGTTTTTGTGTGTGTGTGAGTCTAAATGAGGCTTTAGAAAATGCTCCAGTATCCCTTAAATGGGTCTGTTCTGGTCAGAGCCCATTAGACGATGGAGGAAGGTTCCTCAGGGGCAGCTGAGACCAGACATTGGGATCCCAGAGGAGGGAGATGACTATTTGCTTTTCTGCATGGAGAATTAATGTATGTCTCCATCTTCTACCAGCCAGTGTAAAGGAAACAGAATGAGTGGGGAGGGGGAAAAAAGGAAAAAAAATGGTCTGTGTGTTTTTCCCTTTTATTTTTTTTCCTTTGGTGCAGATTCATTTCATGCTGCTCAGTATTTGCACATTATTCTTTGCTTTCTCCCTGTAGGATTTTCTTCCCTGGCTTGGAGGCAATTCATCTGTCCTGAGAAGGTACCTAAAGATAATGAAGAGGCCCATAATTTAGTAATCTCAGCCATCTTTGACTGGGAAGATTAATTTGGGGCCTTTAAGTGTCCAGGTGGGTTGAAGGGAATCAGCAGCAACAAGAAGTGACAGGCAGAAGGACAGACAGGAACCCAGGCTGGTGCAAACTCCACAAAATAAATGAGTCGTGGAGTCATTTTGCTATCTGCAAAACCATGGACTAATGATTATTAAAACAGAAATGCTCCCTGATTCATCTGAATTTAGAGATATGGGTTTTTCTTTTCATTTTTTTTCCTCTTTCTGCTTCTTCCACAGAAAATCACATCCCTGGTCTGTCCAGTGAGTCCCTACTTGTCCCTTGGTCTGCCCTGTGACTCCCTACTCCCTATCTGTGCTGCAAATAGTGTTAACTGTTAAAAATTAGTTCTTAATCTTCACCTTCATCCTTTTATGTCCTGAATTTTTCTTGAATTTTTCTTTAATTTTCCAGGATATTGCTGGATTCAATCCATGCATCAAATACCCAGGTTGACCAGGATTCTCATGGAATCAAAGCAGCTTCTTATCCAGAAGGCCAATTATCCAAAACCAAATTCTCTGTTTATATTTTAGGAACTGGATGGAAAATAAGGGGCAGGACCAAGAGCAATATGGCTCTTTATTTCCCTGAGTATATTTCCCAAAGTGGAACTGAACAAAGAAGAGTGGAAATACTGAATTTCTGAGTTAGAAAATCGATCTGAAGTCTGACATTTCTTCCTGCTCACTCATCCCTCTTCCCAAATCACTCTGGATTCACTGTTTGCTTTCATGGTGCAAGTGAAATAATAGAAATACTAACTCTGCTTATCATTTTAACAGGATGAAGTGATTACACACCCACACAACACACTCAGACCTGATATTGTAGTGTTTCTCTTAATATGGGTTTGTTTATCCTGTAGCTGTTTCTCTTATCCTTTATTGGGTACATCTGAGACCTCCTGAAACATTTCACAGCTGGACTAAACTCATCTTCTGTGATATTTTCATTAAATGAGGACAAAGCTCCCATCTAATCCTATTTTATTGTCACCAGCTCCTCTACACTTGTACCCCCTGCTGCCATTTCTCTGTGTGTGTGGCACAAACCTGTGACTGGGACAGGATGATGCTCTTTCACAGCACAAAAAAGCACAGGCTGAGCTTTAGGATATTTCCTAACTGGAAATATCCTGAACCTTAGAGCTTTGCTGTGGTGGATACTCAGAACCCGCAGAATTTAATGGGGTGAATTTGGTATTTTTTTTTTCCAGGAGTTTGCCCAACCCTAGACAAATATTGTCCTTATCCAAGTGGGGATGGTTGAAGGTGTTAGTGGCTGAAGTTATTGGCACCCAACAGCATCCCCTTCACTGCTTGGGCCTCACCAGGTGAGATGCTGGAGGACCTCAATCCACAGAATTCCAGATTCCTCCTCATTTAGAGTTAAGGTTTCTGTGGGTTTTCACAGAATCATAGAATATCTGGGATTGGAAGGGACCTCAAGAGGTCATCTAGTCCAATCCCCCTGCCAGAGCAGGGACACCTAGACCAGAACTCATAACCTGAAGTCTTCAGTGGCAGAAGAGCATCACTGAGCACCCCAATGAGCTTGGTATGACCTGTTGACCTCATTCCTCATGTTTTGTCTATACTATGACCCAGGATCACACCAAAATCTTGTGAAATTTTCAAGTGATTTGGCTCCAGCTGGGCCATAGCTGACACTAAGCCACTTGTAAGAGGTGGCCAAAGCATGGTGTGCAAGTTGGAGGTGGCCAAAGTCCATCTCCAAAGTCAAAGCTGCTCCTGGAGGCTGCTTTGCCAGCTGAAAGCTCAGCTCATCCCTCCAAACACCCTGAATGATGCAGCAGCATTATTGAAAAGGCTGTGATGGTTCACAGCCCCATCACAAAAAAAGCCTGGGTGGAAGGTCAGCAGATGTGGGCCATATTTACAAGACACATGTGGAGGCTGCTCCTGGGTGGGAAACTCCACAGCTGTCCAGAGGGCAAAGCTAAATACACAAAACCAGGGCCTGTGGTTAAAGGCAAGCCACCTAAGAAGAGACACCATCATCTTTCCTGCAGAAAAATAGGGATGAAATGCTGGGTAAAATCATGCTGTAGCTACTGCCAGGCTCAATTGCTGCTCATGCCATGGTTACATCCTGATTTTCACTGCTTTGAGAGCTTTTTCACCCTTCACAGAAGCACAGAATATCAGGGATTGGAAGGAACCTCAAGATCATCTAGTCAAATCCCCCTGTTGGAGCAGGAACACCCAGATCAGGTCACACAGGAAGATGTCCAGGGGGGGTTTGAATGTCTCCTGAGAAGGAGTCTCTACAACCTCTCTGGGCAGCCTGTTCCAGTGTTCCCTCACCCCCAATGTGAAGAAGTTTTTTTCCTATATTTCTGTGGTCTTATCACCCTTGCAGCCTGCAAAAGGCTTTCAGTTATTTGGCCCTGGAAACTGCTACATGAGCTGAGTCAAGATGCTTTCAATTTGATTTCCTGAAGCAGCAGGCAGGTCCCTTCCACATGGACTAAATCACTCCCAGAGAATTGGATGGGGCTGCAAAGTGATTTAGGGATTTCAAGACTTTTCCACGAGCTCTCCACAGCTGGAGGCCACTGGCTACAAGCAGGAGAGATGAAGTGTCAGTATCTGAACCACGTGCAGCTGAGCTGGGTTGGAAATGAAATGAACTTCTCCTTATCCAGCTGCACAAACTGGACTTTTTAGCATTCTGATAGGTAAAGGATCATAGAATGGTTTGGGTTGGAAGGGACCTTCAAGATCATGTAGTTCCAACCCTCCTGCCATGGGCAGGGACACCTCCCACCACACCAGGTTGCTCAAAGCCTCATCCAACCTGGCCTTAAACACCTCCAGTGATTGAGGGGGCATCCACAACCTCTCTGGGCAACCTCTTCCAGTGTCTCACCACCCTCACAGCAAAGAACATCATTCTTAGATCAAGCCTAAATCTCCCCTCTTCCAATTTGCATCCATTCCTCCTAGTTCTGCCATCCCGGACCCTATTAAAAAGTCCTACCCCAGCCTTTCTGTAAACTTCCTCAGGTATTGATAAGTCCCCCCAGAGCCTTCTCTTCTCCAGGCTGAACAACCCCAACTCTTTCAGCCTGTCTTCATACAGGAGGTACTCCAGCCCTCATTCAAATATATCATGAAGAAAAAAGAAAAAAAGGTGAATTTGCCCATTAAAGCATGAAATTAATGCTGTGCTGAAAGTTTTTTCAAAGGACTGGACGTTGCATCTCGCTGAAGGAACAGAAAGACGACCAAGAATACAAAAGTTCTGGGTCAGAATGAATTCGATGTGACTGTAGAGGGCACTCAAGATCTTTGTGATTTCTCAGCGAGAGAGCTGCGAGTTGCTTTTTCGCACTTCGCTATTAAAAAAAGCCCCATAAAAATTAACCCTCTTTCAGAGCAAGTGGGACCACATCAGACTTGAGTATTACAGCTTCTCCCCTTTTAACCACTAATGACAGGTTGAGCTAATTTCTGTTTTGATTTGGGGTTTCTTTCTTCCATTTCTAAGAAACATTTAGCTGCAGGGAGACCTCTCACAGCACTGGTTCCAGCAGCATTGGGTTTGTTCAGCACAAAGAAATCCCATTCCTTCAAATAAGAATCCTGCCTGGCCTGAGGAGAGGTGTTGATATATCAGTTGGGATGTCTTGGGGCTGGAAGAGAAGGACCACAAAGAGATCTTGTCACTTGAGCTAAATGAATCCTAAAAATACTCCTGCTCATCTCAAACCACTCAGGGTGTTCCACTTGTTAGAGTTTTCCTCATCACTGACATTTCAGGGTTTGGCTGGAATCAGGCAAGTTTTGGTTTTTTTTTTCTTGTGGTATTTTCTGCCACCAGGAATTGGAAATCTCACATGAAATCCTCCTCTGATGAGATTCCCAGCCTGATGCATCACTTAGTGCTGATTGAATTCTGCTGATTAAACTCTGGATTTCAATGTTTTGCACGAGAGAGGTCAAATCCTTCAAGAAATGTCCTGTTGTAACCCACGAATTGTTTCCAGATTGCCATCCAGCCTGACATTAAAAGCAAAGTTTGTGTTTTCCATCAGCATGGGATGCCTTTCACTGCAGATTTCCAAGGATGCTGGTTGTTTCTTAGGTCCAGCAGCTGATCCTACAGCCCAAGCACAGATTCCTCTGCAGAAATCTGCCCAGTCATCCTGTTTTTCCTGGATATTCCATCAGCTCTGCAATAAGAACCCTGGTAGAAAATACAGCGTGACTAAGAACTCTGTCTACCACCTAATTACACTGCCATAGTTAGAGTGGTGCAGCTCTCTCTCTGCAGCTTCTGTTCTGGAATAAGTGTGCCTAATAATACCACTGTAATTACACTGCTATGATTTCACTGGGAACCTGCCCAAGGCTTAAGTGCAAACCCAAAAAAATACCACAGGGTGCAAAGGAATCCTGACAGACCCTCAGGCACCCCCTCAGCAGAGCTGTGCACAGCCTCAGGAGTTGTTTTAACTGAGTGGCTGGAAGCTCTGCAAGTTACCAACCACCCCAAATGAATGGTGCCATCTGTTTTGGAGAGCTTTGTGAGCTGCATAATTCCCTGACAAAAAACCCCAAAAATCTAATCAGCTGCTTGTGGCTCTGCTGAAATGGAGATAAAGCAAAATGATGAGTTTTTGCTGTAGTTTGGGGACAGGTTTAAGTCAGGTTTAGAGTTCAGAATTGGTAATAATACTTGCTGGTGGAGCAGGTCCAGAGAGAAGGGCCAGGAAGATGATCAAGAGGATGGAGCATCCCCTTTATGAGGACAGGCTGAAGGAGTTGGGGTTGTTCAGCCCGGAGAAGAGAAAGCTCAGGGGG
>VZTY01008147.1:12799-25297 GCA_013400935.1 Turnix velox | reverse complement strand
TTAAGGTGAAGGTAGTGAAACACTGGAAGAGGTTGCCCAGAGAGGATGTGGATGCCCCCTCAATCTCTGGAGGTGTTTAAGGCCAGGCTGGATGAGGCATTGAGCAACCTGGTGTAGTGGGAGGTGTCCCTACCCATGGCAGGGGAGTTGGAACTAGATGATCTTTAAGGTCCCTTCCACAAACCATTCTATGATTCTATAAAATCTGTTATCCAACAATGCAAAATACTCTTGACCACACACTTCTGCTGCATAGCAGGGATTTAAGAACTCAGTGGGAATGCAGTATCCTGTATCAGAAGAGAACACTTGGGATCCAGGAGTAAATCTGAGATGCTTATAGTGAGCAGAGCTGGAATGTGTTACCCTGCATCCCAGATCTGACTTCACTACATCTTAATCAGTCTCATCAGAAACTATTATGGGAGGAGGGAGAAAAAAAACAGGTTTAGGTTTCAACAGTTGTAGTACAGAATATCTTTGGATATTGAATTTTAGCTTGCAGACAACAAGAATGCATGTTTGATTCCGAGTGGGAATCAGATAACAAGAATGCCTGCCTGAAAGAGAAGAAATCCAGTTTTAACTCCTTGCTCCATCCCAGGCCTGCTGGGGGGGTGTCTTTATCACCCACAGTGCTGGGATTAAAAGTTTGGGCATGGCACTCTCTCAGCCCTGTTAGCAGTGTCTGACCTAGAGTTGTCTTTCATCCACTCAACTGGAACGTGCACAAAAACAGACCCCACTTCTCCATACCCTGAATTTGGACACACTATGCTCACTGCAGGCAGAATTTGCCTTCCCTGATGTTAACCAGCTAAAAGCAGGGTATTATCCATGTGCTTGTCACCTTTCCCCTTTGCAGAGAGATTTCCCTCAGCAGAAGGATGTTCCTGACACCTCTATGTCATAGAATCATANTTGGGCATGGCACTCTCTCAGCCCTCAACAATAGTTTGGGTTGGAAAGGACCTTCAAGATCATCTAGTTCCAACCCCCCCTCCATGGGCAGGGACACCTCCCACTAGACCAGGTTGATCAAAAAATCAGCATTTTTTAGCCTAAACTGGCTGAATGAGGATATTTGAAGGATGAAGAGTGAGGAGCACCATTAGCATGTCCTTCTGATGCAAGAGTTGGGTGAGTCTCTTTGTGGAGCAACCACCCATAAAGACATTATGGAAGATGTAGAGTTACTCAGATGTCCTGATGATGAGGCCACAGAGGCACTTTATTTTCAGTTTCAGGTATATTTGTGTCCTGGATGGATGTCTTGGGTGAGGAGCCAGCACACAACCCTCCTGCACCCTCTCTGCCTGCACCAGCCACCAGATTATTTCCTTGACTCTTGTTTCCCAGGCCAGGTTCAGCTTGTGCTGCTTTATAACTGTTTTTTTGGATCTTCTCAGCTCATTTTGGAGTAAACAAAGGGTCAGACTTTCCCGTAATCCTCACACATCACTGGCATCTTTGTATGGCTCTGCTGCAGAGCAGAGCAAACACAAAGACTGCATCTCCATGTGCCCTCTCTGCACCAAGTCCCTTCAAGTGTAAAGTGAAAATGTTGGCAGGAACATATGGGAAAGTTGGGAAGTTGCCTGTGTCCTACCTGGCTTGCAGATAAAAGAACTGGGTTGCCAAGCCTGCTAGTCTTTTAAGCTCAACAAACCCCACACACAAGGCATTTGAATAGACATAAAAAAGTTGAGGGAATATTGTCTCCAGAGCTGCAAAGCCTCACTCCTTGTATTGCCTCTCAAATGAATTCAGATAATCTTACAAAACTCCCAGCTCCTTTATTCCCATTGTGCTGTTTCATAATTCCCAGATTCTCATTATTCTTTTCTTTTTGGTTCCACCTTCCTGAGTTTTTCACTTGTTTCCTTTCCTCTGTCCCTGCATGTGCTCTCAAAGACACAGTAATTGCTCACAGAAATACAGGCTGGCAGCAGAAAGAGTAGCACAAACCCTTCAGAGCTCTCTGTGTGGTTCCTGGGTACCAATTCCATACAGGTAGAAAAAAAGCCTCTTGGCATCCCACATCCTTGGGTGACAGATCCTCCAGGGATCCTTAGTGACAATGGTCACAAAATGTTTAGTAAATAGACCTGAAGCTTCCTGATCATCCCACTATATCAATCAGGATGGTCAGGCAGAAGGTTAGAAATGATCAATCCCATTTTCCACCACAGGAGGAATCCAAGATTCTTCCCCTCCAGGGAGACACAGAGCTTTCCAGCCCTTTGGAGCATGAGAAGAAGGGGAGATGACAACCCTCAGGATGACTTGGAGCCTTCCCAATATTCCAAGTCCCTTCTCTTGAAGATGCTTTTCATATGAGTTCAGCTTTTGGGTGCTATTTGCCAATTACCATTGGTATTTAATTATGGCAAAGTTGAAATGACACAGGCAGCCACTAATCCACATTATGCAAAGACATTTCCAAAATTCTACTCTAAACATTCCTTGCGGTCCTCAACAAACAGAGGCAGCTCTCAGCTGGCCCAAAAGTCACAGCACAAATATTTTCACAAAAGCAAGGATGAGCAAAATGATCCCTGGGCCAGCTCAATTCCTTGCACAGACTTCCACCCATGTTTAATCTGGAGAGACACATCTGTTTTCCTGAACTGCCTTCCCAGCCCTAAATGAAATTAGGACCAAGCCTACTTGGACCATCCTGGATTGAAGAAAAATACATTTTAAATTAATTTCTAGGTCTTCTTACCTTCCCTAGCACTGAGGCAGGGGGGTACAGGATGGCAGGACTGGGAGTAATGGATGTAAATTGGAAGAGGGGAAGATTTAGGCTGGAAAAAATAAAGAAATTCTTTACTGTGAGGGTGGTGAAACACTGGAAGAGGTTGCCCAAAGAGGTTGTGGATGCCCCCTCAATCCCTGGAGGTGTTTAAGGCCAGGCTGGATGAGGCATTGAGCAACCTGGTGTGGTGGGAGGTGTCCCTGCCTATGGGAGAGGGGTTGGAACTAGATGATCTTGAAGGTCCTTTCCAATCCAAACTATGATTCTATAATTCTAAGTTGCTTCTTCATTAGGAGAGGAGCTCCTGAGTTTGGAGATGGAGGTTCAGATTCCTGCTTTTACACATATTATATCACTTACCCTCCTTTACTCAACCAAAAAAGAAACATTTCTTCAATAACTGAATTATTATTTACAGTGATGAGGCAGGCAAATAGTAGTGGAAGGAGAATTCAAGCTGTTGTGTGTTCATCTAAGTACACTGTCCTGTAGCAAAGCCATAAATATTGACAGCAGTGAGATATTGTTAGTCCAAAGCTATAAACACTGTTTTGACCCCTTCAAGCACACCCCAATCTGGCTTGATGGGACTTCAAGAAGTGCAAACAGGAAAGGAATCCAAGAAATTAATCCATCCCAAGCCCACAATGGGAAGAAAATGGGGCAAGCTGTTACCTTCTCTCCACAAATCTGGAGAACTCAAGTTTCCTAAAGTTAAAAGAGTAAAAAACCAGGGGGTCTTCCCTACCTTTTTTTTAAAATTTCTTCCAATTTTGGTGACACTAATGGATTTCCCAGAGCAAGGACAGTCTGCAGATCTGTTGTGAGTGTCCTCAAACCCAAAAAACTATTCCCTGCTGAATTTTGGAGTGAACTTTTTGCACCAGAAGATCTCCATTGTCCTACACCCCCATCAGTGTGTTGTTGTGTTGGATCTCCTCCTGCTTCACAAACACCGGATGTTTTGCAGTTTTGAAGGAATTTATCCCTGTGTCCACCAACGTTGAGATTTAATTCTTTGAATCCATTTTATTTGTTATTTTAGTTGGTTACAAAGTTTTAAGTTTCTCTGGGAGCAGCGGGAGGCATTCCCCTACCTTTAATAATTTTTTATTTAAACCACAAGGAATTGTTTTCTTCCTGTGGATGCTTTAACTGAGTTGTTTGGAGCAGAATTAAAAGCTTGTAGTGCTCACCCAAGTTAAAATTTAGCAACTTGAGTATTGTAAAAATTAGGACACTCTGTGAGAAATCAGAGAATCCTCAGTCCTGCATTTAATCAAACCCAATTATTCTGCTAACACTTTGCAGACTCTTATTATAACTGGCATTAATTTTTCTCCATTTGTGGCCATAAAACTCCAAGCAGAACTCTTTACCTTCCCATGTAGCATGAAAAAAAAAGAAGAGTGAACAGCTCAGACTTAGTAAATGGACCTTGCTGCTTTTAAACCCCTCATAAAATCAAATATTATCTTAAGAAATCCTAATCAAATTAATCTTCAACTCCATCTTCCCTCTCTTCACCCTATGACTTCACCCTGAGCTTGCCTGAGTATGACCTGAATCTCATTTACTTCCCATTAGAAAAAAAAATGAAGTGAACTTCTAAAAAAAATAACCTTTCAATTACCTTTTCAACTCCTAAAAGAGGACTCGTTTTGACCATGACATCATCCCCTGATGATTTTAGCACATGGGCCACATTCCCTTGCTTGACCTAATTTATCTGAGTTTACCAGAGATAAGCAGACAGTGAAATATGAAAAGCCCCTCGTAGCCATTGGTGAATTCTAATTATTTTTCATTCATATCTCCAGATAGATGCGAGCACCTTGTGAAGAAGAGAAACATGAGGTTGGGTGGGTGTGCAGCCACATACCTGCACACACAAGCTGGAGGAGAGCTGGACCAGGACCTGGATAAGCTGAGATTCATGTGCAATAACTCTGGTTAGACATCTACAGAAATAAACCTTCCAAGGAGCCATCCATCTCTCCTTACCCAGACACCTATTTTAGCCTGTGACTAATCTCCCTCCAGAGAGAGCCATTTCTCTGCTCTCATGATAACAGGAGCCTTGGATGACTGATGCCTAAATTTAAGATGTCTAGAGCCCATGTAGATGGATACAGCCCCAAGCAAACAGCACAGCTATTAGGATGAATAGATGGATATTTAAGGAGCTGGACAATTCTCTGAGGGCAGAGGGTGGCTAATCAGCACAGTATAAGCAGGATCTGGTTCAATTCCAATCCGGGGGCTGTGTGAATATGTAAAACTTCATCTGATGTAGTTTCCCCTCTTAGAGGCTTGTTAAATCAGCTTAGCCATGCCTAAGTGGCACTTTGTCAGCCCACCTATGTCTCCTTAAAATCAGACTCACAAATATAGACATCTCTTAGACCCTTTAAAATACTGCCATAGGTTTAATTGATGTAGTTCTTACTTTTCTGGGCTCATATCCTGAGAAATCCCCATTTGTTCCAGAGTCCCAAAACACAAGAGCTGCTGAGGATAAAGCTGCCACCATGAGTTTCCATCAGAGGTCTATCTGATGGCAAGTTTTTGATGGTTTCTGTGGAAAATGGGAAACCTTAATCCTCAATTTGGCTACTGCAAGAGTGACAGGAGAGTGAAGAAACCTGTTCACTGAACAATGTCACAAAATACAACATCCCTGTCACTTCAGATGGAGCTTATTCTATCTGTCATCTGGGTTTGGTAAGTCTTTCTTCTTGTTGCTGAGGGTTTTTTCTCTTCAGATGACTCATCTCTCAGAGCAGCTTGAAAATTTATCTCTATTTTCTACTGAAATAGAATTCTACTTCATAGAATGGTGTGGATTGGAAGGGACCTTCAAGATCATCTAGTTCCAACCTCACTGCCATGGGTAGGGACACCTCCCACCACACCAGGTTGTTCAATGCCTCATCCAGACTGGCCTTAAACACCTCCAGGGGTTGAGGAGGCATCCACAACCTCTCCTGGCAACCTGTTCCAGTATCAGGGTATTTATGAGACACTCACCACCCACAGACTCCATAAATGTGATCACTCCAGGTAACTCTGCCAACCTGTTGCTCCAAAGAGCTGCTTTTAAGTCTGTTCTCCACTTCCAACCTCTAAAGCATTTTGCTTCTGTAGGTCTACTGCATCCAGGTAGTCTTTAACACACCCCAGAGGAATGTGTGGTCTTGTTATTCCCCATGAACCTGCTTACTCAGTTTCCATCCCTGCAAGATATGTTTTAATAGATTTGATGCAGCAGCAGGAAGGGTTTGTTGGAGAGGTAATTAATAGATGCTCAGCACAGGCAAACTTTTGAGTTAGAAAATGTCATATATCAAGGCAGCAGGACCAATTAAGGCAGCCAGGTTTTCAGCAGAAGTAGCTTTAACATCATCAGGATTTCCTACTGAATGTACCGCTTGGAAAAGGTGAGTGGAATCAGAGGGTGATGGCAGAGGAGGGTGGAATTTGTTTTTCCATGGTGGAAAGAAATCTGCCACTCTTGGGAATGCTTTACCAACACCAACTGCAAAAACATCCATGTTGCCAGTTTACATTAGGGATAATATTGTGACTGCCTTTAAAACTGGAAGAAACCACTCCATCAGTCAAAGGAGGATTTCAGGGGATACGACCTTGAGTAATGTTCTGGCTTAGTGAAAACTGTGGATTTGATCATTAATAATATTTTGCACCATCCATTTTTTTGAACTCAAAGCAGACTTTGTCAGCAAAAGGAGTGAAAAAAAAAACCCCTCTCTCATGTTCCATCTTTCTCCATTTTGGTGAGAGTGAGAGGAATCTCTATGAAAACATCCTCTGTTTGCCAACATTGAAAAGATAACATTCCTAAGAGTGCAACTGGATTCACCTAAGGTCTCTTCAAGTTATGAGATGGTCAAATTTGCAGCCTCAGCAGCTTGGACAGCAAAACACCTCGAAGAAAGAAGGTTTTTTTTCTCTCCTGAAAATGCCTCATGAATCTGGCTGTGAAAACCTTTTGGTGGTTAATACTTCCCAGAGATATTGCACAAGTGCTGTCAGCCAGGTGAGCTCTATCTGAGCCACGTGGCTACAGCTGCTGAGAGGACCCCAGCACAGCTTGCAAAGAACTATTCTGCAGCTTGCTGGGCATATTCTATCAGCTTGAGTGTTGGGAAATGATGGTATATGACTTCTGGGAACTGGGAGCTTAGAAAGCTGAAGCAATCTCCCAACACATTCCAAGGGATGCTTCCCTACGTCATGGAGGATCTCTGGGTTCTGGCCACACTTTAACACAGGGAAGTTCATGCACAAACACATCTGCAAGTGGTTTAGAGGGGTTTTTTTTATCATTGCATTCCCCTTGTTGGATTCTCTGCATTGTGTTTTGCTTTTTGTTACTTAAACAGCTGTAAACCTTCTTGAAGACCACAGAATAGACACCCCAGAGACCTTCTAGCAAATGGCATCAATAAAGGCTGGATCTCCAGTAGCACATCAAGCCCTTTCACCTTCAGCAAGAGGAACTCCTCAGCATTCTCACATCCCTCTTGTCTCTGCTGATCCTGTGATTCACCACAGCAGGACCAGAGTCCAGCAGAGCAGGGTAAGCCATCAGTCCAGAACCAATGAAGGATTAGTCACTGTGGGATTTGGGTTCCTCTATCATTCATGCCATTCTGCTCCAGCCAGATTTATGTGTCAGGAAAAACATACAAACGGAATCCGATTTACTTGCACAAGTTCCTGCTCAGTTTGATTTATGTTTGAGTAAATAAAGACATATGTCTTGTAGGTATTGCTCTCTGGCTCCCTTTCTCATCATAGATCTATGTCTAATTTATCAGCTTCTTTCTCTGCTAGACTTCTATTCATGAGAGTTTTTGAGAAGGGCAATGCTAGCTGAAGGGAATGCCTCTGGCAATCTGAGCTTTAATTTTTGGAATAGCTTTAACTTTTAGGATAGCTTTAACTTTTGGGATAGGTATATCTTTTAGGATAAGTTTAACTTTTGGGATAGGTATATCTTTTAGGATAAGTTTAACTTTTGGGATAGCTTTAACTTTTGGAACAGATTGAACTTTTGGAAAACTTTTGCACTGTAACTTTGCTGCACTTCTAGCACTGTGGAGCTGCTCATCTTGAAAGAACTTCAGGGATGCTCCTAAAACCAAGCATCACTGCTTGTTGTTTCCTAAACCATATGGCAAATTAATTACTGATCCAAGCCAAGGAATCCCAATAGGTCAAGTTCTACAATCTCAACAAACAGGCCAAAAGACCAACCTATTACCAACCCATAATTAACCACTGAACCATGAAGGGTTTGTAGCTGTTTGAGGCACACTGAGACACAGTGTAATAAAAAAAAAAAAAGGGTTGCTCTACTGCTCTACTTCAAAAATTAAAATAAAGAAATTTAGTAATTTTCTGTAGCGTTTTTTCAACTGAAAAAATAAATCCTGAGCAGAGAAGATCTTGAGTTAAATTGCAAAATCTTATTATTATTACCTATTTCCATATATTAAGAAGTCCAGTCCAAGTCAAACTGAAATTTTATCACAGATGAAAAAGAAGGAGTGCCAGATGAAAAAGAAGTGCTAGATAATTGCTAGATGCTTGTTTTATAAGGATCTAATGGATTCTGCAAAATGTTGTACAGAAAGAGAGTAATGATGCCACATGTCAAGAATTTGACCCTGACCAGTCCTTCATGCAGCATAAAATAAACCCTAGGGAAGATCACCCATTCTTCTGGATGTCCTGTTGCCTGTGAGGCATTGCCAGCTTTTGTGATAAAGGCTCAGGGGAGACCTCAGAGTAACTTATCAATACCTGAAGGGGGCTACAGAAAGGCAGGGGTAGGGATTTTTAATAAGATATGTGATGGGAGGACTAGAAATAATGGATGGAAATTGGAAGGGGGTAGATTCAGACTAGACATAAGAAAGAAATTCTTTACAGTGAGGGTAGTGAAACACTGGAAAAGGTTGCCCAGAGAAGTTGTGGATGCCCCCTCAATCCCTGGAGGTATTTAAGGCCAGGCTGGACAAGGCACTGAGCAGCCTGATGTAGTGGGAGTTGTCCCTGCCATGGCAGGGGGGTTGGAACTTGATGATCTTTAAGGTCCCTTCCAACCTGAACTATTCTATGATTCTATGATTCTATGATTCATCTGAGAACCAAAAAGAGAACTGACCCCTGTGTCACTGCAGGCAGCCTCTAGAATGGATTGGGTTTGAAAAGGACCTTCAAGATCATCTAGTTCCAATTCCCTGCCATGGCCAGGGACACCTACCCTACACCAGGGTGCTCACTGCCCCATCCAGCCTGGCCTTAAACACCTCCAGGGATGGAGGGGGCATCCACAACCTCTCTGGGCAACCTCTTCCAGTGTCTCACCACCTTCACAGGAAAGAACTTCTTTCTTCTCTCCAGCCTAAATCTCCCCTCTTCCAATTTGCATCCATTACTCCAAGTCCTGCCATCACATATCCTATACAAAAGTCCTACCCCAGCCTTTCTGTAGCCCCCCTTCAGGTTTTGAGAAGCTCATCTGAGGTCCCCCCAAGCCTTCTCCAGGCTGAACAACCCCAACATACCCCTGTCCACAATATAATTTTGGATGGAAACAGCAGCAGGACTGGAATGTGAGTTCCTCTGTGTGTGTACCAACAAGGAGAAACCCCAAACCCTCAGTCTCACAGGTGGGTTCATGTTCCTCTGTTGTGTCTACAGAAGGCAGGAGGAATCCTCTTTCCACATCACCTCATGTATATAAAGAGCTAAGAATCTCCATCTCTCTGGCCTGTAAACTAGCCCAACACCCAGCTGACTTCATGAAGAATCTAAAGAATTTGTCTCGTGGGTGAAGTTCCTTAGGATGAAGGGCAGCAGAAGGATGGGAACCTTTGTTTTTGACTAAATACTCTGATAGCACAGACATTTCCCTGCACAGCAGGGGTGTCAGTCTGCTTTGTTCTGGCTAGTTTAACCCTCTAATAAGATCAGACTTTTGGAAGGTAAGAGCTGTGGCTTTAAAAGTCTCTTTTAGTATGTGTAAATACTACTGTATATATATATTGAGTTTTATTCTTTCCTTTTTATTACAGCATCACTTGTATGTTGCAGTTCTTTTAAAGCAAAATAGCATTTTTAAAGGAGAGCAGCAACATCAAGAAAAATCATTCTCCTACTTAAAGCACATGAGATCTAATTAAAATGAAGGAAAGAGATCAGATTATGCTCCTTCTTGGGCAAGTTTTCCCCAAAGTCAATTTAAAATGAAAGCCAACATTTGAATGGGGAAGCTCCTTTGTGCTCGCTCCCTGTTTGCAGCTGTGAGTCAGGGGAAGTGATTGCATTTGCATTGATGCCTCTCTGCAAGTAACATCTCTGTGATAAATCTCATGAGCAGCATCGTGTGGGATTATACAGCTCTTCCCTTCAACTGCACCTGAGAAACTCATCAATCTCGTGCCACAAATCAAGCAAGAAGAAGCAAGAGAGAGAACTCCTCCTGTCATCAAACCCTCTGCTGCTTCTGATGAGAAGTGCAGGCTCTCAGTTTGTGTTTCTGACCATAAGAAACATCACGTTGTTTGACAGATAAAATCAAATCAAGGGCCTTTTCCTATGTTTCCACATCCTCCAGCTGTCATGTCCTCATCTAGAGTGTCTCCTCACTGCTCATCAGCTTCGTGGTTCATGTGAGATGCATGGCTGGTAGGCGCCAGCCACCATTGGCCTTCAAGATGTGTGTCAAGCTCAGAGCTTTATGTTTTGTAGTGGTTTTCCACCCTCTAAAGCCAGATCCTCCAGTCTGGATCCTCAGCTGGTGGAAAGCAACATTTCTCTGTGGTTTCCAGCCTGGCTGTGCCAGAAAAGGATCTCTCCTCTGTGTTTCACACAAGGTTAAATTTATCTGTGCTGAGTCTTTGGCAGCTCTGCACTATTTTGTTAAAAAACAGCCCAGGCCATATGCAAAGATTTCCACTGAATGAAAAGCAGCTCAGAGACCATTACACATCCATGCCTGGGTGTATTTCTTCTGCTCATCTTGTATCTATTGTAAGGGATGAAATCCCTGATCTGCTTCACATGGCAGTGATGATAAGAAGAGTGAACATGTGTTTGGGTCCAGTTAGAAATGGCTGTGCTGATTTAAGCATCATGCCTGAGCAGCTCACTAATCTCTCCCAGTTGTTCTATGCTTTTCCCTCAGCAGAAATGAAGCAATGAATGACTCTCAAAGATTTACTCCTCCAATTCAATGCAGAGCAAACAGCAGCTCAGCTCAACCTCTAAACCTTTATCATAGGCTCAGAGAATGGTTTTGGTTAGAGATTACTTTCCTGCATCCAAGGCATGGATGGGGACACCTCCTACTAGACCAAGTTGCTTCAAACCCCATCCAACCTGCCCTTTAACCCCTCCAGAGATGGGGCAGCCAAAGATTCTCTGGGCAATCTGTGTCAGGGGCTCACCCCCCACCTCACAGCAAAGATTTTATTCCTTAAGATCTGACCAAAATCTCCTCTTTTTCAGTAGAACAAGTGTCCAATCACCCCAGGCAAAAAGTTTAGGTATTAAAAGCTTGAGATAACTGACCACTGGGTAAACCAGTGGATCAAACCAGGAGCAAGAAACCCTTTTTAATAGACTCCAGGATGGCAGGACTAGGAGTAAGGGATGCAAATTGGAAAAGGGGAGATTCAGACTGGATATAGAATCATAGAATAGTGTGGGTTGGAAGGGACCTTAAAGATAACCTAGTTCCAAATCATGGGCAGGGACACCTCCCACTGTACCAGGTTACTTAATGCCTCATCCAGCCTGGCCTTAAACACCTCCAGGGACTGAAGGGGCATCCACAACCTCTCTGGAAGCCTGTTCCAGTGTGTCACCACCCTCACAGGAAAGAACTTTATTAGGATATGTGATGGCAGGACTAGGAATAATGGATGTAAATTGGAAGAGGGAAGGTGCAGACTGGAGATAAGAAAGAAGTTCTTTACTGTGAGGGTGGTGAGACAATGGAACAGGTTTCCCAAAGAGGTTGTGGATGCCCCCTCAATCCCTGGAGGTGTTTAAGGCCAGGCTGGATGAGGCATTGAGCAACCTGGTGTAGTGGGAGGTGTCCCTGCATGGCAGGGGGGTTGGAACTAGTTGATCTATCAAGTCCCTTCCAACCCAAACCATTTTATCATTCTATGAAACAGTGATACTGGTGGGAAGGGCGTTGTGCAACCCCATGTGCCCCAGGCCAGGTCTTTCACCTGGAGCTCAGCTGGAGCAGCCAGGAGGGGAGATACAGAAGCAAGAGGAAACGATTACGGTAACTGCACAGAAAGCCCACGAGCCAGGCCAATGAGTCCCACATGGTGTTGGGATTAAATTGAGATCATATGTCTGCATTGCTGCTGAAAAAAAAATAAAAACCCTACAGTGAATCTTTCCCTGAAAGACTGATAAGAAAGCAAAACACAACCAGTTAGTGCAGTAGATCTTGACGCCTTGAGACAGATAAGTAAAAGAATGTGGAGAGAGAATAGGTATTACTCCAGGACCCTGGGCTATGGGAAGCAGTGAAGAAATGACTATAATTATAGAAATTACTATAATTGTATCATGAAATAATCCATACAGATTATCAGTTTGAAATTCTGATCTGTGATTCTGAGTCCACATTTTTGGATCCACATTCTTCCTGGTGATGAGCGACTAATATCGGATGGGAG
>VZTY01008147.1:1352-12245 GCA_013400935.1 Turnix velox | reverse complement strand
ATTGAGCAACTTGGTGTAGTGGGAGGTGTCCCTGCCCGTGGCAGGGAGGTTGGAACTAGATGATCTTGTAGGTCCTTTCCAACCCAAACCATTTTATGACTCCTGCCTGTAGTCAGAATGACTCAATTTTTGATGTTAGGTGCTAACAAAAACCTGAATTCAGAACAAAGAGAAAGGCAAGGAGTGTTTGCAGGAATCATCTAGCGAATAGTTCCTAATAATGAGAACATGCAGCAAATCGACATCTGCTCATGGGTAATTCATGACTAGAAATACTGTCGACTTCTTTAACATGATTTTCAGCATGAATTATTCACTGAGCTCTAAGTATTATGGCTTGTATTCCCTCTTGTTATTTGCCAGAGTTTAACAGAAGATGATACAGCCACAGATGCCAGTGATACTCATGAGCTATCAATCTCCTCTGCTCCCCTTGCTGGCACAAGGGATTGTGAAGAAGTGCTCACTTACAGACTCTTTTCTCCCTCTGCTAGAACTTGTATTTATGAGACTTCTGTGGGCTCTTCTGAAAATTATTCCAGTCACATCAATTCAACACTTGAATTGTCCCTGCAGTGGAATCAAGCATGGTGGGAGGAGAAGATGGGACTCTGAGGCAGAGTAACCACTTGCTTCACTGCAAATTCTTATGAGAAATAACAAAGGTACCAATGACAAAACACACTTGGAAGGAATTATTTTCATTAGTGTTGCTTTTGGATTATAAGTATTATAGTTTTATATTTTTTCTATAAGTATTATAGTGTTATATTTGGATTATAAGGGCAGGCAAAACCCTAGACAAGATTACTGGCAATATGCTAACATGAAAATGAGTCAAAAGAGCTTGATGATGCTCAATTATTAATCTCAAAGAGCATGAGCATTTCTAATAACCTTTCTCTTTTTTGGCCTCTATTGTTCGCAGGGAACCTGCATCCCATCCTCTGGAGAGAGCTGGAAGAAAACATTTCACTCAGCTTCTTTCTATCATCTGTGATGCCAAAAGGGAAGCAAAAGCAATCTAAGGAAGTTGCAGTGATAATAGCAAAATAATCTACTCTTCTCACCACATGTTAGAGCAATTATACCTTTCTCCTTCCATCCCCAGATGTTCCCTGCTTGAAGAGAGATTCAGGGTTACTCTGTGAATCAGGAGAGAGATGCAGTGAAAGGATGTGAGCCACGAGGATGATGTAAGGAAGAAGGAAAGAAAAATAAGGAGGAATAAAAAGGAGCAGAGGAAACTGTTGAACTCTTTTGGAAGGGAAGGAGGAAGCCTGAGAGAAGGGCTCACAAAACCTCACAGCAGTCAGAGGAGAGGAAGAAAATCAATAGCATATGAAGCTGTTCAGGAGAGAAGTAAGCAGGATGGCAACAAATCAAAATGTTGCCAAAAATCAGGAGCTGCAAAGTTGGAATTTGAAGGGAGCCCCTCATAAAAAAAACCAAAACAAAACAGGGTAAAAACACAGCCAGGATGCAGGGAGTATGCTTCTATTAGAAGAATTAGTAAAAAAATAGGGAGCATGATCCAGTAAATCCAAATGAAGAAACAGGCACATTTGGCACATTTATCTTCTACAAATAGGATTTATGACTTAGAAGAAGGCAGACCTTTGGCTAAATCTCATGAATGTTTCATTTCCTCAAAATTCTCGTAAGCTTTCATTTTAGGGGCAAATATTGGCCAATGTTGGAGGGGAGGGATCCCATTTAACATTTTATATAACTTTTTCCTCAGTACTTCCAGCACAATGGTTGAACTATTTTTGAAGGAGGGGAAAGCAAAGGGGAAAGTTCTGCACACAAGGAGAAAACCAAAACCCTGGCCTCAGTTTTATGAGGGGGTCTGAGGATCCTGTGTATCTCCATTAGCAAGAGCTCTGCTTTGACTAGGAAATGGTTTTTACCAGTGGCAGGTGTCTTTCATTATTCCAGCATGAATTACACCATTTCTTATCCATGTTTCTCAGTGTGAAAAGTTCAGCCATTGAGTTAACAGAGGGGTCCTGAGCTTTGCAAGGAGCATAAAACTCTTGTGTTGGGTTCTGAAGAGCTCTTTGGGGTGGCTTTTGTTCTCCATGAAAAGTAAGATGCACACTGAGGTCTACAGCTTGAGCTGAAGCAAAGATAAAGCCAAAGGGCAAGCTGGAGGTTTAGATGCAAGAAGCCCAGCTTGAGCTGGGAGCTGCTCCACAGAGATGCACCTGCCTCTCCAGGGTCCCTCAAGAGCTGTCACCATGCCAGACATGGAGGTCCCTGTGCCCTGGCCATACACAAAGAACTTGCTCCTCTGCCAGGATGCCAAGATTGTGTGGTGGATGGGCAATGCACCAGCTGGCTGCAGAGACAAGAGCTGGAGAAACAAAAGGAGATTTGGCTCAGAGCAACCAAGGAGTTGCATGGCCACTGCAGGTCTGCTGGAGCTTCTTTGCTCCTTCTTAAGATGGAAAAATCTCAGCCCTTTTCCTTCACGTGTGGGAGGAGAAGCTGTAGAAGATGGGTGACAGATGTGGGAGGAGAAGCTGTAGAAGATGGGTGACAGAATGACAAGGAAGAAACGAGGAGCTCCAAGAAAATTTAGGAGGTATTTTTTAGGTTATTCAGCTTTTGGATTTGCTTTGGTTTCTAAATCATTGGGAGATTTCTATCGATGCAGCCTAAAACCAGGCTCTTGAGTTGAAATTATGCAGAAACCAAAAGTTGACATTCCTCAATGTCCTTGTGCTCTTCAGAAGCTCAGTAGGGGCCTGACTCAATGCTCATTGCTATGGCAAGGAAATTAAGAAACATGGGATGATAGGGTTACACTTTCCTGGAAGCAACAAGGCTATAGAACAACAGGGAGCAAAGATATTACTGGAATAATAATAAAAAAAGCCCAATTATTTTTAACATGATAGAGTATCTGTTAGCAAGTTATTATTCTCTTATCTGTTCCAGTGCTGCCTGCCTTCCAACAATGTCCTTTTTTAAGATTGTGGAGGAGATATGAGTAAAATCAACATCAAGTGATTGGGTTATTTGAATTTCTTCTACTTCCAACATTAAACTGCATGGACTGTGCCACCTCCCCATGCTCCAGACCTCCCTGGTTCTCATCAGCTTTCCAAGGAGATAAATTCTGGCAAGATTAGTCCAGCTCAAGTTTTCAGCCTCTTTCTACCTATGCTTCATTAGAATATATTATACTGACCACATAACAGCAAAGGAAACTGTGAAAGCAGGATCCAGGAAACAGTGTAACTAATATGGGAATAAAAGGGAAAGCAGATGGGGAGGATGCTCTTCTGTGAACCATGGGAAGAAACGTGCTCCAAGGCCAGTATTTCTTTTCCTCTTCTTCTCTCCTGACAGTCCAGGCTAGTTGTGACATCTTCCAATAAATCAATGCAGTGATATTGATGCAAATGAAATCACAAGCATGTCTTTTCTGAAGATGAGATGAAGAGTTCTGCACAACAGACACAGCCATTTCTTTTAAGTCAGAGAAGAAGCTCTACAAAGTGAAAGCAAAATTATATAATAGAATTATGAAAGTGTTTCTGCCACTTTAAATCATATATGATTCTTCTATCATTGATATCAAGCACCAGATTATACACAGGGCTCATTATCTATCCCTTTAGATGCCTCTCAGTAACACCCTACAAATAAAGGGGTATGAAACAACAGGAAGAGCTGAAGTCAGATCTTTTACAAAACCTTTCAGACTTTTGTGGTTTAAAACTCAACCCATGATACAGAGATGAATTATTACTGTTACAATTATTTAACCCTGACTAACTTAGTTTGTCATTGTCTCCAGCTGAATCATTCCAGACTCAAGAAATAAAGAATTGCTCCTTCCAGTGGGTGTCAAATCTTCTGATTTTCTGCCCAAAAAAGAATTCCATGTGCTGTTCAGCTCAGGAATGGCAATTACAGAGGCAGNTGAAGCAAAGATAAAGCCAAAGGGCAAGCTGGAGGTTTAGATGCAAGAAGCCCAGCTTGAGCTTGGAGCTGCTCCACAGAGATGCACCTGCCTCTCCAGGGTCCCTCAAGAGCTGTCACCATGCCAGACATGGAGGTCCCTGTGCCCTGGCCATACACAAAGAACTTGCTCCTCTGCCAGGATGCCAAGATTGTGTGGTGGATGGGCAATGCACCAGCTGGCTGCAGAGACAAGAGCTGGAGAAACAAAAGGAGATTTGGCTCAGAGCAACCAAGGAGTTGCATGGCCACTGCAGGTCTGCTGGAGCTTCTTTGCTCCTTCTTAAGATGGAAAAATCTCAGCCCTTTTCCTTCACGTGTGGGAGGAGAAGCTGTAGAAGATGGGTGACAGAATGACAAGGAAGAAACGAGGAGCTCCAAGAAAATTTAGGAGGTATTTTTTAGGTTATTCAGCTTTTGGATTTGCTTTGGTTTCTAAATCATTGGGAGATTTCTATCGATGCAGCCTAAAACCAGGCTCTTGAGTTGAAATTATGCAGAAACCAAAAGTTGACATTCCTCAATGTCCTTGTGCTCTTCAGAAGCTCAGTAGGGGCCTGACTCAATGCTCATTGCTATGGCAAGGAAATTAAGAAACATGGGATGATAGGGTTACACTTTCCTGGAAGCAACAAGGCTATAGAACAACAGGGAGCAAAGATATTACTGGAATAATAATAAAAAAAGCCCAATTATTTTTAACATGATAGAGTATCTGTTAGCAAGTTATTATTCTCTTATCTGTTCCAGTGCTGCCTGCCTTCCAACAATGTCCTTTTTTAAGATTGTGGAGGAGATATGAGTAAAATCAACATCAAGTGATTGGGTTATTTGAATTTCTTCTACTTCCAACATTAAACTGCAATGGCTGTGCCACCTCCCCATGCTCCAGACCTCCCTGGTTCTCATCAGCTTTCCAAGGAGATAAATTCTGGCAAGATTAGTCCAGCTCAAGTTTTCAGCCTCTTTCTACCTATGCTTCATTAGAATATATTATACTGACCACATAACAGCAAAGGAAACTGTGAAAGCAGGATCCAGGAAACAGTGTAACTAATATGGGAATAAAAGGGAAAGCAGATGGGGAGGATGCTCTTCTGTGAACCATGGGAAGAAACGTGCTCCAAGGCCAGTATTTCTTTTCCTCTTCTTCTCTCCTGACAGTCCAGGCTAGTTGTGACATCTTCCAATAAATCAATGCAGTGATATTGATGCAAATGAAATCACAAGCATGTCTTTTCTGAAGATGAGATGAAGAGTTCTGCACAACAGACACAGCCATTTCTTTTAAGTCAGAGAAGAAGCTCTACAAAGTGAAAGCAAAATTATATAATAGAATTATGAAAGTGTTTCTGCCACTTTAAATCATACATCATTCTTCTATCATGTATTTATTGATATCAAGCACCAGATTATACACAGGGCTCATTATCTATCCCTTTAGATGCCTCTCAGTAACACCCTACAAATAAAGGGGTATGAAACAACAGGAAGGGCTGAAGTCAGATATTTTACAAAACCTTTCAGACTTTTGTGGTTTAAAACTCAACCCATGATAGAGAGATGAATTATTACTGTTACAATTATTTAACCTTGACTAACTTAGTTTGTCATTGTCTCCAGCTGAATCATTCCAGACTCAAGAAATAAAGAATTGCTCCTTCCAGTGGGTGTCAAATCTTCTGATTTTCTGCCCAAAAAAGAATTCCATGTGCTGTTCAGCTCAGGAATGGCAATTACAGAGGCAGATCAAATAGAACTTAGACCAAACTTTTCAACTCACAGCATGGGATCAGCAAAACCAGACTTAGGAGCTGATGAAACCATAGCAAATTTCAGAATTTCTGGCAATAAAAAAAGAAAAAGGAATAAATTCTAATGCCTGAAAATAAAATAATAATAAAAAATGGAGAGGTTTTATAACTGGCCTTAGCAATTTCACTTTAACTAGGCTAGTTCAAATTTCTCCCCAGTACTATCCAACCGCCCACTGCACTGGATTATGTCCCATTACTGGGTTGGATACCTTGCTCAGCAAATTGCTGGGCCCCAAACCAGAAAGGGGAAAAGTCATGAAAGGAATATGGGGTGGAAAGGCAAGAAAAGTGAGATCTAAATCTCTCAAGTGTTGAGCAGGAATGACCTGAATTTTCCTCTTCGAGTTTTTAGGTTTCTTCTTTTTTTTTTTTTTTTTTTCAAAGTTAATGATAAGGATAAAAACCAGCCCAGATTTTTCATCTTAGCTGGTAATAGCCAACCACCTGCTCCTCTCACATGGAAGGTAGCACTGGGCAAGGTTTGAAGACATCTGGTTTCACTCAAGTGGTTCTGCAGGGTTTGACATCCTACAGGGCTTGACAGTCCATGGAGTCCATGGAGTCTTCCAGATGGACAGGGCCAGTTTGTTTCTTTGGACTAGGTTTTACCTGGCTTTGCTGATTAGTTTTGTGAGATTTCAAATTAGAAACAGGGAGTCGTGTCAAATGCAATGATGTTCAGTGGAGAACAAGGTGAAATGTAGTTAAAGGAAAAGAATATGAATAGAAGAAAAAAAAAAAAGAGGCTACAAAACCAGCTTTCTGTGTGTGATTTTTAGTCAACTGAAGCAGTCTTAAAAGATTGACTGTTTGTATTAATCTTTTCCATATCCATAAGAAACACTTTGGAACTGTAACATGTGAATTTTGAGTTAGCAAAATTATATGGGGGAAAAATAAGAGTTATTTTTTGCGGGACACTCCATGGAAATCCCAGACAACCTTCCTTGGGGTTGAATCTGAAGGAAGAGAAAAATCTCCAGGCAACTGAAGCTCTTGTGAGATAAAAATCTTGGTGTAAATTTGACAAAGAGCTTGCCTTGAGGCAAGCAAGAGTCTGTCTATTTATCTGTCTGTCTTCTTGCTTCTCAAGACAGGAATGAAGGCGTTGCAGTATAGTTTCTGGCTCATTTTGATCAGTCTTCATTATCTTTCCTCTGCCCCAAACCCCAGCAAGAAACAAACCTTGGATATTGGCAAGACATCTGATTCCCTATTCTTCCCTTAAACCCAAGCAAAATACGTGTATCCCTTTCTTCACCACCATAACCCTCTTATACATTTGATGTAGTTTTCTTTTCCTATTTGCAGAACTCCTCAAGGATATTGGTTCTTCCATTTAACCACAGGGGCCCTGGAACAATCCTTAATGCGTTTAGGATGTGGTCATATTTTAGGATGTTTTAGAGGATAAAATCACACTCTGGGGCTATTTAAACCCTTGAAAAAAAGTGCAATGGACACAGCTGTACAGCCTGCCAATCTCATAACTGTCCCTCCTGCTGGCCCTGGGAGACATCTGTGTTAGGGAAGGGGTAAGAGGATTAGTTTGCCTACTGTGAGTTCACCTGTTTACCCAGACCATTATTTATTGAAGATCAAATCGACTGAAAATCATCCCCGACAGAGAGCTGGCAAGAGATGACAATGTGGGGGGACCAGAGCTGGTGTTTTATATAGGTTGGGTTATCTGTGATTTAGGAATCATTATGATGCCTTTAAAATTCTTCAAGAGGGCCAAAAAAAATTAAAATTAAAAAAAGGAAGGCTGTGCCTTTACATGAAACAATTTAGAAAACAAATGGGAACAGAACAGAGACACTATTCTGCTGGGATGAAGCTTTTCTTTTGTTCAACATCCATGGATTTTCTTGATGTTTCTCAGCTGGGTTTTGCCAGTTTCAGCACATGAGGGGGAAGATTTAGTTGTGATGGGCTAAACAAAGGTATGAATGAATTAATATTATTTGCATGTGGAGGAAAGAGGGGGATAATCACTGCAAGGGAAACAAATAGGTGCCCGTAAGAAGAACACTGATTAAAACATCACTTAAGTACAAATTACAGGTGATTAAATTCAATAAATGTGGTTTGCATTGGTACCTGAACTCATTCCCTGCCTTCCTTGAATGAAGGAAGAACTTATCCTGGTCTTTCTGGCTTCATTCCACATCTCAAATGCCTTCTCCACAATTTCTAGGATGGCAAATGCTGTTAATTTGCCCTTCAGATAGAGGAGCAGTTTACATTTTACACCTGAGTAAAACTGATGTCTGTTCCCTGCTCTGAAATCCTGGTGTCTTGTATGCAGAAAGGGGGACTCTCAGATCTGATGTTCGGACTTGAAACACCTCCATTTCCTTGATATAAAACTCTATGGTGACAGTATCTTCTGCATTCTGATTTTAGATAACTATTTAGGTGACTGCAAGTCAGATCTCTCTTGTTTGTGTGGATGTTTTACAGCTATTTAGTAGAGAAAGGAACAGATTTAGCACAGTACCACTGAAAAGTGTGCAGTTTCAGGCTCCATTTTTAACAATTTTGAAATTGATGGAAGCTACAAATCTTTTACACTGTGATTTTCTGGTCTTGGATGGCAGCAGCTTTAGGAAGAAAACAGGATTTTTATCAGCAAGAATAGTTTTATTAGGCAAAGCCTTCCTGTATGACTTGGTCTAGGTGTTCCTGCTCCAGCAGGGGGATTGCACTAGATGATCTCTTGAGGTCCCTTCCAATCCCTGATATTCTGTGATTCTGAGGAGCAGTTGGGCAAAACTTCCATCTAACAGGGGGGTCATCTATTTTCCTCCTGTTTTGGCTTTGTTTTATTTGAGCAGAGCATTTCTCCCCTGCTGTTTATCCTCTCGGACAAATCCAGGAAAAAGCCCACTTGCACCCCTCGACCTTTCTCCTCCACCACTGACAATTACCTTCCTCAGCCTGGAGGCACTGCTTTTTTTGGGAGTGCCTTATTTAGAACACATGATCAGCATTCAGTGCTTTCCAGTAGCCTCCCAAACCCCGCCGAGTATTTATTTACATTGTATAAAATTAGAGGAAATGAAGGGGTATGTGTTTGAACTAAGAGCAACAACCTAATTCTGCTTGTTATAAACTCCCCTAATGGAAGGATTTCAGTCAATGTCAGCTTAGGGCATGGAGGGGAAAAGAACAGGACTCCTGGGCATTTCCAGCATAATGGGGCATGATGCCTGACAATAAAACACATTTAGCAGCTTTTTAAACAGAAATAAATTTGGGGATTCAAAGTGATTTTTTTTTATCATTCCACGCCAGGAATCCTGATCGTGCTCTTGGCTTCCTGTTTTACCAAAGGACATCCCACAGAGGTGTCCTTTGGGGTGAAAGAAAATGAAGAATTCCTTATTAAACAAAGGGAGAAAGAATTAATAATATTTGTATGTGGAGGAATGAGGGGGATAATCCACTGGAAGGGAAACAAATATAAAGGATCCTGATTAAAACATGATTTATGTACAAATTACAAGTGATTAAATGCAATGAATGTGGTTTGTGTTGGTACCTGCACCCATTCTCTGTCTTTCCTAAATGAAGGAAGAACTCATCCTGTTTTTCTGGCTTCATTCCACATCTCAAAGGTAAATGCAAATGAAACAACCACAAAAGGGAGTTGATGAGATCCAGGTTTGTGTTGTGGAAAAGAATCAAAAAAAATTTAGTTACAGCATAACACTGTAAAAAAAAAAGGGTTTGGGTGTTTTTTTTTGCTGGAGCTAATAATTACAGACTCCAAGATGGATCATAGTAGGAAGCCTGGAAAAGAAAAACCATGGAAGAAATTCCAGACATTAATGGTAATCTAGAACAGATCCCTCTTCCTGGTGCCAAAGTTCTTTTAAAGAACATTTATGGCTCATTGTCATGGGTGCCAGCCCAAATCTGCCAGGGCCAGATTTAGCTCTGGTGTCAGTGCTTTGCCATCATTGCTTTGGACGTGCCTATCATCCACTTTTTAGAAACCCATAAGGAAGTGACTGTACTTCCTGCAGCTACTGAATGTTTTACCAAAATACTTCTCAAATGTCTGTAGAATCACTTATTGGAAAACCCTTCCCCCCCTATTCGGGTTAGTTCTCTTTTATTCATGGGACAGGACAACCACCAA
This sequence comes from Turnix velox, assembly GCA_013400935.1. NCBI lineage: Eukaryota > Metazoa > Chordata > Aves > Charadriiformes > Turnicidae > Turnix > Turnix velox. Next base: position 2,303 of record VZTY01008147.1, on the reverse strand, counting down.
TTCCTCTTCAAAGCTAATCTGATTTTAAGAATAATGTGTAAAAACCATCTAAAAAAAAAAGATTCCCTGAACACCTGACATATGTTAAAGTGAAGCCATTCATTTATTCCATTTAGTGTGATGAACTTTTCTCTGGGCTGGAAGGAGAAGAAGGAATAAGAAGGAACATTGATCATTCATGTCAAAGTTGTAGATTCAAGCAGAATTATGTAAGAAAATAACTGGGAAATTTGGATGATTCCAATTGTAGATATTCCCTAAAAAAACTTCTATTTTTGCAGAAGAAGATGCTCTAAATTTTCTGAAAATCAGACTTGTTGAGCACCCCTTAAATCAAAAATCATGACTTTTCCTTTGTTTAAACCAAAGAGCTTACAAAGACCTTACAGCTCTTCAAGCCTGTTGGAAATGTGCAGAGTTTAGTTAAAAACGTGATGGAAGGAGCAGGTGAAAATGTTAGTAAAGTGGAAGAAGAAAAGTTCACTTGTCCAGGGGCAGATAAAGAAGGAGATGTGCTTGATTTCCTGGCATTACATGAAAGGAAAGGGAGAGAGAAGTAACAAGCCACAGATAATCAACAAGGATGGGGGTTCTCAAAAGAACTTATTTATTTATAAACCTCCTACACAAGCAAAAAAACCTGTTCTGCTAATGAGGGGGGGATTTAAACAAATTAAAAAAAAAAATTAAAATAAATAAGTATTCCTTTGCACCTTAAAGCCTTCTCTGCAGTGATTGATGGCAAACGTAGCATCAACATAAACCACTATTCAGTAGCTCGGGCAAAAACTTGCATTCAAGGTCAAGCAAAATCTCAGTAAAAACAAACAATTTTGCAGCAGCCCTTCCAGGAGCAGGAGCTGAAAACAACAGGTCGTATGTTTGGGGAAAAAACATTGGAAAATGGGAGGAAAAAAAAAAAAATCAACACAAATATTTGGCCTCTGCAAA
>VZTY01008146.1:87450-109553 GCA_013400935.1 Turnix velox | reverse complement strand
ATTCTATGATTCTATGTAAGTAAAACATATCCAGCATAGGAAGATATGTGATACTTGCAGAGAATAAAAACCTAAAACAAAATGGAACTGAATTGCCTAGTTTTTGCCAAGGTCCTAGACAAGGCACTGAAACACATATTCTCAGTACCACCTGGTATGTAGAGGAGATAGCCCAGCTGCCTCCCAGACAAGTTATGCACAGGCTTACCAAGAGTCAAGTCCTCCAAAATGTCAGGTGGTTGCTACATGTCCACACATGGGCAGAAAGAGGGGGCCCCAAACTGTCAATAGTTGTCTCTTCCTTCCGCACCCTTTCCTTCTGGGGGTGCATGCACTAGGCCCTGAAGAAAAAATAGTTGTAACTTGTCCAAACAACAACATTGTATACATTCTTTTTTGCCAAAAGTAACATTTGGCTATGGATATAACAAGCTCATAAATTAAAGTTCCCCTGGCAATGCAAAACGATGTATTATTTACACCTCTATTTGATCCAACTTCCTACTGAATATGTCAAACATAATTAAGTACAAAGGGAGGCCTCAGTCTGGCAAACACACTTATTTAGTGGTGCAAAAGTTTGATACAAGTGGAAGTCTAGGCAAGGGAACTGTTGGTAGGAGTCTCTGCAGGACAGAGGCTTTACATACTTTGCTGATATGCTCTCCTTCCAATAGGCTTATCTCAGTATCTTTAAGTTTTAAGAAAAATGTTTCTTATTTTCAGCTTCGTTAATGAGACTTCACTGGAGCAAATGTTTTTTGCATGTACCTTATTTCTGGCTCCTGGCCAGAAATGCTATTGTGGTTCTTTCAGAAAAATATGTATCTTCACAAAAAATAAAACTTTTCAGCTTGTAATTCCTCAGTGGTAGCCTCTCTAGCCAATTCACCCTTGGAAGCATACTTTAAACCATTTGAGCAGGAAAAAACATTTGGAACTTTGCCTGTTTTGCTAAAACTCAGCATCAAATTACACAGACAGAGCTTCTGGTTTTTTTTAAAAAATATTTTATGTCTATACTATTTTAAAGTACATGGAAAGTAGTATTTTTTTAAATAAAATAAAGCTTACTGGAACCAGTATTAAATCAGTGACTGTAACCATTGTGTGTGTTGTATCCTTGGTAAGGATTTCTCAATCTTAATATGACTGACTAAGGACATCAGGCTAGATGCAGTAGTAGACGTGAACACAATTAAGTCCTTCCCTGAGTTCCTTGGGAAAACAACAGCCCTATTACAATTTGATTTATGTTTCTCATGTGATATATGGCACATCCTTCATATTTTAATGGAGAGTATGACTGAAAACTGGGATCTAAGCCCATTTTCATGTAAGAACATTTTTTTTTCATTAGCAAACAAGAGCCAGAAACTTGCAACACTTAGTAAGATGAATAATCATCAGTTTGATCTGCAGCTTAGTGAACATAGATGGAGACAAAGGGGCCAAGTTCTTAACTGGTACAAAATGGCAAAGCTTCATTACTTAGAGAGGCTTCAGGAGAGCACTGGCTGAGAGACTGCCCTAAGACATCTGCCTGTGCCTATGTAGAATATGCATATGCTAATTGCATAACATATTGTACTGCAGGGCATTTGATAAAGAAATAACCAAGGAATTAATCACATAACTATGATTGCATCACCTACCCATTAATCTGTCTCCCTGATTCAGTTTGGCATTCCCGGCTCTTAAGCTGTCTCAAACAGTACCATTTATATTGTAAAGCCAACCTGCCACGGAAGTATTTCCTCCTTCCTTCTCCCTCCCTCCCTCTGCCCTTTCCCCTCCAACAAAGAGGTGGAATTTCCTCAGAAATTATACCTTCAGGAAGGTCCAGGACAGGCAAAATTAATCATGAAAATTATGAAATTGTTTTAATTTTAAAGTAACGTGTGCATAGAATCATAGAATCATAGAATCATAGAATAATTTGGGTTGGAAGGGACCTTAAAGATCATCGAGTTCCAACCCCCCTGCCATAGGCAGGGACACCTCCCACTAGATCAGGCTGCTCAGTGCCTTGTCCAGCCTGGTCTTGAACACCTCCAGAGAGGGGGCATCAACAGCCTCTCTGGGCAACCTGTTCCCTCAGGGTGCTTCACCACCCTCACTGTAAAGAATTTCTTTCTTATGTCAAGTCTAAATCTACCCCCCTCCAATTTACATCCATTGTTTCTAGTCTTCCCATCCCATAGCATATTAAAAACTCCTTCCCCTGCCTTTCTGTAGGACCCCCTCAGGCACTGGTAAGTTACTCTGAGGTCCCCTCCGAGCCTTCTATAGTCCTAGTCAATGAAACAGGAAAAACTTCAGCAGCTTCCCAGCAGACCACTCACTGAAACACAGAATTTGAGATGCTGGACTTTAAAACACTGAATTTTTATTCAGTGAAGTGATCTTAAATTATTTTAAATATGTTCTAAAATTTAATTTTTTTTTTCTTCTTTGTGGCACTTTGCTTAAGAGGCCAAGAGACACAAAGAACAGTCTTCAAAAAATGTTTTTCAAAGTTCTAAAATATTTTAGAAGAATTTTTATATAACATAGATGGCAAGAACAAACTTACTCTAATGAAACTGAGATGCTACAGATCTCACATGTCCCCTCCTATATACTTAAACACCTAGACAGCCTAGCTCTCGAAAACTATGGTTGGAAAGTAAGATTTCCAAATATTAATGTCATATCTACTATAATCCAGCCACACAAACCTGACCCATACAAACTGTGCTTAATTCTGTACACAAAAGGCTGTTGTTTACTTTTTTTTGGTCTTCCCATTTCTCCAGTTTATTTGACATGACACACTTAAGTTCTGTACTGCATGCACAAGTATTCACTCCCTCCTGGTTGCCCTCCTGCCTTACTGTGCCTTTTCTTGACCACTCATAGGTTTACTGCTCTCCACTCCCACCTTACACAAACTCTGGCATAGCAAAGAACTGAAAATTAAATGCCAGATGCCAGATTTGACAAAAAAAACCTGATGGTGTTTGATTTTTTTGGCATGTCTAAATCTTGACTGCATACTGTATATATAAGGCATCTGTAATCAGCCTCTCTTGCTCCTCTGAACTCACAGACATTCTGCAAAGCTGTCTGCTATGTGGTTCCTGGAGAGGCAGAAAAATGTGCATGTAAAGGCTGACAAAAAGTTCACGCAGGAGATGCAGGGAAAAAATCAAGTTGTTGTGTAGACCTCATCATGAAATTAGCCCTTTTTTCTGTGCAACTCTTTATCCAAACGGGACAAAGAAAGACTCAGTAGAACAAAATGGGGGAAAAATATCCAGTGCACGCTGATCTACTGTGAGCCAGGCTCAGACGAGACGGACTTTGTAGCAAAAGTGTCTGCCTGATTTTTAAGTTTCTTTTGAATTATTAAAAGCAAAACAAAAAACCAAAACATGGATGAGTATGTAGAGTGTTTTTTCCCACCCAACACAAGTAAGCAAAAATTTCTGGCATGAGGGCAACATGCCCTTTATTGGCCACAACACTAGAAGTCTTGATTCAATTTGTAGGACTAAAGAGTCAAATGAAATTCAAAAATATTAATATAAATAGCATACTTTATTTCTTCTAAAGCCATTCTAAATTCAATCTGAAATAAATATGCAGAATGGAAAACTTTCAGCCTTCACAGTTAAAATGAATTGGCAAACTTAGCAACAACCATAAGAAAAAGCCTTAAATGAAAAACATACAGAAACTGTAGGTGCAGTTAACACATCTGCCCATGAAACATGGAACAGGAGGTAGATGTTAAATAGATTCCAGCTTTCCTAGGGTGTGATCTGTATCTATTTAATCAGAGCTTATTATTATGGCCTGTCATTCCTCTCCACTTTCATTTCACAGCACATACTCATACTTTGCTACAGACCACGTGAACAGAAATCAACACAACAGTATCTTGAGGAAATTTTTATCTCTATAAATGATAACAACAGAGGAAAGATGGACTGTGAAAGTAAAGAAGAAAGGACTGAAAAGACAATGACATGGCATGTATGGTATTCTTCAGCGAGTCTATTGTACACCAAGAAATAAAATGGCAAAGTGAGAGCAGCACATGTTGTGAAAATTTATAGAGAGTATGGAGGGCATGGAAGATTTTGGAGTAATTAGAAAGGAGAAAAAGGAAAATAGCTGAGAAACTACAAGCTGGGAAAGTGAAGACCTACAAATTGGACAGAATAGGTACCGAACAAAAACACCACAACTAATACCACTCTCTCTCCTTTCCTTGTTCCTCTCCCTCCAATCTTGTCTCTGAGAGAATAAAAAGTTTCATTACATTCATTAATTTATTTTCAGGAACCACAAAATATGTTGGGATTTTTATCTGCCAAGTCTGTGTAGGGGTCTAGAATGCTATAATCAAGCTCCACTTTGTGAGAACATAAGTCAGCAGCACCCAGGGACTGCAGATATCATGAGCTCTCCTTCTTTTACATCACTTCTTTGTTAAAAGGACATATGGGAGGGTTCAGAATTTTTTCATCATTTTATTTCCTTTCTGCCAGGATAAAGAATCCAGTGAGGAATCCTTTGTGCAAATTCCTCCACATCACATCTGTTTCAGGGCAGAAACTTACTCCTTCAAGGTTAATTTGTTGCATACTGTTTTTGATAAATCTAATATTTCGTTTTCACTACTTCTTTTCAAACAGAAGTTCATAAATGCCCATGAAAATCTGACACAGCACATAACAAACTGTCTCCAGTCCCCTTTATTTTGGTCAAAGTGCAGACAGCCAACTCATAGCACACCTTTTTGATTTGAACTTTTCTCCCTGATGCATATTCTCTGTTTTTACCTAGTCTAGTATTGAAACACTCATCACTGTCTAGTGATTTTCTTCAAGGTAAGAAAGTCTTTTATTTCTAATTTCCTGATTTCCTTTCACTGCTCCCAGTTCCACCTCTGAGTATTAGTCAAAATACCTTGGTCCTTCTACACATAGGTGTGCACAAAACCTGGAAGTGCAGGAAGTAGCATTCCAATTACCTCAGAAACTGCAGAAACTGCTCATTGCAGAAAGGAGCTCACATTTTCAGTGCTGCAGATGAGGTTCTCTCCCTTTGATAACAACACATTGGCACCTCACAAAGTTAAATAGCTTTTTTTGCTGGGGGCATGGTGTTTGCACATACAGCTCACATGGAGCTCATCGAGGCCACATTTAGCAGCTGTCTTAATAGCTCTAACTATTCCATACTAGATGGTAAGATACTTATGCAACTATAAACACAGAGCAATTATCTCCTTTTCTGCTTTTGTACTCGGTCCTTAGCACACAGATTTTGTATTTGATACCCCAATATCCTGCTGTGGTCCTTCACAATGTCAGGGTCCCTGCTTTGATACTTATTTAGGGCAATGTAGAAAACAGACAACTGATAGTGTAGAATGATGTTCAAACTCACAAATCCTCCGCAGTTTATGACATCTTACAACCCACATCTTTTGGGCACTATTGTATTCAGACAACACAGATAAAATGCCTCTTTTCATGATGACAGCAACTGCACCAATGTGGTTGCTTCCACATGCCTTTAGTTGAGCAAACCAGCTCCTGTTCCAGATACCAAGCCATGGTGCACAGTCCATCCTGGTGAGCATAAGGGTAGCTCTCCTGTGGCCATATGCAGATGCATATGGCTGCTTCCATTTGCAAATCCAACATCTTGCTGCCCATCAGAGGAAAACCAATCTGATGTGAGAATATGTCCTTCTTATGTTGAGGGCTCTAGAACTCGATGCAGTACTCCAGGTGGGGTCTCACCAGAGCCGAGTAGAGGGGTAAAATCACCTCTCTTTTCCTGCTGGTCACAATCCTCTTGATGCAACCCAGGATTTGGTTGGCCTTCTTGGCTGTGAGTGCACACTGCTGGCTCATGTTGAGTTTGTCATCAACTGATACTCCCAAGGCTTTCTCTTCAGAGCTGCACTCAAGCCACTCTCTACTCAGCCTGTATCTGTGCTTGGGATTGCTTTGACCCAGGTGCAGGACCTTGCCTTTGGCTTTGTTGAACTTCATGAGGATGGCATGGGCCCATCTCTCAACCCTGCAAGGTCCCTCTGGATGGCATCCCTTCCTTCAGGTGTATTAACTGCACTACACAGGTTGGTGTCATCTGTAAACTTGCTGAGGATGCTCTCAATCCCACTGTCCATATCTCCTACAAAGAAGTTAAATAGCACTGGTCCCAGTACTGATCCCTGAGGAACACCACTCGTCACTGGTTTCCACTTGGACAATGAGCCATTGACTGCAACTCTTTGAGTGCGACCATTCAACCAGCTCCTTATCCAGCCAGTGGTCCATCCACCAAACCCATTCTTTTCCAGTTTGATGACCAGGATGTCATGTGGGATATTGTACTTGTGTGACTCTACATTGGCTGTTATTCAAGGACTTCATATTCTCTGTTCCTTTACCTTCTACCTGGCCTTTGTACTTCCTATAAAGACAAAGTTGCCCTTTCCCATTGCACTCCACATACTGTTTGATGACTGACAGTGTCCATTCATCATGTTCATAGCAATATTCCATTTCAAGTATTTCCTGATCCTCTAGTTCTCCCAAATAGCAAGCAGAGGTGTTTCCTCTTTATCTCTCAGGGGAGAGAGATAGAAAACACATAGGCATAGGACACAGATGTAAACAGAATGAGCAGGACTAGCACTTAAACAGGTTGGTGACAGTGCATCAACATGAAGAGCATAGTAGATGCTGGTGCATCCTAGTAAGGATGAAAAATTGAGGCCTACTAAAAGAGCACTCAAAGCAGGCTGACAAAGACATCTATCTGCACACTGACTTACTACTCAGTAAACCAACTGCAGTTCTAGAACAGCAGTATAGAATGTGCTTTATCTCACCATCTAATACATGCTAGAATATTGTCATACTCTTGTAAAGGGTGGTCATTTCAACCATCCATCTTCCACTATCTTGTAGGCACAAAAACATATCTTTGATATATGCTTTTTCCAAATAATCTTTGTCAGTTCTATATCTCAAGCCTTAGTACATTTTAAAAGGACAGAAAACTGTTTTGGAAAAGGACCAAACATTAACTATTAAAACTCAAACAAAGCAGTATAAGACAGGAAACTAATCTTTTTTTATATATCTGAAATGAGAAATGAAATTCAGATTGGAAAACATTTTTATTGAAAACTGTAGCTGTCTGTACTCTAAAACACCCTGGAGGTCCAAAGATGATATCAGTATATAAATATTCAGAGTTTCCTGAATATTTCTTTTCAGAAGATTTTTTTTTTACCCTTACAATTTCTTTGACCTTTAGAAAACAGTCACTATTTGTAGCTTGATTTTTTCAAGATGTTTTCCGGTACATAAAGATGGCAGAATTCAATTTAAAAGTCAACTCATGAAACACCACATAATAGTAAGAAGATAGCATTGCTTTAGGCAGTGTTTTGTTAACTGAACAGACATTCAAAGCATTTTGGAGCATATTATATTCTATTCAAAGGCATTAACTTCCTTCAGTGCTCCAGGAAATGTATTTTACAAGAGAGATGATATTTGAAGTATCTACAGGCATATGGATAAAATGCATGGTACTAAGCAGTAACAGAGATTAGACTTCTTGCTTTACAGAAGTCTGTCAAAAGAACTGATACATTAAAAGTTCTTCCTGTTTTTTGTTTTATTATTTTTCTTTAAGGGGGAAAAGACTTTCATGAACTTCCATGGAACAACTGCAAAAATACTTTGTCTGTCATCTGGAATTCTTGAAGGTGACTTGAGGATTTGTGGCTAATGAAACATTGCAAAATAGCACTCACCATGCTGTAAAATACCCCTAATGGTTTACTAGCCTCTTAGAGAACAAAAAATGAAAGGTGCCCCAATCATGTTATTCTGTTACAATTATGTGAAGCACAAAGTCAGAAAAAACAATGTCAGAACAGAACCAAACATAGGAAGATTTCTCAGTGATCTCAAAAGTGGATTATGGATGATTCTGACATTTCAGAGCAATCACTAGAGTCCTGGTGACCAATTAAGGATTTTTACTAATGAAAATCCGTATAATTTCTCATGATTTACATAAGCAAGATTAAAATTTAGTCACCAACACTTATTCCTCTTGATCTTATCCAGCACAAGAATTTGTTCCTGAAACAGAACTAGCTTGTTCCACAGAGAAGCCATCTGATAAGAGTAGCAGTGGATTACTAAGGTCTGAGAACCTTAGTTCTGAAAGGAGAGGGCACTGAAAGAATTAGTCTTTCCAAGGTTCAGAAATCACAGTATGCATTATATATCATACAGTATTTTTGATATTTCTGTTTTTCTACCTTACAAGACAAGATTTAGAAAAGTACAGGAAATGACTGTTCCTAAATAAATGACCTCGTATGTTATCTCTTAGCTGGATAAAAGGGAAAGCTGTTTCCTCCTAAACAACACTGCAGCTGACTAATTTGATTGGGAGGGAGAGGGGACAAAAGTATACATTTGTATTTTTGTCAAAATATAAACCAATCTTCCTTTAATGAATTTAGCTCTGTTCAATGTATTCCAATAAAAAATTCCATGGCACTGCTGACGTGCATAGAAAAACCAAGAAATACAGGAATATGCCTTTATATTCCCAAGGAAATACTGGCCCAAACTGAAGGACAGTGCCTGAAGATTCATTTGGAACCAACAATTCTAACAGCCACAACATTTCTGCAATTGGGTTTTCACCATGTTGTCAGTGCAGAGATGACTTTCCCTGTTCTTGTAGTTTCCAGGGTACGTTCCAAAACCAGGCCGATTTCAATGAGATTTCCTCAGATCTGCTCCCTGATAAAAAATATTTTCTGACATAGATGCACTATACAGACACATACTCACATCTGACCAGTTTTCAGCACTTAAGTTGGACTTCTGAGAAGAGGATATATAGGGCTTTTTGATGGCTGTTTCTACAGGAGTGTTTTTCATTCACAGTGACCATAAATGCCTACTTGTTTCAAAAGAAATGTAATTTGTATTCTTCTTGTGCCTTCTCAGGTGTTGAGTCTGAGCACATGAACCTATTTATTGCATAGCTATATGTATGCAATGGCCATTGTCAAATCCAGGGATATCCTGCATATGAGAATGAAACTGAATCTTATACTGGAGAAAAATTATGATGCTTTTCACCTGTGATCTGGACATTTTCCCTACAATCTTCCTGATTCCTGGAAAAAATTCCATTTCTCTTTTGCTGATCTGCCAAATCAAAACATGTTAAAGACAAATGTTTTTTTTTCCTTGTTAAATGGTCCAGCACAGTAAATACCAACATGATAAGGATTACTTTAGTAGTTACTTACTCAAAAACAAAGGAGAAGTCAGAAGAAAGGAACAACTGCTCTTACCAATTCTCCACTCCTTCTCCTCCATTTTCTTTCCTTCTTATCTTCATCTTTTTAAAATATTATTTTTTTAAGGAACAGGTATTTTGCCACTTCTTGCTCAGATCTTTGAATTATTGTAGCAATTCTAGTGTCCAGTTTCAAATTTGGTTAAAAATTTGGCCTGGTTTAGCTGAAAGGGAGAGTTTGCACTAGTTACTTACACATTACTGTCTCAGGCTGGATGCACTCTGTCTGCTTAATTCTGAATCCCCTTGAACATCAAAGGTCTAACTCACACTTCAGGTTTAACAGGGTCACATTCCACCTCAAAGAAGACTAATACTGCTTGAATTGCTTGCAATAAGCTTCTTGTTTGACAGTTTTTTCACATTTTCTGTTCTCAAATTATGTGCAAGCAAACATATTTTGGCACGTTCTTTATAATTCCCTAAACACTTTGTGTGAATTCATCCAAAGAATGGCTTGCTCTGTACTATCCACTCTGAGCTGAGCTGTAATATTTGAACACTGGTGTGTGCCACTCAGGCTGCAATCTTCCACCTGGTTGTAACTCTTGAATTCTGGAAGGTTTCCTAACCCACTGAAAGATTTTAAAATGGTCACACAGATGATCCTGATGCACACTGCCACAGAAACAGGTATGAGTTTGTACAATAATTCACCATTCACAAATAATTTTTTGAGGGAAATTCAGTTAGGGAAGGTAAAAGGTAACCAGGGAGGCCATATAAAAAAATATGGTCAACAGGAGGATCCACTCTCTTCTGCTTTTTCCTAAATGTCAGCAATGACTGAAAAAAACGCAATGAAGAAAAGGTCTGAGAAAAATATAACAGAAAAAATGGAGGCATAGGGATAATAAGTACAAAGATGTTATCACAAAGGAGTAACCATTCTGTAATGGAATGGCAAAAAATGTAAAAGAAACCGGTACTACCCAGATGCATATATAATTTTGATCTCACCTTGAGGAAACTCACTACCTTACAGTAAGAATCTTTTTATCCACTTCAGAACACACTGCTAAGCTTTTCAGCATATAGGAGTTCACTACAGTCAAGAAAAAAACCCCACATTGAGGTTATAAAACCCAGCTAATCCAAAGCAATCAATCAGTTAATGATCCCAGTTTTCTGTCAAAAACCAGCAGTTATGAAACTCGAGTTAAAAATGACTATGAAATAGATATATCCTTTGAAAACAGGATAATATAGTAAGTTTTCAAACAGGACTACCTTTGCAATCCCAAAAGATGTTCCATGATTGTATTGCAAAACTCCATTTCCATAGCATCTCTATAGCTTCTCCCACTGGTATGAAATAAAAATAATGAAAGAAAGTGTTTCATAAGCTTCACTTAGACCACTGTTGGAACAAATCTGACTTGGATCTTAAGAACTTTCTCTCTTTTACAGCTAAATTAAGGAAGCAGATTCCAAATGTGGAAGACGGTTTACAAATTTTTAAGGATATTTTTCTCTTTAAACATTAAGATTAGTTTAGGGAATAGCCTTTCCACTATTTCTAAGCACTTATATTGCACTTACAAACACAAGCAGGGTATGAAGAATAAAGTAAAGATTGTGAACAAAAGGAAGAAAGAGATGCTAAATAGATTCGTGGGATGAAAGAATGAAACTGATGAGACAAATACAAATGCTATTGACTAGATGATACAAAACTATTTGCAATGTGTTGTACTGTATAAGTCCTAACTCTTGCCTGCTTTAGCTCTACTTAAGGTCTGCATGCTAACACATCAGACGAAAGTGACTAGTCAATGCTACACAAACAGCAGTTCTACAGGCAGTATAATGAACTAAAATGGCATCAGTATAATGAATAATTAATTATCCAATAATTACTCTAATAAATAACCTTTTGGATACTGCAGGAATTAATGTTGATAGAAAATTACTTGCCTGGGAAATAGAGCTATGTACATTGGTATTTGAAGGTGGTAAAAATTGCATGAATTGTAAGAGATTCTGCATAGAAATATATTAAAGAAAGTACAAGAAAGCTCTTAAGTTATCATTAAGGATACTCAAAAATAGGCAAAAATAAATAACTGAAAAATTTACCACAATGACTAATTTCTCACTGCTTCTATAGTCTTGCAATAGTGATGGAGAATGTTCCAAAACATCTTTTCCATCTCTAATGCCCAATATCTGTTACCCCCTGAACATGTTTGGTCTATCCAGCCAATGGATATTAGGTCTGGCTCTAGAAAGCAGCATGATGCCAGCACACAGCTCAGTTTCCAGAGTTGGGAAGTCTCCAGAGCACTGTTGCAGATACCCACTTTCCCAAAAGTGCTGCCTTTGGTTTCATGTTCTTGATATCTCTAATTGATCCATCTCTTTTGGGAAACTTTGAAAAGAAAGTCACCGCAGGCAGGCAGAAACATGACAGCAAAGCTCACCTCTACAATGGATATGAAAATTATTACTGTTTATTAGGAAGCACAGAATATTCATTTGCAACATGTCTGAGAATGGCTGATAGCTTAGTGGATTTCACCTGAAAAGAAAACCACAGTTATTATTCACTGTTGCTACTGAGATCTTGCAGCACAATATTTTAATTCTTATTATTGGCACAGTGACAAGCTTATGATTGAATGTGTTTCTCCATCAGTTCCAGAGTCCTAGCTGCAGAAATGAGATACATTTTCAAAGTTATCTGTGACTGTGAATGATCTTTTTTTGAATGAAACTAGAAAATCTGACTTTCAAAGGTTAGGTCCCTTACATTTTCTCAAAATCAGGCTGTCTGGAAATGTCTCAGACTGTGCTCCTAATATGGAAGCAACTGAACCATTCATCACTTTTGTAAATTAAATTTTTAAGACACAGAGACATTTTTCTTTCATCTAGGCATTCTGATACAACAGCTTAGGGCATAGTACAGGAATGGAGTGGAACTCTATTTTTAATTTCAGGTGAAATGTAGGAAGATGCATGTACCTGCATGAACGTAACTGCTGTTCTTGTCATAAAATCTGATAATTATCCAAGCTATCTCCCTCCATACATCTTAATTCATTTTTTCTGGTGTTATAGCAAATGAACAAATGAACAAAAGGAAGTTCAGGCTGCTTACCATATCAAAAGTTGCAGTGATTAACTACAACATCATTTTAAAAGACCCAGTTTAATCAGAGAAAATGCTTGCCCAAGTACATTTAGATTAATTTATTTATTGAGTAACACCGATTTATCTGAATTTCTTAATGTGGGTCAGGTCTCTGAAATATTTCCATGCCTACTTCATGTTTAGCTTTTATTTATTCTGTACATAGTTTTTTAAATACAATGAAAGAACTGAACTCTTCTAACAAGGTGTAATAAAGAAGTCTCTTTTATAGCAGGTCAACTCAATAAAGGAATCACCATTCCTTGATGACATGAAGGCAGCTGTTCTGGAAGGAACCTATCATAACCTATCCAAAACCAGTTTTCTAGCTTCAAATTTAAGTTGAATTAGATTTTTATTACTTTAATCAAATTGTTTTGAAATGAGATTTTATTTTAACCACAGGTGCTTTTGTGAGTAAACAAGGTCTTAGGCCTTGTATCATCACAGGATACATCAAGGACATTTGCTGAATTGAAAGGTTTGAGGGTACACTTTTTAATGGCATATTTCACTGCAGCCACCTTCAAATTCTAATGCAGAAATTTAATTTGTATGTAGAAGGAGACCAAATAAGATATAACCCTTTCAGAGTACAAGTTATATTTGTGCTGCTGTAATCTGAAACCAGAAAAATGAAACTGCTGCTCATATTTTTGTCCTTTGGACTATATTAAGTGGAAGTCTGCTTACTCACAAAGCTACTCATGTGTTCATACTTCTCATATAGGAAAATTCAGAATTTTCTATTTCTTACAAACTTTTAATAAATGAATAATAATTTACATTAATAATCTTAAATAAGCATATAAAAAAATCAAATACATACTTATTAGCTGCTTCAGGGAATATGTGGTTGTAAACATTTGAAAAATCTGAAAATAAGAAAAATTCACCAATTGAAAAAACACCAACATACAAAAATAACTAATTGCTCTTGTTTGTCTGTGTATGCTCCCATACCAGGAACAGCATGGTGAATAGGACTAGGTAAGTTATCATTCCCCTGTACTTGGCACTGGTGATGCCATACCTCAAGTACTGCATCCAGTTTTGGCCCACTTACCACAAAAAAGACATTGGGATGCTGGAGCAGATCCAGAAAAGGGCAGCCAAGTTGGTGAGGGGTCAGGAGCACAAGTTTTATGGGGAGCAGCTGAGGGAACTGGGATTGTTGAGTCTAGAAAAAAAGGAGGCTGGGGGGAAACCTTACTGCTCTCTCCAAGTACCTGAAAGGGTGTAACCAAGAGGTGGGAGCTGGTCTCTTCTACCAGCAGATGACAAAAGAAGAGGAAGCAGCTTCAAGCTGTGCCAAGGGAGGGTCAGACTAGACATTAGGAAAAAATTTACACTGAAAGGGTTATCAAACATTTGAACAGGGAAGGTGGTGAGGCACCAACCCTAGAGGTACTTAAGAAATGGGTAGACATAGAGCTTAGAGATATGGTTCAGAGATGGCTTTTTTTAGTTGAACTAGATGGTCTAAAGGTCCCTTTGAGTCAGAGTGATTCTGTGACCCTATGTTGACACCACCAATAAAGAACTCACATAATACTATGTTGCTTGAAATTGGTTTAACACAGGGACAGCATGTGCAGTTTACATTCATCCTTGTAGAACATGGTTATTTAAAACTCTAATCTTACTGACTTATCAGGTGACCAAAACTGTTTTGCCTTCACAATAATTTTTGCCTTTGTTAAGACCAAAAAAGGTTGGAGTCCTACTCACTTCACAGATTTAACAGCATGTGTGGTCTAGTTTATAGTTTATATTGGAAGAGAGTTCAAAAAAGCAGAAGTCCAGCAAAGTATTGTGCAATATTTCCATGTTTATGGTACTGAATGCAATGGGTAAATACTCCTACAGATACTTATTATTTAATCTCCAGCTTTACAAGGATGCTACTCAATTTCTAAGTAAAAATAAGTAAGATGGGGGCAGCCTTTTTTAGTAGGACCTGTAGTAACAGGATAAGGCTTTAAACTAAAAGAAGGTCAGTTTAGATTAGATATAAGAAAGAAATATTTTATGATGAAGGTGGTGAAGCACTAGATCAGGCTTCCCAGAGATGTGGTAGGTGCCCCATCCCTGGAATGAGATCTAGTTGAAGAGGTCCCAGCATATTGCAGGAAATTTGGACTAGATGACTTTGAAAAGTCTGATCCAACACAAAGGCTTCTAAGATTCTGTGATTCTGTGTATGCAGTTCACTATTACAGCACTATGTTGGCAGGATCTGAGTCATTCATTAATATTAAAAAATGACTACTAATATTTTGCCTCTGATTCTTCCAAACAGGCCCACTTCACATTCTCTTTATGAATTCATCCCCTTCCGGTAAAAAGATAAGATTATCTGCACTTCTTTTTATTCTCTGCTGCTGTAACACCTCAAAGACACTCAGTTGATTACAACTCATTACATTCAGTTCACGTTAGTTCATTCCCAAGCTTTCCTCTGGGAGGCAGACAGGGAGCACATCTACATATATCACACTTCCGAGTCCTGCATTGATCCAACACAGAGTCCTGCATTGATCCGACAGTTCTCCAATGCTACATCAGCATGCACTGCTCTCTTACCTATTCCCAAATCACATCTCATAGCATGTACCATGTAGGTTCAAAAGCCACAGTATAAACAATTTGCAGTGCCAGTCTCCACATAGATGCAGTGGAAAAAAACTATAAAGCATCATAAGGTATCGACAGGAGCCCCAGACTGATTGGTGTGCTGGCAGACATGTATAATATTTTCCAGAAGGGATCAATCCCAGATTACATATATGTGAATCAATAGAAAAAAATTGGCCTGAAGGCCATGTGTTGAGTGCCTTCAATCTTGTTCACAAGACTATATGCTAGAAAAGACAGCCTTAGAGATGTACAGTTGACATAATAACAACTAACCAACCATTCAGTACAAAGTACAGCAGTGTGATCAGCTGAAAGATTCAACTCATTGGGTAACTCAGTCAATACAATTACATACTATCCTACCTGTTCATAATATTTCCTTTTTGACTGAAGTGAGAATAGGAGGGATGCTCACACAAGAATCCCTAAAAATTCTGGTGAATAAACTACTATTTTGGGGAGGATTCACACCTAGTTTAGGTGGCTAAATTAGGACACCAATCTTTTCATACAGCTCTGCACAGTCAATAAAAGGATAAACTACTCCAGATGTGAAGCAAAACCTAATTTAGATGTCTTCACTTGCCTTTACTTCTCTATTGAAACAGATACCACTTGGGAAAACATTACATTCATTCCCAGCCCCCTCTGGTCTGTTAAGTCACAAGGTTTTTCTTTTGTAACTTTAGAGTTCAGAAATTATTATTTATGAGTCTCGGAGGGTACATCAAATCCAAGAACTCAGCAGTATGCACATGTCCATATGCAGTTGTATGCAAGGGTTACTGTGAGTGACACCTTACTGGCCTTTTCTACTGGAGGAATTTTGATGTATGTGTAGGACTTTTACTGACCCCCCTTAACGTCCATGCACTGCAATGCCAAGGTTCTGAGAACTACTGACATTTTGATACGAGCTTTCACTGACAGGTGAAATATTCTATTGAGAAAGAATTAAAACTCTTCTTCAAGAAGTATATATATTGTCTCCCTGTGTACCTCCACAGAGTAGATACTAAGATATTCCTGGAAGAAGAAACTGAAATTTTATCCCTAATTAACTTACAGGACTCCTACCAGACATTTTTATCACAGTTGTAAATCTCTTGAAATGTAGAAAAAGCAAGAAATGTGCTTAGGAATAATTTGAGAGGAATTAATGACACATATATAGGCCATGTATATTTAATTTCATATGAATGTGAACCACTAAATTTCAAAGTCAACTGTTTTTGCATCTATCTGATTTTCCTATTTTCGAAAAAATCTGTGTAAAATACACCAGAGAAATAATTAGAGAACATCTGATTTGTAAAGGAGATGTGTTAGGAAAGAGTGTGAAATAAAAAATAAAAGACATCAGAATTAAAAAAATTAGTAGCCCAGGAGCATTTTCAGTGAATCCACATCAGATACATGCTGAATTTTCTGGCTGCCAATATGAGCCCTAATAATAGAAGACCGTTCTTTTGTGATGATCTGGAGAGTGGAGGATGAGAACAAAGCCAATTCCTAAGAAGGGAAACGATGGCAAATAAAAAAGATGGCTGTCTGATCAAAGGGAGCTAAGTGACAAACCCTTCTTATTCCACCTACATGAGGCATTGTGCTCAAGAGGAACTGCAACCATCCCCACATCTGCTGAAAAAGTAGGACATTGAGCTCTAGGCAACCCAGGAGACTCCTGCAGTACATTGATAATAACTTATAGGGAATGTGATGTCAGGCCTGTTGGTCACCAAATGCAAGCAAGCTGTTTGGAGGCAGCCTGAGCAGTACTGGTAGAGCCTGAAGTCCTGAGGGATATGAATCAGATGAAGAGTAAAGTCAGGACCCTGAATTATAGGAAAGCAAACACCCAGCTTTTCAAGGAGTTACTCAATAGGACCCCCTGGGAAACTGTCCCCAGGGACAAGTGAGCGGAAAGAGCTGGAAGATCATGAAGAATGGTTTCCACACAATGTGAGAGGCTATAAGAAATCAGATGTAAGAAATCAGGAAAAAAAGGCAAGAGGCTGGCTGCTGGTCAATCTAAAGGACAAGAAAGATGCACAGGTGGTGGAAGCAGGGACAGGTATCATGAGAAGACTATAGGGATGCTGCCCAGATGCATAGGATTGGGGACAGTAAGGCCAAGATGCAGCAGGAGCTGAAATTCACAAGGGACACAAAGAATAATAAGGACTTCTACAGATTTGCCAGCCAGAAAAGGAAGGTCGAAGAGAGCATGCCCACCTTGATGAGCAAGACTGGTAAACTGGTAGCAACAAACAAGGAGAAGGCTAAGGTACTCATTCAACCACTGTTTTGACTCAGACTTCACTGCCATCCTCTCTCTTCCTATCTCTTGAGTGAATGGGCCTCATGGCAGCAATTAGGGGAGCAAAGTTCCTCCAACTGTAAGAAAAGATCAAGTTTGTGATGTCCGTGGAACATGATGAGCTACATCTGAGAGTCCTGAGAAAATTGGCTGATATAGTTGCCAAGACACTCCCTATGATATTTGAAAATATCAATGATCAGTCAGGTGGAATCCCTGGTGACTAGGAAAAAAAGCAAACGTTGCGCCTATTTTTCAAAAAGGTAGAAAGGAAGACCCCAGAACAACTGATCTGTCAGCCTCATCTCTTTGCCTGGGAATATCATGGCAGATTCTCCTGGAAGCTCTGCTAAGACATATGGAGGGGAAGCCAGCATGGCTTCACTAAGGGTAAATCCTGTTTGTCCCCACTAGTGGCAGTCTATGATGGAGCAACTACCTCAGTGAACAAGGGATGAGTTATGCATGTCATCTACCTGGATTTCTTTAAGGTCTTCATTATGGTCCCTTACAACATCCCTCTCTAAACTGGAGGGACATAGATCTGAATGGTGGACTGTTCAGTGGACAACAAACTGGCCAGAAGGTTGTATCCAGAGTGGTCAATGGCTTAATGTTCAGATCAGTGATATCAGGAGCCCATATTGGGGTCCTGATAGCATAAACAGTGGGCTTAAGCGTTCCTTCAGCAAGCCTGAAGACAACACCAAGGTGAGTGATGTGGTTGATGTGCTTGAAGGAAGGGATGCCATCCAAAGCAATATGGACATGCTAGAGAAGTAGTCTGGTCAGAAATTCATGAGGTTCAACAAGCCCAGGTGCAAAGTTGTGCTCCTGGGCTGGACCAACCCCAGGCTAGGGAATGAAGGGATTGAGATCAATCCTGTAAAGAAAGACGTGGGCATACTGATGGATGAGATGCTGTCAATGTGTGCTCACCGCTCAAAAGGCCGGCCACATCCTAGGCTGCATCAAAAAAAGCATGGCCAGCAGGTGGAGACATGACTCTGCCCCTCTGCTCAGGCAAGCTCTTATCTGAGTATAGTTCCCAGCTATGGATCCCTCAGTACAGGACAGATATAAACTTGTTTGAGTGAGTCCAGAGAAGGGCTACAAAAATGATCAGGGGGCTCTCCCATGAGGACAGGCTGAGACAGAGTTGCTAAATCTGGTGAAGAGATGGCTGCATGGAGACCTTATTGTGACCTTTCAGTACTTGAAGGGGGCTTAAAAGAAAGGTGGGGACAAACTTTTTAGTGGGAGATGTTATGACAGGAGAAGGAAGAAAGGCTTTGAACTAAAAGATGGTAGATTTGGACTAAGGAGAAAAATTGTTATGATGACGGTGGTGAAACAGAAAGGTGGTAGATACCTCATCCCTGGAAACATTCAAGGCTGGATAGCGCTCCAGAGAACATGATCTAATTGGAAGATAAACCTGCATATTGCAGAAGTTAAACTAGAACACCTTTAACAGCCTGTTCCAGTGCAGAGTTCTGTGATTTTCTGTTACAATTTTTGACACAGTTCCAGACTTCAGTGTTAAAATTTGCATCATTATTATTATTATTGCTGTATGAAATTGGCTTTGCTTTAACTGAAAAGTGCATGTGAAAACCTCTGTCTGTAAATGATGCAATGGTTCATGCCATGCCCTGGCTTTCAGATCAGCAGGCATAATGAACACGGTCCTCAGTCAGGGAAGCCTGCCAGTACTAGTGAGTACTGGCACTAGTGAGGCCACGCACTGATCCCCACTCTGATTAGGCAGTATCACGGCAGCTTTGACCCAGCCACGCAAGAATGCAAGGCTGGCAGAGGAGGCTCCTCTACTCCCCCTCCTGGGAGTTCCGAAGTTCAGCTGCCGCTATTCGTCACAATCTAAACGGCGCGCTTTATGCAGGACAGGCGAGCTGGATGGTTTTTGCAGAAGGCAGAAGCTGGAAGGGTGCAGAGCTCATCTCCCAGCTGTCCGCAGAACTCAGACCCGCTGGGACAGGATGTTCCTGCTCGCCTGTGCTGGAGAAGCTCAGGCAGGCCCTGTCCCATGTCAAGGTGAAATCCTGTCCCATTCATTGCAATACCCTATCTCACACTATCTGAAGTACCCCAGCATCCAGACCCCCTTCTCTCCAGTTGCACCAACGTGCACTGGCTGCCCTACCAATCAGGCAGTGCAGCAGTACTTTGTACAGCATGTACAATGTATCCTTCAATTTATCTACCCCAAACTAGCTGAGTTCCACCAGTAACAGTGAATAGGGTTGAAAAGTAATACATATACAAGCCCAGCCAAATGTGTATTTTGCTGCAACCTGCCTGAATGGCATCTGGCATTTTTAATAACACTGTTTAACAAAAATGAAGAGAAATGGCTCTGAAGTAGATTGATGAAAGGTGGGTTTCCAAATGCACTGTTCATGCATTTAAAAACACAAGCAAGCACAATTTTTGCACCAGAAGAAGCAGAACTGCCGAAGGAGAAACACAAGCAGCCTGTAAAACCGATGACAACAGAGTAAATCCTTATGAATGCTTCTTAGTATATCAATCATATTGTCTCCCAGCCACACAATGCCACCATACCACCTTCTACACACTTTAAGACAGACATCAGTCCACACTACATAGGATCCCAAAAGCCCCGACTTTCTGGAAAACAGATTTAGTCCGAATTTTTGTGACAGATGGAGTTGATAGTCTCAGGATAAAAAAAGCGCCAGTTTTGACGGGCAGCAGATAACGATGCCCCTTGTGGCTGGAGGCGATGTTGCTCTGGAATTAAGGTAGCACTAAACTTCATGAAAGGCAATGAGATCCACTACTTATTTAGTTATGCTTCTCTCGCTGTGCTTTAATATTATCTTTTTGTGTCCATTTCCTTAGAAACAAAACAAGGCGAATGGAGAGAGTATACCGGGAAGGCAGGATATCAGCAGGATAATTTGCTTTCAGTGATGACACATTTCATCTTCGTAACAGTATTTAAACTTTTTATATATCGCAGATCTTCATAAAGTATCGAAGAAGTATGCCGTGGCCTACTGTATTTCTGCCAACGGGCATCCTCGTAGGTCCATGTCTTAAACCAGCGCACAGAAAAACTTAGGCGAGAGTGTAAGTTTAAAACCAGTGTGAAAGCGGTGAAAGAAAACAAAGCTGCAATCCTGAAGATACAGCAAAGCAGTACTTACACTACTAAGAGAGATTGCTTTGCTCTCCTTCAGTGTACTATGCACTGAAACCCGGAGATGTCTCTAGATTTGTCAGAACAAGATCGGTCCCATTTTAAGCCTCATCCTCCCTGTCTTTCGGGGAGCAGCTCTGTCATCGCTCGAATCAGCCATAGCTATTTATTTTTTTGTGTTACCCCTTGCTCCAAGGAGCGCGACCAGCCCAAGAGCCACACTGGCGCAAAAGCCTCAGGCAGATTCGCGCCGCTGCCCTTGTGCCTCGGCGGCGGGGTAGCACGACACTGCCCAGGGCCCCGCCGCCCGGCCCCGCTGCGCCCTGCCGCCGCGCCGCCTTAACGGGAGGAGGGGCTCCTCGGGGGGCTGTCACTCTCCTTAAGCCTTTCCTTTCAAGCTTTGAATGTGAGCTGCCCTCCAGCCCCCCTCTCTCTTACCCTCCCTCCAGCAGATCGTAAAAAGAGGAGGGTAAAAAGAAAAAAGTTTCAACAACAGGCTGGACCAATGGCAAGTGCCGAAGCAGAGAAAGGGGGCCGAGCGAAGGGAGAAAAAAGTGGAGAAAAGGAGAAAGAGCGAGAGAGCGCAGGCTGGGGGGATGCGTAAAAGCGTTGCTAATTTTTTTGTTTGTTTGCTTTTCCATGCATGCATAATGAGGCCTAATCAGAGCACGTTGCTGCTACTCGGAGGACGCTTTTGTATTTAAAGCCTTGAAGAGAAAAAAAGAACCACAAACGGATTCGCAGAGCAGCTTGCACAGCTTGTTGACAACAGAAGGAGCGTCAGTCGCACAGAGAAAAAAGAGACCCCGAAGGCTGCCTCTTCTTCCCCATGCAATCTTCTTGCTAGAGGGGAGAGACACCACTTCTCTCGGCCACCCGAAAGTGCAAGCCGTACGAAGAGGAAGCCAGTAGAACCGGGACTGCAGATGGGATCGGCGCGGATGGCATGTGCAGAGATGCTGCAAGTGGAGAGTTAAAAGCTCCCAAGAAGGCAGCAGCAGCAGCTCGGCGTTTATTTAGTGAAAAAAAAAAAAAAGGAAAGAGGAAAAAAAAAAGGCAACTAACCAAAAACCAGAGAAACGGAACTGCATGAGGAGCAGGGCCGCACCATGAGCACTCCCGGCACAGCCTGCAAGTCCCTCATCGCACTTCGGAGCCGCTCTCCTCCGAGCCCCCGTTTGCATTGATTCCCTCCACCTCTCCGGACACCTTCGCCGCCGTCGCTGAGCCAACAGCGGGTGGGGGGCACGGAACGGCCCCGGGCGCCTGCTTCAGTTTCATCTCCCGGTGACTAGAGGGCCTGGGAGCCGGTGCGGATGGATTGATGCGAGACCACCTCATGCACACGGCCGGCGGGAGTTTTGCAAACTTTTCCACGAGCTGCAGTACCTTCTCCGCCTCCTTGT
>VZTY01008146.1:0-86019 GCA_013400935.1 Turnix velox | reverse complement strand
TTTTTTTTTTTTCCTTTTTAGGCGTCTTGACATGAAGGTTAGAATGAGGTGAGCTACCCAGACTTGCTGCCAAAGCTGTTCCCGTGCTGGTTAGTCAGCAAGGCGGTGATTGTCGGCCACGTCTTGCTCTTGGTGAGGTGGTGCTGCCCCGAAGGGGGTTACACCGCATCTGCCGTTAATTAAATTTAAGGAAGTAGTAGACTGAATAAATTCTGTGGTTTACAGTACTCCCTCTTGCACACACATCTTCCCTATACCAAAAGCGTGCCAGCAGCCGTCTCTTCCTCAAACACAGCGACATTAAAAAAATATTTTTTTTTCTCACGGTTGTTGGCTATGTTAAACAATGCAACTTTTGTTTTAAAAGAGCTCTGCACTGCCATCTTTGAAAGACACTTTTAAACTTGAGAACATGTATGTACAAATATCCTGGAAAGTTATATTGCCTCTCATCGTATCAGGGTGCTGACCTCTGGTAAAACTTATATAAGAAATGTATTTAAAACTGGTATTTGTTAACCAGTTGCTCATCTTAGTATAATAGAATTTTATAAATTCTATGCTTTGGGGATAATTTATTTAAGAAAAAAATTAAAAAGTTTTAAATCCACTTCCTATTTGCCAGAAAATGGCATTTTCTATTCTTTCCTGGAAAGGTACAGATTTCATTTTATGTTTAAAGGGATACCAGCAACAGTGATACAGTGAAGTATTCTATAGAACATCAGATGTACAGTGTATTTTATAGATTGGAAGTTAACTTTCCTATTTGGAGAAACTTTATGAACATTGTAGAATTGTATAAATGCATTTCTGAGCTGCCTTAAACCTTGTACTTTTTATAGGAGCCGTAAAAAAGGCCTGTGTTTTAAATATGTATGCTGTTTTGTATTTTCTAAATGTATAAGTTAGTAAAGAAAGAGCTTTAAATAATGGATGTAGTGAAATTGGTTTCCAGGGACACTTGAACTCTCAGCACCCGAGGTTGGAGGGGGCTGGGGAGAAGCAAACCACAGAATAACAAACCAAAAACAATCAGCAAACGCAAATCTCTGTCTGTCTGTAATACTTTACATAGATGTAAATTACTGCTATTCTTACTTAAATGAATAATTACATGCAAGAAGTAAATACAGCTTTGAAAGTACTACTTTAAAAGAGTGGTTGATTTTATAATGCGTTGGCATGGTAACTTGTCAGTGCCAGAAGAGAAAGCAATTCAAGGACCCTCCTCCCATATGTGTGTGGAATTACCAGTGTGCTGCACTTTCTTGGTGAAGTGGAGGCTTGTTGCTCTCACTGACACTCTTAGAAATGCTCTTAGGCATGCAAACAAGTAATTGGTGAGAAATACATCACGAAGTGGTGGCAAGCGTTCCGAAGAAGGCTTTGCACAGGCAGCGGCGCACGCATTGATGGGGCTGCAACAAAACACACGCAAGTTTGCCATTCAGCCTGCCCTCTTCCCACCACGAGGAATGTGAAAGAAAATACACTGGAGGGATCAGCAATTACTAGATCTTGTGATATTGTTCCTAGGAGTTGCTTTGCATCAGGCTTTAGTCTGGTTTGCTGCCAGAGCTACTGATCTACACTCAAACACCCTTAGATAAATAATTACACTCTTAAGCTGTGTTGAGTGGTGATACACTTGACCTTGTAAATAGAAATGTTTGCAGTAGGAATAAACTCCAGCATTGAAAAAATCTTTTAAACATTAACACAAAAGAGAGAGCTCAGTCCTCTGGGGATTTCAGTTTGGACTGCGTCAAGCTAGGCACTCACAGGAAAAAAAAAAAAAAAAAGGAAAAAGGGAAGGAGGGAGAGTTTATTTATCTTCTATTCATGATGTTTATTTAAAGGTTTGCATTTTAAATGCCATGATTGGAAGGCAAGTCAGAAGTTTAAAAGCTACCACAAATAAACTTTGACTGAGGGGGCGACAGATTTGCAAGATAGTGTCTTTTTCATCTTAGCAGGTCTCAACAGAGGGCAAATCCACATCTGTCTGTTGTATAAATCAACGAAATTAGAAATCCCTGCTTCTGGATTAGCTTTTCATTGGCAGATTTTTTTTATTATTTCCTTAGGGTTTGAATTTGATCAGGTTGCCTGTGTGCCCAGGCATAAATCAACCCCTAAGTGGTGTGTGTATACCAAACATATACAAGTATGTTATGTGGCTATGATCTGAAGTTAGTTTTTGAAGTCCTCTGAATGGTTGAGTAAGCTTATTGTTAAAACAAAGCTGGAAACGTTGTTTCTTCAAGAAGAGGAGAGAGTGGCTGAGTGAAACTTGTAAAAGGAGTCAGCTTTTTTAACAAAGTGTCGAGTTCACAATTGCTTGAGGATGATCTTAAATTTTCTCCAGTTCTTCAGCAGATGCTGTGAAATGTATTTTCAGTTTGTCAACAGTTGGTTCCCACAAGGAATATTTAACTTGGTTTTGATGAAAAATTAAGTCCCAGCTAAAAGCTTTTATTTTTCTTCAGTTAGGAGTAAGGGCATTAGCACTAGAAAAAGACTGATAATTAACTGCTACAAAAAATAAAAGGCTTGATTTTACAGGCTTCTGTCTAAAGCATCTGCCTGGAATAAATCAATACTGAGCACCTCTAGACAGGGAGGGATCATCTATGTTCTTCCTTCCCCACAGAAAGTGGATCATTTTAATTAAAAAAAAAAAAGTATAACAAGTACAGCTGAACAAAGTGCAGCTGTCCTTTGAGCTGCTCCCGGTAAGGGGATAACT
Organism: Turnix velox; assembly: GCA_013400935.1. NCBI lineage: Eukaryota > Metazoa > Chordata > Aves > Charadriiformes > Turnicidae > Turnix > Turnix velox. Next base: position 83,267 of record VZTY01008146.1, on the reverse strand, counting down.
CTGTGGGTTTTTTCCTTTCATCAAATTAATCACAATTTCCAGGAGGAATGGCTTGCTCTATGGTATGTGACCCAGCCTACAAAGCCTATGCAGATGTTGATGTCCATCAAATTCGTATTTCTTCTTGATTTTGAGACAAATGGAAATTACTGAAATGTCAGGGGATGTGGCAAGGGCATCTTTAAGCAAGAAAAAGACCTCACATTCCCTGTCAGAGGAAGATTTTCCAAAGGAAAGTGAGTTCTCTCATTTGTTGGGAGGTTTGAAAGTACTTCTGCTGAGGTCCTGTCCTGCCAATCTCTTCCAGAGGGAGAAGGAACTCTCCACCATTTCAGGTTCTGTTGTCTTTTCTTTCCCAGTTACCAGGTTTGAATTCTTGGTGACACTTTATTTGTCTTTGGAGGCACTTCAGTGACAAATGTTTAAGGGAGTGTGGGACAATGGTGGAGAACAAGGAGGCAGTTCATTGAACTGACAGTGACCATACAGTAAATAGAGGGAGATTCAAGCTTCACTGATCACCCAAGCACACAGCAAAGCTTTTGTATGCAATCACAAAGGACATAACATAAGGTCTCTGTTTATTTTTAACAATATACACCAATGTATACAGGCAGGCATATGTAATTTTCAAAATTGTCATGAAGTCTTAAAATGGGGGAAAGCAAAGCTCTAGTTAGGCCAAGTCTCTTGTGGCCACGTTGGAGACCATGATGGATTTTAGTTACAAACTCTTCTTCACTCCTCTTAAGAGCTGTTGGTGTTACAGATCTCTCAATGCAGCAATGCACATATAACACATATGTGTGGGAGAGCTGCAGAGGTGGCTGCAGACAACTCTGCAAGTGCAGAATAGGAGTTTTCACCTCAAGGCAATACAAAACCTGTAATTGCTTTTTAGTTTGTTTTTTATTTTGAGTACACTGGAGAAAAACGAGGCAAACAGAAAAATAGCCAAGGTGCAAGTATAAAAAGTAGTGAGACACAAAATGTTCACCAGCTGAATCATGGAAAATGCTATTTGAATGGCTGAATTTCAGTGTCTCTTCAATGTCTCTAAATCAAATTCAGACCTTCCTTCAGTTTTGTTTCAGTCCCCAGCAATAACATGACACACAGCTGCAATGCCTACGATAACACATCCATTCCAGGAAAAGCAGGTAGTCTTGCAGCATAAAGCATTTTCAAATGGAAAGAGTAGTGCTTCTCTGTGACATTTCAAGTCTGCAATACGGATTTGCAAGCAGTGAAGTCGAAAGTTACTGTATTTCACTTGGGGCACTGGCTGTGGTAGACAGCTGAAAAGGCTCACATTGACTATCCGAATGACATAAGTAATGTGCTATTAGCATAAATACTTTCTAAGACATTCGTTTAATCAATTTCTTAGATAACAGAATGATCTACTACAAAATAGTGGACTGTATACACTATATTTTGGCACAAAGATGGTCATTCTCCCACTAGTAACCAAGGACTCTAAATAAATGATTTCAACAATGTTTTATTAAAGGAGGACAAGAGCCCTCGAGCTGCATTAATCGAGGAGAAGTCGAGTGGCACTTTTGTTATGGAAATGTTAAACACATAATAGTTCAGGCAAACAATGTGGAGCCACTTCATTCTCTCAGCCATGCTGACACCTCTTAAAGAGGAACTGCAGGGAAGGATGTGGGAAAGATTTGCTTTCTGAGGAAGCTTTCAGCTGATATTTTGGATATTTACCTCCAAAACTCAAGCAGTGCAAATGTAACTGAAGACCATAAAAACAAAACAATAAAGTGGGGTGATTTATGCAACAACAGTTAGTGATCAGCACCTGGTACCCAAAATCAAGATAGTCACTGACAAATGCATTTGTTATTTCTAAAGGTTTTTAAATTAATCTACCATTAGACTAGTGGATATTATAGCAGAAGGTAAATGTGTACAAAGAGAGATTTTTGTAAACATTCTGTGGCATAGTTCTAATACTATGCTTTGGACATACATCAGGAAGAGGAAGGAGGAACCCCCTGAAGTAAGGAAATACAAGGATCTGATCCTAGTAGGGTGGGTCAGAAGGTGCATTGTGAGAGTAGATAACTAGGAAATACACTAATAAAGTGATGCAAAGCAAAGATATTTGTTTGTGTGTAAAGAGGGATTCACTTTCAAAAGCTGAATGGACGAAAAGAAGAAAGGGTGAGGAAAGGAGATTATTGTGGTGTAGAGAAAGTTTGGGGAATGAGCCAATGTACATGCTGATACAGAGAAAGAACTACATAAAATTATCAAGAGGTTGTCTTGAGACAACGGCTGAAAGTAACAGAGTTCAGAGAAAGAAATCTGGCTTTATTAATGTTTTCAGGTCCAGAAAAGGAAGAGTAATGTGGAAATAAGCTTTGGATGGGCTTTTCCCCCATACCCATAATCTGGAAAAGGAAGTTACTATCTCTGTGTTCTTGGTACTTATGACACTGAGCCTTGATTATTGTGTCCAGAATTGAGATGACACCACCCTCAATTTCAAGAATGGTACGAAGAAACTGGAGGAGCTATGATGTCTAGCGTTTGTGGCTGGTGAGGGAGCAGAACTTCAGTCTGGCTGAGAAGAGGCTGCCCATCTATAGTTACTGGAAAACCTATAGCCTTGCAGAGACTACAGGGACAAACTCTTCTTGGTAGTGTTAGAAGTTATGACAAGATGCAGCAGGCACAGTGTCTGGAAAGTTCAGGCTGAGCACTAGGAAGAACTTTTCCAGGAGGAGCAGAGTAGTATTCTCAGAAAAATTCTGTTTCTTTAATCCTTAGGTGTTTTCAAGGCTTGGCTAGCAAGAGTCACAGCTGACTTCATCTGGTGTTGACCGGAATATAGCTTCTAGCAGAAGCCTGGAAAAAATGAGGTCAAGGAGTCCTATCTAAATAACTTTCTATAATTCTGTAATTTTAATGTTGACATGATGATAAAAAATCAAAGCCACTCTTTGGGCAGTTCTAGAGCAAGATCAGGCTCAGGAATATGCATGGTACAGTTTGAGATGGTAACGCAGGGAGACTGCAGAAAAGAGGGAGCTGTTACACATGCCCACAAGGCCAGGTACAATGGAAAACAATTGTCAAAATTTCAGTGTAAGTTTTGTTGGAGACTGATGACCCAAACATAGAATTTAGTCTAGAACCTAGAGAAAAGAGGGAGAGAAATTATAATACCAGAGAAATACTGAAATGTAAGGGAATATAATGAGAAAAAAAGAAAACATCTGTCTTATCAAAAGATTTATGAATTCAAAGATGGGCAGTTTGATTGGAAAAGGGAACACAGGGATTGGGTGAAAGAAACTGAAAGTGCAGAAGGAACCTCTATTTCCTTATCAATAGAGAAGTGCTTGTTTATAAACATGTCTTTGTCACTCATCACCATAGTATCTTTCTGCCTGAAAACAACAGAAATAGAAGACAACTGGTTTTCTCCCTTATAAATATGACAGCATATAAATATTTAGGGTGGACACAGCCTGCATTTTTAATAGTACTATCTGACAGATTACAGTACTCCATGTAGTTACAAAGCACACATCCTCAAGCAAATAAACATCGTTTGTTAGATGTTATTGTTACCCAAATCAAGCCACATCTGTTTATGATCTCTTATACTAAAACAATGCAACCACCTAGTAATTTATGCTGTGAATATATATCTGGAGTGCACCAGTTTTCAATTTTTAAAGAATTTATATGGTTAGATGGTTTAAACAGAACAAATGGAAGTACTAAAGTTTCTTGGCATCCACTGTCAATGGTGCCACACTTTTTTCTCATTCAACTAGTAGAAGTAGTTGAGGAAGTGTTATTGTTGGCACGACCTTTGTAGATTTAGCATAAAGACACCTACATCTGGAAAGCTGTCTACCAGAATTCTTGGCTGCTTTCTGAAATCCTGTTGCATTTTGACATCGGAGAGGGAAAACACAAAATGTTTTTTTAGACTGTGGAAAACAAAGTGCCATCAGAATAAACATTTGATAGTGATTGTCTCCATGTTGCCTCTGTTTAGGAGTGTAAATTCATTAAAAATTTTGAATGCCATCTAAAGGTGAATTTTAGCATCAGTCTGCAAAAATTCTTGTGCTGTCTTACTGATCTTTTTTGTATTAGTGTATTCTGGTACATACATGCTTGCAAATTTGTTTAAATGACTCAGTGAAGTCAAATATAAGCATGTGTCTTTACCTTTGCATTTCAGGAATTGAGGCCATGGAAGTGAATGAATAGGAGTATGTGTTACATAGAAAGGACTGAAGGAACACTTCTGACAACTAGCTTGTCTGAAACATCTCATCGTTTTTAAGACGTAGAGTTTTGTTTGTTTAGTTCCAAGTCATTTGGTCCGTTAGAGGTAGTCTGAGCTTGCAATGATTTAACCGATTTCAATATTTACCCTATGGATTTATTTCTGTACTTACAGTGAAATGCTACTCATTTAGTTAAATGGTGGCTTAGAAGGCATGAGATTATATAAATCTGAGACATCCATCACTTGGTTTTGGCTCTGTGCAGCTTAGAGAGTTGTACAAAAATCTACAAAGGTGAGTAAAACTGATGTGCTGAAAAATGAGTCACTATGCAAATCTGTTGATATAGTAAAGAGAGAGTGTTTGAAAAATAAGTAGATTAGAAAGATATGAAAATATTAGAAACTGAAACTTTTTACATTTTGGACTTGAGTGGTTTCTTGAATAGTTTCTTTTTTGGCAATATGAGGCTAAATTTTAGAGCATATTCACTGCATGAAGAGTGTGAATATAATCCCTCCTGTATCCGGGAATAATTCTGATTCTTCAGAAGTCACTGGGAGCACTTGTCTTGCTTGCCCAGATCTGTGTCCAGTAAGCAACTGTAGCAATCAAATGCTTCCTTTATATTAAGAAGCAGCCTGTCCTGTAGGCTGTGTGTACATGCTAGCTGAGGTCTGCCTGTTTGGTGTTCATGGAGCACATCTGATTTTCTCAAAAGGTTTTGTAGGTAAAATTTACTGGATTTATGGAAGAGTTGTATGGTGCTGTCTCAGCTGAGATGTGAAGCTCAGCCTGATTACAGTGTTCTGCTGCTCTGATCAAGGGAAATGGTTGTACATTGGTAGCTCTGACTCATGAGGTATTCCTGTTTTGCAGTAGGATTATATGAGGCAGAAATTATTCCTAACCCTGTTCTTGATTTTACTGAGATCCTGCTCTCATATTAATATGTGGAAACCTCTTAAACTACACCTTTCAGCTGTGTCCTGGGATGCTACATCACTGCTGCTTGGAAAAGTGTTCCGGTCTTAATGCCTTTTACCCTTGCTGTTTGAGGACACTGTGACAGGGTACAGAAAGCTGGTTAAACTACCTCAAGTCTATCTGGAGAATATTTTACAATGGGGTAGTTCAGCATATCATGTCTGCTGCCAAAATGGGCAGGGAACAGATCATAGCCTTTCGCCATCAGGAATAACTACAGTAAGTCTGATACAGCCTTTTGAAATGGTACAATTATACCCTTGATTCATCATAGTCCATAGGAATTCTTTAACCTCTGCTTGTTTAGACTATTTTTTGTGATCTGTAGTTGGGCAAGCTGTATGGCAAAGTAGTTCTGCAAACAAAGCTGCTTGATTTTTTTATGTTGTCTGTTGGAGGGGCAATAGTGTAATGAAGACAGAAAAATGGATTCAGAATATTGCCTGGCATCTGAAGACAATTATGGTAGAACTTTTGCCATGATTCTTTTGTTCTCAGTGATGATAATAAACTAAATGAAAATCCAACAGTATTTTTAAAATATTTCCATAACTATTTGTAGCTTTCTTTGTATTTCAACATTTAATTTAGCAGAAATGCATAAATACTGACAAAAGTGCATTGAGTTTCTGACTCTTGGTCAGAACAAGTGTAATGAAAATTAAAATAGTATTTTCAGCAAGGCTGTAATATAAATTATTTGCCTTAGGAGATAACATATAAGTAATTAGATGATCTCTTGTGGTCCCTTCCAATCCCTGACATTCTGTGTGATTCTGCATAACTCTGGGGAAAGAACATAATTTTTTTCAGATGAATTATACTGAAAATATAAATCCTAACAGGGGATATGTAAATTCAAAACTGAGTTAATCTTTAAAATGTCAATCTTACTAAAATTGCATTTCACTTTTCTGATTTTCGTAAAATAACTCTGAGGATATTCTTACCTTCAAATAAAATAATTTAATACCACACAGAGGCTGAGACTTTAAATATTTTAACATAAAAAACTTCAGGAAGTTCTGATGGAGATGAGTGGGGTTTTTAGGTTTAATTGGGGTTTTTTGTTGTTGTTTTTTGGGTTTTATGTGTGCTTTTTTGTGTTTTAACTTACTTTAAGTAGCTACCTGTTTATAGCACTAGCTGAATACTCAGTGTGACAAAAAAGTGGTGAACAGTGTAATATACCAGCCAGGCTTGCTTTTCTCCTAAGATTCCTATTCTTCCATTTCTTTCAGATTTGCTTAAGAAATAGAATATGAAAGACACGGTTTCAGAAACACACAGTCACTTTAAGAGGATACAACATGCCTATTAATAATTGTATTACTCCTCTATTATTATTAGGAATAATGAAGGAATGGGAGCATGGCCCCCAAGCTGAATTTATCCTGAAATGTTTTCAATTAACTCTTGGCACTGTCAGAAAAGCATCAAACCTTTCCCATGCTGAAATATGGAAAATCTGCAGGGAACATCCCAGCAGGAGTGGAATTTCATTAAAACAAGCACATCATAACTCAATGACTTTTGCACCCTCTTTAAGCCTTTCTATTGATAAGGAGTCTGAGGCAATTTTAATGGATTTGCACGTAGAAATTATTTCATAAGATCTTTTCAAAGAGTTTGTTTTGGCTGAGGCTTTTATTATCTGCTCCTGATGATAAAATAGTAAGATATTTGGCATAACTGTGACTACTAGATAAGAGGCAAAACTGAAGACAGTTTAAGCAAAATTTCATCTTTCAGGCAGCCACTTTCTATAATCTCCATAGGAATTAACTCCACAGCTATTTTCACAGATCTTTCAAAGAGTTGCAAGTAAAACCTGCACTTTTGACAGTTTCAAATAAAGATGCAGAGATCTTAGTATGACGTTTACCCACTAACATAGAAGTAAAATATTTAATAGGTTTGTACAATGCTTTAATGAAGTGCACATCTCTGGGCCCACATGGTTTGTATTCAAATATTTGTCTGTACTGCATGCAAGTAAAATTAGCATCTGTGTTGGGAAGTGTATATTTTTAAACGCTACAGAATGCTTAAAACTCTTTTTGCTACAAAGTGCTCCATGATTTTATCCAGACATAATGCTCCACCCTCTGCAAAATGATGTTTCCTGCCAGGATACAGTTAGGGTACCTCTTACAAAACACTGGCATTCGTGTTTATTAACCTGTATTGTAATCATGCATTTATACTATTCCTCATGAAAGGCACAGGAGGCATTTAAGTTGTATGAGAGAATATCAGTGTCAGTTTCCATTTCCCTCTTTTGGAGTGATATGAAAATTTACAAGCATGTCTTTTTTTTTTTTTTCTATCCAGTGCTTATCAAGCCACCTACCTATTTGCTGCCATTCCTTCAGTCACACCACTAATTCTGAGGCAGGAAGAGCAGCATAGAGAATGAGGAGATCAAGCTACTGAGGCTGCCACCAAAAAAGATACAGATTTTGGAGAAGGTGCTGAAAAAGGTGGTGCCTTTGATGTGGCTGCTGTTGGCAGGAGCATCTTTGTCTTCCTGCCCTTATCCCACTGCTCCAGAAAGACCTCCAGGCTAAGTATCTCCAGTGCTGACTTGAGTAAACAGCCTCTCCTCCTCAGACTGGAGTGATGCATGTTAGTGTGATGCCCCAGTTTGCTGCACTAACAAGAATTTTCATGGTTATCCTTTGGCAGACTCACAGAAGGACTGCAGAAGACCTTTCCAGTTAGGCAAGGACAGGAAAAGTCATATAAGCAAGTCAGATAATGTGATTTGAACCCACATTGTCACATTTTCACTGCATGTCTTCCATTGAACATGAGCAAGAACACTTCTCAGACACACATATACCTGAATTTTCTCTGCAATCTGTTTGTGTCTTCAGCAAGCAATATTTATTCTGATATTTTGGCAGAATAGTAGTCATTTGCAGCTTATGGTTTTTTCTTTCACTTCTATGATAGGTGAAGAAACAGTTTTTGAATCAGAGTACCAATGGCTTTGTTTTTCTGTTTCTAGTTTACCGTGTTACGCTGACATCTGCTGCATCCTCAGCATCCTGCAGCAAGGAGTTCTACTGTTTACCTTGCAGTTCAAAGGTTTTCCTTTTCTATGGTGGAACTTTGCCACCTTAAACCCTACTTTTCTGCTTATCACCTCTTCCTTGCCAACAGCGATTTTATAGTACTATTCCACACCCCTTCTCTGTCCTTTTTTGTGGAGCCATTCTGTACCTTTGACCATTCTTCCTGCTCTTTTCTGTATTACATTGAGTTTTACTGTATTGTGGTAAGATAAGAAGGTCTGAAGTGGTAAGATAAGAAGATACCTCCTTTCACTTCCTTTAAACAATTTGCAAGTTCAAGAATACGTGTATGGATTTAAATCTACTGATTTGGAGAATTAATCATGGTAGGATATTTCTACCTCGCAGTTTCTGCTAAGTCGTGGCCACAAATGTCTACTAGTGCCCTACGTGCAATGACCTGAAAGTCTCCATTCAGTTTGCAGTGGATATATCTAGTTGAAAACAGGAATGTAGTGAATGCAAGGGGTTTATTTTTTTAATTTCTGTCATAATTTTCATGATGAGGCAAGCCATTTAGTCTTTCTTTTCCCTTTTGATTTCTGTAAAAGATGGCTAACATGCTGTGACCTATATAGAAATGGAAATTTAAATTCTCTGATTTTTGCGCTACTTTTGATGGGAAGATTTATCAAGGAAAGGATTACACTGTATATTCCACAGTTTATACACATTTTCATTATTTTCTACCATTATAGTCCAGGCCTTCTGCTACTTTGGTAGTCTTACAGTAGTACATACAACGAGCATGACATATGTTAGAAGAGAAAAAATGTTGAGTACTGCTGTTTATTAAGGACAAACTGATATCATACCTGTTAAAAGAGGTTTTTTTGTTGTTCTTGTCATTAGGATTCTTCCAATGTACCTGCTTGTAAAATGTCTTGCAGTAGCACTGCTTGCTACCCTTTCTTTTTAGACTCTTATCATGATGTTTCTCAAATAAAAATCATACATTCTGTCTTTTCCACTATGGGCAGTACAGCATCCTGATATTCAGTCAAAAGGTCATCATGTACTCTGCTTTTCCTTCTGATTCCCCACTGTAAGATGTGTTCAGAGCAGTGTTGTATCTTGCAGGTTATTCCCAAAACTCATTTACTCATCATGAACTCAGTATTATTTTCAGCTTTATTAATGTAGTGCCTTATGACACAAGATCAATGATCTATGTCTGTTCAATGAGAGAGGTATTCAAAAAGCATTTCTTACTAAGCCAGAAATGCCTTTTGGACCAACTTATCAGGTCTTTGACACCCAATGTAGCCTACTGATGACATGAATATGATGATATAAAGCTTTATGAAATTAGACAATTTAATTTTACAGGCTATTATCAATAAACTTTTGACAATGGTGACTGAGACAGCACTGATAACACTGTCAACACAAACACTGTTTAGCAATACTAAGAAAATAATGAACTGGATAACAATTAATAGACTTTTGTGGAAAAATGTCCAGTATTCACCAGATTCACTGGTATTCACCAGTTGTCTTTTATACACTCAGTCAGGCAGTGTATGAATTACAGTTTTACCCAACATATTTCATTACCTTGCCCTGCTTTTCCCCTACAGCCACTAGAAATATTCCCCCTTTTTTGTTGCTGTTTTAAACAGGACTAGTGTAGTCTTTGTTAGTCACTGAGATCCATAACAGCCCCTCAGTCCCTCCCCACCAAGGGATAGGGAAGAGAACTGGAAAGGCAAAAGAGAAAACCAGTGGTTTGAGATAAGGACAGTTTATGGCTTAACAGGTAAAGGTAAGCAAAATAGAGAATGAATTCTCTGCTTTCCACTGTCAGGCAGTTGTTCAGCCATCCCTAAAGCAGCAGGCCTCCATGATGCATAACATTTACTTGTGAAGACAAATGACCACGATTGTGATGCTGTTTCTCTTTCTTCAGTTTTTATTGCTGAGCATGATGTAATATGGCATGGGATGTTCCCCTTGTCATTTGGGGTCTAATCTCTCTACTGCCCCCGGTAAACTTCAGTGGGAGACAGTGTAAGGAAACAGAGACTGCATTGACACTGTAAGCACTGTACAGCAATAGCTAAAAATGTGTGTTGTCAACACTGTTTTGGTCACAAATCTAAAATATATCACCATTCAAGCTGCTATGAAGTAGTCAAAACCAGTATGATTTGGCATAACAAACGTTACTAGATGATTTAGTGGCACTCTGTGTTTAGGTATTTGCAAAGGAGGAAGAGTTGAAAGACAGAACTGTAAAATTTAAATAATTTATTAAGGACACAGAATACATCTCTAATATGCAAAAATACTCTTTTGCATATTCCCTTGCATAGATGGATTATTACTTTATGTATTCTGTTCTTCATCTTACTTTGGAATACAATAGTCATTATACTTAGAACACAAGTCTGCATCTCAGTCATCTCAAGAAATAACACTAAATTGTCCACAGTTTTCTCAAGGATACAGGCCAGATGGCATCCCTTTTGTCCAGTTCTGCATGTTTATCTCACGGATAGTTTTGCAGAAAACATCCTTTTTTCATTCTCTTCTTATATATATATTTGTATGTGTACAGACACTCATATATAGAATCATAGAATAGAATCATAGAATAGTTTGGGTTGGAAGGTACCTTAAAGATCATCGAGTTCCAGCCCCTCTGCCGTAGGCAGGGAAACCTCCTGCTAGATCAGGTTGCTCAGTGCCTTATCCAGCCTGGCCTTAAAAACCTCTAGAAAGGGAGCATCCACAGCCTCTCTGGGCAACGTGTTCCAGTGTTTCACCACCCTCATTGTAAAGAACTTCTTTCTTATATCTAGCCTGAATCTACCCCCTTCCAATTTCCATCCATTATTTCTAGTCCTTCCATCACATATCCTATTAAAAAGTCCTACCCCTGCCTTTTTGTAGAACCCCTTCAGGTATGGATAAGCTACTATGAGGTCCCTTCTGCGTGCTCTCTTCACCAGGCTGAACAACCCCAACTCCTTCAGCCTGTCTTCATAAGGCTCCAGCCCTTTGACCATCTTCATGGCCCTCCTCTGGACCCACTCCAATAGCTCAATGTCCTTCTTATGTTGAGGGCTCCAGAACTGGACACAATACCCCCGGTGGGACCACACCAGAGCTGAGTAGAGGGGCAAAATCCCCTCTCTTGACCTGCTGGTCACACTTCTCTTGATGCTACCAAGGATTTGCATGGCCTTCTTGGCTGCAAGTGCCCACTGCTGACTCATATTGAGTTTTTCATCCACCACAACCCCAAATCCTTCTCTTCAGGCCTGCACTCAAGCCAGTTGCATAGTGCATTATATATTATGTGTTTATTTCAGCCAGAGAAGTGGAAAGTGAATCTGCAGTTAGAATGAAAAGTGCTGGGGTTCTATAGGCTTGCGCTGGCCCTTGAGAAAGGTCTGGTCATTAGAAAGTTGGGCTTCACTTTTCAACACGTGTTTCCAAAATGTCACCAATGCAGGGCTGCTGGTGTTTTTCATTTGCATAGGTAGTGTGCTTTTTGGGATACACTGGATAAGTTTTTACAGTATTTCATTATAAAACTATACAAAATTTCTTTCATGCCTGGGATACCTTGTTATCAGATCTTTACACTATAAGATGCCTCTATCTAAGTTAAGCAGAAAATGCCTGCTACATGGTAGAATCTGAGGATTTTTCACATCCCCATTTACAAAAAAATTGACATAATTTCTTCTGTATAAAAGTTGCGATCTTATATAATTTTAAAACAGCTATTTCATTAAATGTGGAGCACGATACATACTTAATAATACTTAATGTATTGCACATGGACGCTATGTAAAAATTACAAAAAAGTAACACTGATTGTTTTGTTTGTCTTTACTGTGGATTTTCAAGTGTGAAGTATTTTGGTCCTTTGTACATCCAGCAAGTTTTAATTCCGAGTATCTATCTTTCATTTTCTTTCCATATGCTTTCTCATAAATGTGTGGCTTTAATTTGTTGTAACCCTACCTCTAGGCTTGTGTTTCTAGTTGCATGTGAAATTGCATTATTTGCTTTTACAGAGATCTTGTTTGTATTTTGTTTTAAAATGCATGTATTTGTTGCAATGCTTCATTTCAAAGATTGAATTCTTCAAAGTTTTGTGGGACACTTACTCCAAAAAGTCTGCAAAATAGGTGTACAGATTAGGAACTGAAGCTGAGAAAGAGAGAAGCTGTCTGGCTCAAAATCATGTGGGATCTGCCCTTTCCTGGGGATGAGTCATTGATCTACTCTCAAGTCTTAGGAGATCCTTGAAAACTAGGTAGTGACAAAGACAACAAAATCATAGTCATAATTACCATAGGATGCATCATTTTTGTAGCTATTATTTTAACTTCACCCGTGTTAAGACAAAAGCTTATATTATTGTCACTGAGTGGCTGTATTAAAATCAGATTATACAAGACCCACATGCCCTTAAATAAGTTATTTTCATTGTAATCAGTATTATTTTAGAAATTATGTATTTTTATGTTTCCTCAAGTGCAGCTTTCTTCTTTATATGGGCATTAGTGCAGTTACCACACTCTCATATCCACCCCAGCTATTCCCTCAGATCTAGACTTGAGGAAGTTCAAATCCAAATAGTTTTCACATCCAAGCTGCCACTTTGATTTCATCACACCAAACCCTTGTTGAGATCAAACCTTTGAAATGAGAAAAGATTTTTAATCCAGTTACCCCAGATAGGGTACAACTCTCCAGGTCCTGAGAGCTGCAGGATTAGGAATTCTCAAAAACTCCCCTCACCCACTCTTGGACACCCATGCAGGTGCAAATAAACTGCCCATCTTCACATGCTTTGCTCACAAACAGTCCTCAAACAAACCAGTGTCTGTGAAATGGGAAATGCCTTTCTCCCTTCCTCTTTCTGAAATAAAGAAGAACCAGCATAGTCAGTTCTATCCTCATTTTGCAGATCTAATTTTTCTTACTCAGTTGAATGATTTTGAGTACAGGGTGAAATTCAGAGTATTCTAAGTACTATGATACTATGATAGTAAATGAGACAATTTACTGTCTACCTGTTGCATTATTTGCAAGAGGGTGTAAGAAGCTTTCTATTTCAAAATATCTTGGATTCACTTTCATAATACAATACTTAGTCTTGGATTCAGTCTTCAGACAACTTTCCCTGTAAGAGAAATGTTGAAAGACCGTGGATAATTTGCTGTGCATGAAAGCTGAGGTTAACAATTTTATTATCCTATTTGCAATTTTCAGAATCAGAAATTGTCTGTTTTGTTCTTAGATTACAGGGTAATCTGTGGAGACAAAAATTGTATTTTACATCAAAAAAGCTGGATAATCCATTTTTTCAATTTTATGAACATTGTTGATGCATTATTTATGTTTAGTAGTTCTCCATATTCTCATAATTTTGGTGATATCATAATCAACCTATATCCAAAATCTATGTATTGCTTGCTACTAAGTGGGTTGGTATGTTGCTCTGTGATCCATGAAATTGAATCAAGAAATTAGTCATGAGCAGAAAGGCTGAATATGATAGGTAAAAGCATCAATGAGAAAACATAAAGCCATGTTTGGTTTGTGGCAGTTATAGCTGGCATTTCTCCAAGGTGTCAAGTGTGTATGTGTGTGTTTGGGCATCTGTGTCTCTTTGTATTTATAGAGAAGGATGCACAGGATTTCACTTTTAAACTAATTTTAAATTATTCTTACATTTGCTGTCTTGGTATTTCTAGGGTGAGCCAAAAGAAACTAGCTGTTTATATTCTTGCATTGAATGACTTCATATAGTTTCCATTACATAAACAGCAGCGCAAGGATAGAGGAATAAAGAAAATTTGTTAACAAACAAAGTAGAAAAAAATGTTTCAGTTTCTTTTTAATGGGAGAAATTAGGGAAACAAATGCTTTTGAAGATAATAGAGAAATAAAGCAATATCCCTGAACCTCAGATTGATGTAATTTTATTTTTATTTTTTTCCTGAATGAAAGTGAATCAATTAAACTTCCGTCACAATGAACAGCAGCCCAGGCAGCCTCCTCTGTGTGGGGAAGATTTATAGAAACCCCTCCCGGGCTCTTTGCAAGTCCAATTCATGGGCTCGCCTGACCAAGGCTCAGAACTGTTGCTCCAAAAATGGGAGAAGGCTTGTCTTTCTCTTTTTAAAAAAAAAAAACAAAACAAACCACCATTTATTATTAGAACACAGGTTTCCAAATGATGAAGGAGAGAAAAGGTTGAGGGAAAGATATTTCTCTCCTCTCCCTTGTGTGGTCCAGTGTATTCAAAGGATGGGCCTGTCTAGTTTCCTGAGAAGAAGGAATGAGCTGATTTAACATGGATTGCAGCACCGCTGGGAGAGGGGGAGAGCAACATCCAATCAAAGTGTGAGCTGTTTTGGTGTCTGTGTGTATGGATGTACGAGCAAGAGAAATGGCCGGTCTCTAGGCACCTTCTTTCTAAGACCCCAAGGGCAGATAATTGATGTGACAGACAATTCTCCTTAACCCCTTGCCAACAAAACAGCTCTTGGGCTGCTCACAGCTCTCTTCCCTCAATAAAGGACTGAACCTATCACAAAAAAAACCCCACAAAACAAAAAAAAATGGGAAAGATTTACTTGTTGAGAATAGCAACAATGCAAATAGGAATAGCAATCAGCTCTCCCCTGACATTGTGTGAATTAAGAAACTGAGGTATGCAAGAAAACAAGTGCAACAGTGAAGGGTGAGTTGGTTCCAGTTATCATTAGCAAAATTACTGAAGTGCTGTGAATGTTGCTCCTACTTAATGTCCATGTATTACCTCTGAAGGAGACACACTGAAAAATCCTGATCTTGCTCCCATCCTCATCTAATGGTATCATGCAGATTCAATTATCAAATAATTTTTGTCAACTACAAATTATATGTATGGCTTTTAACATGGCTGTTAAAGCTTCTCAGTCAATGTTTTCTGGTCCACAGTCCTTTGGCTAAAAGTCCATTTTTCTCATGAACTCATGTGACACCTGGGAAAAGAAATCACTCAACAATAACGGTAAAAATTTCATTTTGTCCCAGGTCCAGACGCTTTCTAGTGGACTGGTTTGGCTTATGCTGGGTCATCCAATGTCCTTAGCTTTTTGTATGCTTAAGCTACATGCCCATGGGCTTTGGAAATTCAAAGTAACATACAAATTATTTCTTCCTGCAGTATTTATGCTATTATTAAACTAATTTGAAATAATCTTTACTTCTAGCTTATTTCGTGATACACTGACTGTGAGCCACAATTGTCCTGAGGAACAACTGGAAAAGGATAGGGAAAATTGCCAAATCCTATTAGCAAATTAATTCCAGTGTGGAATAGTTTAATACCTAAGCAAGCATTGACAAACTAGAGATGGATGAACATGCAGACAGTCAGACTTCATCCTCTATTATCATGCACACAGAAAAAGCAGAACAAATAAAGAGCTTAATCAAAGTATCCCTGCATTAGTGAGCTCTGGCACAAGTAATCCCATTGAAATCATTGTTCTGGTTAGAATAGAAGGCTAACTGCAAAGTGTGCAAATCTAAAGCCAGAAACTTTTGGATAAGTTACTGCATATGGTGTAATACAAGCACTTCAGGTGGACAAAAGTATGTCTATATATGCATTAATGATGGATTAAAGGCTCTGACTGGAAGAGATAAGCTGCAAGAGATAAAAAAGCCCACATGCAGACTTTGTATCAGGATGGGTATTTTTACCGGCAGTCTTAATTTGCTTCCAAACAAACTTAACTTTAACTTAACTCAACTTATCTTCCAAAACAAAGATTTACTAAACAGCCTTAACTTGACAGAAGAGGCATAGGGGTTATCTCCTGTCATAACTGAGTATCTTGAGGCATTAAAAATATTATACACATCAATTCTTTTCAATTGCTTTGAGGTCTGTGGTTGTTGGCATTTGTCAAGAGGTTCCTCAAAGAAATCAGACCATCAAGTCCTACACCATCAAACCATCAATATGTTTAAAATACTACTTAAAGACAGAAGTTTTTAAGGTCATATAAATGGAGAACAGATTGGAAATGATTGACCCAAAATATATGTAGATAGGTTTCTAAGTTTTCCTTTCTGTTTCCTCACCTCTTCCCTCCTTTCACATATCCCCACTTTGCCAGACTAAATACAAACATGATTAATTTCTTATGCTGCGGTAAATTCTTTACTCTCCCCTTCGCTGCAGAGTGAAGATGGGGAGCTAGAAGAATAGTGGGGCAGGGAGGTGCTGGCTTGTATTGCTATCACTTTTAGAGCTAGGAGCTGTGTTTGTGCATGAGTGTGCTTATGCACACGTGTGTGGGCCAATGCATAGGCCCTGACCTGTGGGAAAACAGCACCTCAGGAGAGAAGTGCACAACCCTCTCTTGTTAGTAAAAGCCACAAAAAAGGGAGCTGAATGGTGCATGAGCCACAGAGCAAAGGAGTGGGCAGCACTGACCCACTTGGGTGCCAAGGAGAGGGATGTAGCCCATCTGGCAGCGCCAGGAAGGCAGAGAGGGTGCTTGTATATGAGCAAGCAGGGAGGGCTGTGGCTGCCACCGGGGCCTACTGAGAGGAGGAGGAACAAAAGCCTCCATTTTGACGGCTCTTCTTCACCCATCAGCTCCATTTACTCAGTCTCAATAGCTGGGGCTCAACAGCAGTCGTGGCAGCAACTCCTGCCGGGCTCCCACCTCCTCCTCAGATGCGCACTTCCCAGCAGAAAGGAGAATGAAGAAGGGGACAGGGAGAGAGAAAGAAAGAGGGAGAGTAAAGGGGGGAGGGTAGGGAAAGAAAAGGGAAAAAACCCTTGCTGACACGGGGCATAACTTAATTTTCACGGTGCTGGGACAGCTGTATCGTGTAATCTGCCATGGCATGCCATTAAAACTTCAATGCCTTTACTGACCCAGAAGGGAAACTCAGACCGTGGAGAGCCTTTTGAAAAGAAGTGGTGATCTTTCACGATTTATGAGCTTGTCTTAAAGAAACAGACTCCACTCACTTTAAATTAATCACCCTTTTCAGGGTACATTGAAATCTGGGGTCTCTCAGCTGAAGACTGTGGAGACCTGGTACCTTATGAATGCCTGCGCTGTCTTTATTATTATTTTTATTTCATTTTATTTTTATGCCCACCAAAATGGACTGGTTTTCAGAGGAACTGTATCTTGCAAATTGAGGTGCAAAATCCAATTACACCAATTCAGTGAAAGTCTGAATGGGGTAGCTGTGGCACTTATACATTCTTATTCCCTCATACATTGTGCAAAGGGAAAAAGAAGAAATATGAGGAGTTAAGGACTCAAACACTAATGAAATGTGAGACATCCTCTATGATTCACCAGGAAAAAGTATAATAGCAGAGTCCCCCTTCTTCACGTGGTCCAGGGAACAAAGAGTTGTAAAGGCGCACTAATAAAACCTAAACAGTTTTGAAATCATAAAAAAGCCCTTTGTATTACAAGAAAGTGTAGATAAAACACTTCCTTACTGTGTTCCCAGAAAAAAAACCCAACCATGTTTTACAAGAGGAATGCCTGGGTTTTGCAGAGGAAGTAAATCAGCATCCTTTCATTGTCTGGCATTAGTATAATCTCTGATTTACTCCAGCTATTTATCTGAACTCCACTTCCTTTCCTTGGCCAGTAGCATTTCTTAATAGGCATATTTTTAATGCAAGGATAGTAAGTGACACAACCATATGAGGATTCAAAGGAATGTAACAGTGTTTTTCACATCCTGAATTTTTTTCATATTTTGCAGCAGCAACATGATTTCTGTTTCTTTGGTGAACTAGTTATGAGGTAACTTAAAACAAAGCAAAAACTTCACAGGCAGTGGTGGAAATAAAATCTGAAATCAGAGTGCAACCTGTATATGGAACCTGAACATCTGAATTAAATAAACAGCTGCCTGCCTAAAAGAATACCTATGAATACCTTAGTGCATTTAAGTATCACTCACTCTACTTTTGTTGAAAGTTCAACTTGTGACAATCTTTTGAATTGCTACTTATGATAAATATCAGACGTGACTACTTGAAGTAAAAATTACTCCTTTTATCCCTCCCTCTTAGGTTTAGAAGTTTTGCCCATTACCCTGGAGTCTATATCAGCCAGAGGCAGGCTGTGCAATCTCCCTTTACAATTCCAATTGCTCTTTAGACAGAGCAAGTCAACTATGTGTACCCAGATATGCATGCCCATATTTTTCTGAGACGGGGCATGCTCCAGACCTCTAGTTTATATAAGGAAGATTTGTTTTTTTCACTTTATCTGTCTCATACTGGCATGCTCCCAAGTGGTTCTGATGTGCATTTCTACTAATGCAGGTGCTCTTTTTAAAGTTTTCAAAATGTCAGCTGCTGCTGGTGCAATTTCTGTGAGGCAGCTGTACTACATTCAGAACTGAAACTGGAACCACATCTCTATTTTGTAGATGGTCTATTATTTTGGAACTGGGTTCTGTCAGCTTGTTAGATTCAGAGTAATGACACTTGACAGTCACATTTCCAAACTTAGTTATTTCATTAGGAGCAGTTTACAGTCTTACTTATCAGACTGTAGCCTGCTGTGAGACATTATAATGGCAGATGGATCAAATGTAGGAAAAAAAATAATATGTGGATTTACTTACTGTAAGGCATTTTTTCCCCCAAAAGAGAAATAGTACCTGTTTCTCTGCAGAATGTTCAATTTCTTCTATCCCTCCAGACTTTTTCACGTGGTGGTTTTCATGTCTCATGCACACAGTGCTTAATAAAATCACAGCAGCACTCTTCATTTGAGGCTTGTAAAAATTAATTGAATTATTGGATTTTTTGATCCTTGCATTGTTGATGGCATTTGTAGTTCTTAAAAACCTCAGGCTACTTCAGGCCTACTACGGGTATGCATCTGAAGACAACAGCATTTACTTGCAGCCCCCTAGCTGCTGATAACTGAATGAGAGAAAATGCTTTTTGGTGATACCTTGTCAGTCTCTGCAGAAAGTCTAGTCTTGCAGTCAGTCCAGCAGCGACATTACCTTTTTATTTGAGTATATGCTTATATATAGGTAATTCTGGACTGTTACTGTATTTGACCATGTATTTTTGGCAAGACACAGAAGCACATTTTTTCCCGTTCACTGCTATGAAACTGAAGATCTGTCCAAGGATTGCAGGTAACCATGCATTAACACCCATTAAATCCAGCTAAGGCCCTCTTGTTTTTCCTGTTATCAAAGCTGGGAGACAGTACTGATTCTTACCTAATCAGGTAGCAAAAAGTTTTCAGCTTTTCAGTGTTTTGGGGAAAGTGAATGAGTTTATGCAGTGAATTACAGGTATATTTTCATAACATGACACTGGATTCCACATTGCATCTTTTAATGCCTTTATTTTGTTATCCACCATGACCTAAGCTAGCAGTTTGCAGTGACAACCTGTGCTTCTGGCAGATACACAGTGACCTGGTAAGGGGACAACTTTACCTGCTCTCTCCACAAAACTCACTAATGCTCTGGTGGCCCCTACTGCAGAGTGCAGAGGGATAGTACACTCCTAATGGCCTTCCCTTTTTTTCAGGAGGACTGCTAATGCTTTAAAAATAGAATGCATGTAGGATAAAGCTAGCTAAAATCAAAGCCTAACACATTAGGTTTTTCCTCATTACAATATAATTAAAAAGGTGGATTGTCCTATTTTGGGATAGATTTCCCCCCTGAAAATCCAGAAGATCAAAGTATTTACATTAGGAATCCATGTGAAATACCTGACTTGGAATTCATGTAGACTACCTTACAGTGCCTTTCAGTACTAGAAGGGGGCCTGGGAAAAAGATGAGGATAAACATTTTAGTAGAGCCTGTTACAACAGGACAAGAGATACTACTTTTAATTTAAAAGAGGAGAGATAAGAGAAAGAATTTTTTTTTTAATTAATGTAGTGAAACCCAGGAAAAGAGAGGTGGGTAGATGCGCTATCCCTGGAAAGATTCAAGGTCAGATTGGATGGGGTTCCAGGCAACCTAATGGAGTTGAAGATATCTCTCAGTGGAGGTTGAACTGGATGACCTTTACAGATTCCTTCCAACCCTAAATGTTCCAAGATTCTTTGATTCTTCATGGGACTGAAAACTGGTAAAAATCTTCAAAAAGCTAGTAAAGTACTCAGAGTTAGTATCACCTGAGTGGATCCTCTCTGGTACTTTAGTTGTCACCTAGACTTGTGCAAAGCATTTGACACTGTCAACAAACTGGAAAAGTATGGGTTTGATGGATAAGTACCTGGTTTAATGGTCACAGTCAAAGAGTTGCAGTCGATTGCTCATTGTCCAAGTGGAAACCAGTGACAAGTGGTGTTCCTCAGGGATCAGTACTGGGACCAGTGCTATCTAACATCTTTGTTGGAGACATGGACAGTGGGATTGAGTACACCCTCAGCAAGTTTGCAGAGGACACCAAGCTGTGGGGTACAGTTGACATGCCACAGGGAAGGGATGCTGTCCAGAATGACATTGACAGGCTTGAGAGATAGGCCCATGCCAACCTAATGAGGTCCACCAAGGCCAGGTGCAAGGTCTTGTACTGGGCTAGAGCAATCCCAAGCACGGATACAGGCTGGGTGGAGAGTGGCTTGAGTGCAACCCTGAAGAGAAGGATTTGGGTGTGTCAGTAGATGAAAAACTCAACATGAGTCAGCAGTGTGCACTTGCAGCCAAGAAGGCCAACCAAACCCTGGGTTGCATCAAGAGATGTGTGACTAGCAGGTCAAGAGAGGTGATTTTGCCCCTCTATGCAACTCTGGTGAGGCCCCCTTGGAGTATTGTGTTCCAATTTTGGAGCCCTCGACATAAGAAGTACATTGTCTGTTGGAGTGGGTCCAGAAGAGAGGGCTTATACAAAGATGATCAAAGGGCTAGAACAACTCCCTTATGAGAACAGGCTGAAGGAGTTGGAGTTATTCATCCTCGTGAAGAGAGCACTCAGGGGGGACCTCATAGTGACTTATCAATACCTGAAGGGGGCCTACAGAAAGGCAGGGTTAGAACTTTTTAATAGGATAAGTGATGGCAGGACTAGGAATAACGTATGTAAATCAGAAGGGGGGAGATTCAGGGTACAGATGAGAAAGAAATTCTTTAGGGTGAGGGTGGTGAGACACTGGAACAGGTTTCCCAGGAAAGCTGTGGATGCCCCCTATCTGGAGGTGTTTAAGGCCAGGCTGGATGAGCCTCTGAGTAACCTCATCTAGTGGGAGGTGTCTCTGCCCATTGCAATGGGCTTGGAACTAGATGATCTTTAAGGTCATTTCCAATAAAAACTATTCTATGATTCTATGATCATCACAGGACATATACTGCTGGCACTGTCAATGCAGGTCACAGGCTCTGAAGGAAGTCTCCAAGTCTAAAAAATTTTATGTAGGGAAGAGGTCCAATAATATCCTATCTTTAAAGTGCTAAGAAATTTCCTAAGTGGCTCTCACACCACAGGTAATAGGGGGGTTGGAACTCGATGATCTTTAAGGTCCCTTCCAACCCAAACTATTCTATGATTCTATGATTCTATGAAAAGAAGCATCATTCCTGAAAACATTGCATATTCTATGATTATTCATACGAAGTAATCACTCTGACCATGCAGCAGCCATTTGACGTATCATAATACTGAGATATTTTTTTATCTCATGGAACGAAGAACTATTTATGTCGCAGAGGGAATAAGTATATGGGAATCTGAGTCAGAGTGTGATATGGTTACTGCAACTGACTGTTGCTAAATAACTTGCAAATAGAATAGGAAGACGCGTTCAACTTTAGTAGTGTTTCTGCTCACCTAAAAATTCTCTGCGTGTAAGACACATTACATACTTAATGTATTATGCTAGATAATTTTAAAAATCAACATTAACTAGTCAAAGTTTATTATTGGTGCATTTCTACAAACAGAGACTAAAGATACTCTAGTTATTTGAAAACAAATGTTTAAAAAAAAATCAAGACATTTGGCATTGATAGCTTTGATCAGACATAGCTTTCAATGATGTTTAGCCAGGGTGGGCTGTGTATTCTTCTGGGTTGCAGAAATAAATTGTGGAGGCTGTCTGAAAAATTATATTGTTATTAAAAATGGTAAAACCACTGTCCTCCTCAGTAGGTTTCTGATATGTAGGGGAAAATGGATTTTAAAAAGGCCTTTTGATTGTGCTTGAGCAAGATCTGAGACTATGATGGCAAGCGAGAGAAGACTGCAGCTATAGGGGGAAATTTTAAGAGATTAAGCACCCTTCCACAAATCAGATTATCCAAGGAAGCCTTCTCAACGCCTTGCTCTTGCAGCTCTAATAAAAGGCAGCTCCTTGGAAGTGTATGATGCTAGTTCCTCCAGCTGCAAATTTAGCAAAGGCTCATGAATTTAACATAACTCTCAAAGCAGGCAAAGTAATTTTTTATTATTACAGATTGATCTTTCTGTATGTGAACCTTTCAACTTTCATTTCTGGATAGAAATTCTGAGCTAAATTCTAGCTGGTATGCTAAGCCTGAGAAAACTAAATTTCCTGTAAAGTGTTGTACTCCACTGGACTTTCATTTTCTGGGCCCAGATTCCTTTGGAGGGTTAGTGAAGTCAGACTACAGTTGTACGAAGAAAAATGTTCACATACATGGAAGTAAAACTGCACCATGTTCAACCCTTCAGGTTACCTGTACTGGTTAAATATCCATCTAGTATAATAAAGACTTCCTCCTTTGCAGGAAATTTCATTTTCTTCCTAGTTTGCCTTGTCTTATTGCAGTTCTTTCCCCTGCAGCAGGCATCTTGCCTTATGATAAAAACTTAATTGATCTCAGACCATTTTTCACGTGAAGCCTATGTTTTTCAGAGCACGGGACTGTATAGTATTGCATGCAGAAACTGTATAAAGAAAATAAACTAGTCGTGGATAATGCTGGTACATTCACAGAAAAAAACTGTGAAATGTCAGAAGAGATCTTGTGGGCAGAGAAAGAATTGTTTTCTGATGGGAAGGCAGGATCTTCAGCTGTCATAGACTAGGAGTCTTCATTGCCTTAGGACTGATGTCATTAAGTGCATCTTTTTCATGTTCTGTGTACATCTCTTTGGATGTCTTAACTTAAATGCCTTAGACATTGATTCTAAGTGATACATTAACCTTTCTAGTAAACAGAAGATGCAACCACATCTGATTCTTTTAAAAGCTAGGAACATACTGAAGGTATGTGATATTTGGTTGTCTCATGACATGTCTGGATTTTTCCATTGAGTAGGTGAAATCTGGTGAGGTGATGCGAAGATGTGATCGCAGGAGTGAGCAGCAGTGACAGTACTAGTAGAAGTAAGGAGCATTTAAGATCACTAGCACAGCAGATTGGGCCAACAACTTCAGAATACAGAAAATTAGCGAATACTACTCTGTTTTAGGTCTTGTTTGTCAGTGCATAAATACCCAAAGGCTAAAATTAGATTATTGATAGTTGTCAGTATTGGGAGGAAGTTTCAAAGGTAACTCTGTTAATGTTTGAATTTCATTCAGGGTCCAAAGCATTTTTAATTACTGTTTAGTCACCGGAGATGTAGGAAAGTAGATTTAAGAATACCTAGCCAGCAATCACGCAAGCAAGTCTTTTGAACCGTATCATGTTGCTCCATACTTGCCCTTTTAGATCAACAAAAATTGAGCATGTTGAAAAGTACAGAATAAATCTCAGTTTTCTAAACTTACAATCTCAAGAATCAAAAAAGAATTAGCATACATAATTTATTTGGATTTTCTGCAGGTAACTGATATCTAGACAGCATGTTAAAGCAATTAGAAATGCTGGTTATCTTGTTTTTAGTAGGGATGGAAGTTTTGTTTCTGATATTTTTATGGGATTATGCATACTAATGACATAATCTGATCATGTGGTATCAAAAAGAAAAAAACTAATGCAGTTCTTTATGTAAAGGCATGAACAGGATTTCAAGTGATAGGATAAAATACAAGTTCTCTTTGCTTCTTCATTTCTCTGTTTCTAAGGAACACATTTTTTTTATATGTATATAAATATTTATCTACTGCTGGAAACAACTGGGGACAGATACTATCCTTAAGGCAATACTGAAGCCAGTATTTATTCTTTCGGTTTTTAAAATGTCTTTTTTATCTTATTTATGCAGCACTTTTATTTTCACCTTACTTTTCAAGGCATTTAATTTTGTCTGCATTTTTTATGATCCCTTCAATTATCCTTCCTTCATGTGCTCCCTGCCTCACAAAATATGCTATTTAGTTTGGAAGTTGTCCTAATGATTTTAAAGATTAGAAAAAGGGAAAGTGGATGATTTACAAAAGCACCAATACAATAATTCAAAAGGGAGAGCAGTGCTTAAGTGAGGATGGAGAAAATAAATACCTTCATAAAACATACCTAGGACACCAGTTCACTTATGTAAACTCATATGGAAAATTTTTGTTTCTCATAGATACCCTACAATTTGAAAAAATGCTCACATTGAGCAGCCTAGATGCCCAAACATGAGGCATTCATAGGCTGAAAGGAATGATTTATTTTGTTGATATTGTATCTATACGGCCTTTTGAAAACATCAGGTGTTACTTAAGTATTACTACATTCAAATAATAAAATAAATATTTGAAGCATCCAATATTTAACCCCCTCTTTCACCAAGAAATACACAAATGTGGTACTAATAAATCCTTAATTTTACAGATTTCCTGCTGAAGTTTCTAATGGTAAGTTATTTGTTCAGAAAGATTTTTATGGTGCTCATAAAAACTCAATTACAGTTTTAAAATAACTTGTAGTTTTTCTGTAACATGATGCTGCCATCTCAGTTCCCAGAGGGTATATTAAATTCAAGTAGCAATAACAAATCATTTAAGCAATAAATAAATAACCTGAGACCGAGTTGTTAAGAGTTAATAGTCTCCCATACACTCAATAGAGACTGAGGCTCCACTCTATTAAAGTGACCCCCGGGGCCATGGGCCAAATTGCACCCAGTTGTTTTGTGGAAGGTATTCATCCCTCACACATTCATTTCCTTCTTTATGTTGTCTCTTTTCATCAGTGAAGGCACTCTGCAGTGCCTGAGTCCAGAGAACAATTACCGTACAGTCTCAGAGAAAAGAAAGAAAACTGGGGTCATAAATATGTTAAATGGGTACGTGGGTTTAAGTGGCTTTGTAAACTAAACACGAGGGAAACCTCAGACTAATTAATGAATATGAAGAACCATGATAGGAATGTTTTAAGGGGAAATTCACATTACCCCCTTTTCCCCCACCAAAACTTCAAAACATATATTTATTTCTTCCCTTTATAAAATTAATCCATCAGAACAATCAAGACACAGCACATCCCTACGTTTTACTGTTATTCAAATAGGAATGTTATTCACATAGAAACTAGTTACAGAGACAACTGAACTGATAATTCATTCTCAACTTCTTGGAAACTTTCCTCCACGAATTGAATTGTTTCCTCCACAAATATCACCTGTTTATCATAATAGTGCAGCTATGCAAAACTGCACTATTTTAGGATTTAGGATTCGAACCAGGATCACTGTTTTGCTTTACATTGTGTTAATTCCTGACCTAACTTATACTCACCACTAAAATTAAAACAGATTCATGCAGTGTCAGTGGTGCCAGGATTTGGTCCTATAATAGTAAGACTGTGGGCCCAGAATAGTACTCTTCATTCAGTCCTGGTAGTGGGACAGACATTGCTTTCAGGGTCTTCTCCTGTCTTCCTGTGGGAAAATCAGGAGGCAGACAAGGGGGAAAAGGGTCTGTGGGATTTCCATTACTTGTAAAGCTTTTCCTGATGTTTATATTATTCCAGATTCTTGTGAGTTTGTTTCCCAAATCTTACTACAGGCTTCTGCCTCCTGTTACCTCCAGGTCCAAAACTTGCTTCATAACACTAGCTGAATCCTCTGGGGAGTTCTCTAAGTCTAACTTTTGGAATAAAAAGTGTTAGAAAACAAAGCTGAACCCAAAATCCATGTAAGAAAAGATTAAAATATTGGGAAAATATTTTTTCTCCAAAGTTCTGAAGGAAATTTCAGTGCACAGATTTTTTTGATAGCAAGTATAGTATTTTCAGAATCAATCCGTTCCAGGCTGGCATCACCAGCATCACAGTAGAAGTTCTGATGGTCCATGATTTCTTTGCATTTCCCAGAATTCACTCAGGACACTGCTTATCATAAGATTGATGTTTCCTCAGTGGATATTAGTTGTGCCGAATCCTTGATTACCTGTGTGAAGTCCAAAGGAAACAAGATCAGTGGGGACATCAGCTGCTTCTACAGTAATGGGACAAGCAAGTCCTGAGTTTTGTCAGTACAACAAGAGATGAAATGACTGAATTGGAGGACAAGTAATGTCCAAGTAATTCTTGGAGGACAGGGAACATCTCCTCTGAAGGGAGATGGACGAGTAGAAGCTAACTAGTCTCTCCAAACGGACTTTGGGTAGACAAGGTAGAAGAGCTGCAGTAGGATACATTTGCTCAAGATTCTAAGCCATGGCTTTGCAGATTTTGGCTGCTCTTCCTGATAAATGATACTCCTTGGCTAAAGAGCAATTCATGAAAAATGGGATAGGTCACCTTGAGCTGCTGGTAGAAGTGGTTTGAGCTAATCTGGCTAACTGCCCAAGGCAGGCATGGCAGTACTGCAGGTGACATATGCCTGACAAGCGGTGTCAAATTGGTCACAGTAGTCTACTCTGACCCTTCTGAACCTTGTAGACCAAGTCTGCCCATGTTGTAAGACCGTGGTTCTTGTTCCACAGGGTCTGTGAATTGCACAGACTGCTTCTTAGTGTGGAAACCCTCAAATATTTCAGAAATCTACAAACAAGCACATCAGAGACTTAAGCTGTGTGTCTACTGTTGGTGTCCCAGATACATACTCACACTATTGTCAGGCATCAAATTCAGACTGTTTTGCATAGAAAAGATGCTGCTCCTGTGCAATTAATATCAAGGAGACTGTTTAAAGGTTAATGAGGGACATTTGAAACCCAAGTTCGGAGTGAGGACAATGATTTAGCTACTGCTCCTGCTAGGCATGGAGGGGAAAATTCTTTCAACAAGGCTATATCTTATGGTTTCATAACATGGACTTTTGATTTCTCTGTTTAAAAGCAGTTATGACTGAAAGGAGGGCAGTTAGACTTTAATATTTTGAGTACATTAGTGACATAGTTGTACAGAAATGTATTCACAGTATTTATTCATCAACCTTCAAAATATTCCTAAATCAAAGCTTTCCTCTGAAGGCAGTGAAAAGAAGTTTTCAGAAAGGAGTAAGTGAGCTGGCTAAACTCTTTGCCTGAAAAAGACCATTTTCCTTCCATCCACTTGGCTAGATTCTCAGCTGACAAACCACCATTGTCTTCAATGTAGTGACACTGATCTATACCAGCTTTTCAGCTATTAGATAGTTCATAGGCCAGTTCTGTTTTTTGTCAAGTGCAATGAAGCTCTATAAGTATTTTCAGGTCTACTTTTTTTTTTTGTAATTTTTTTTTCCAACTCTTTCACTTGCTGTCCTATCAGCTCACTGGCTTAAATGATCTGACCAAGAGACAAAGGGGTAATTTGCTTCCTATAGATGATTTCAGAATGGGAATTAGTGCAAAAGATTGAAAATTAGTAGAAAATTTCCAAGACCAAAAGATATTTTCCAGACACCAGCATGGAACTAGTTACACTGCTTCAAGTACAGGACTGAAACAAAAGCAGAACTTTCATTTGATCGTATTTTTCATGGTTAATATTTTTTGTATCCATTCAGCTTGAGGACTGAGCATGCCTTGAGAAAGGAATTAAAGATTATAGCCACTCTCCCAACACAGCAAAACTATAAATAGGGTTCAGTCTTTTATTCTTTGAGCACTCTGGAGGCTCTTGTAGTCAGCAGATGTTTTAACCATGCTGAAAGAATCTTGGAGTAGGGCCTTTAATAAATAGACTTTTTTTGTGCCTGGCTATTACACAGGTAGATGATGACAAAGCAGAGAGTATGCAGTCCTAACAGCAATCTTTGTGTTCGGGAGATAATCCTTTCAAACTCTCAGTTGTGCTCCATTTGATCCTTCTGTGTTCTGCATAGGCAGGACAGTTGGAAACAAAACTGCACCCCCTTCCTTTCTGCTGCAGCAAGGGAGCAGGAATGATGCTGATGGTCCTGCACCAGTGGTTACCATGCTGCCAATGAGGATGAATGTGACTTCTGACCCTTTCTGTTCACCTGGTGTCTCCCTGTTCCAGTTCCTGGCATGTGGATATGCTTTGAAACCATACAAGCACTCTAACATTTGAATACTTATAGCTTTTTTTTATTTCAAGTGGAGAAAATTGGTCTCTGTATGCATTGCTTTTCAGGCTAAATAGGATGTTAGGTCCAACCTGGACAAATTTTCTACTGTAAATTTTCTGGCAGTATTTCAAGTAAATATGGAAATGAGAAAGATTTACCCATACACATCCATCTCTTTCCATATTAAAATTGTCAGGATAGTAAATCAAATTTTTAATGGCCAGGAAAAAAAATTCAGTTAATTTAGGAAACCAAGAGACTGTCTTTTGTGGCATCTGTACAAATATCATCTGGTACTATTTAACTTGGGGAGAGACACATGTGACAAAGTTAGTAGGAAAATGTTAGTGTGCAGATCAATTTGAAACAGAGAGCCTCAAAACACACTCTTTATATAATTTCTGTGTTGCTCCATGTGTGATGTGACCCATGTGAGAAGGATAAGCATTGTCATCTAGTCAGCATTTACTTAGATCATCAAAGCACAAGTACCCAACCGATTTTATTTAAATCAAAATATATGCAGTTAGACTTTTTTAGATATAGTGAGTGATGAAGATCACATAATAAAATAGTAGTGAATTTTCATAACAAATTATGGTGCACATAAAGAATAATTCACAAGTGAAACAGAAAACCAAAATCTGTTGGCCAGGATATTGATTGATCCTACAGTACTGACTTCACCTGAAAAGAGGCAAAAAGCAGTTTTTTGTAAGAGAAGTTGGAGACAGTGAAAGTTTATGCCTAGTAGTCTACTTGCCTTTTTTATTTTTTGTTTTTTTGGAAGATCGATGTGTCAAACTGCAAGAAAAATAGACTTCCTGTCCATTACATATACAAGTCCTTGTATTATCTTTAGCAGTTGCCTTTTCACTGAACTGTGAGACAACTTAATTTGAAATTACTCTTTTTGGAAATCCTAAACCCTTGACACATTTCATTAGGCACAAAATGATCATAGTTATCAGTTAATTTGTTTGAAGACTTGGTAAACACTTGTTACAAAGAGTTTTAGAGATGTCTAGTAGTAAGCAGAAAAGGGAAGCTGTCTCCTTAGTTTATTTACTTAGCACTTATTAAGCACCACTTCTGTATCTACCCAAAAAAGAAATGTTTTAAGCAAACCGTAAAAGTAGGCTTGACCCTTTCATGGGCACATCATAAATCAATTGTTAAAGCAAGGGTGAAAACTCTGAAAGAGGTCATAGGTGGAAGAGAGGTCATCTCTGAGGAGGGACAGTGTGAAAATCTATGAAGGGTGGAGCTTAGCTGGAGATAAAGGCTGGAAAAGGGAAATTCTAGAAGTGGTTTTTACACCACAAAAGCACCAATAAAATATTGGTTATCGGAACGCTGAAGTTTTTCACAGATAACTTCTAAGCCTGCACTCTGATTACCACATCAGTGATCCCAGTTCATCTGCCTAGTGACAAAAAGACAATTTTTTAAGTGGATGGTTTACTTTTAGTTATATGCAAAGAAAGAGCAATATTGACCATTTCTCAAAAACACTACTATTTATTTTGCTGAGTTTTGCTCGACTGTGCGTGTTTTCATCAAATCAGAGGGGTTTATCCCAGTAACATAATTTTTTGGACAACCTTCTATAACCTGAGAGCAAGCATTGTATATAAAAGTTTGATGCTATTCCCTGAGTAGGCAAGGAACTTTACACATATTTGACTTACTGCATCAGTATGTTCAAGACTAAGACTCCAGACAGAGCTGAGGGAACTATACCATGATACGAAATGGAGGCAGTGCTCTGGATACATTTGCAATAGTATAAATGGAGCACAATGATTTGCTATTTTGTCACCTCTGAGTTTTATCTCACGTTCAGTCAAAAGACATTAAGTGATGTAATTGTAAGATTTGCTCAGTCTTTAACCAGCCTTAATTTTTTTAATGCAGGTTTTAGCTCTAAGTCAGAATTTCAATGAAGAGCTCTATTTAGGCAGTTGTTTCATTCAATAGACTAAAGTTAAAATTCCAAACAATTAAAGTTATTCAGATTTAAATGGGAAGATTTCTTGATTGTTTTGTAACTGCACAATTTATAAGTCATAATGACATTCCTTCACTTTGTCCAGAAAAAACAAAGGCTGATTTATTTCCTAATAACAAAGGCAAATAGTGAGGCTGTATGAAACTGCTTCCTTATTTTCAATGGGTCAGTGCCAGGCTGTTATGTATTTCTGAACTCCTCCTCCTCCTGTCTAAAGTATTCCCGTGAGGCTAAGTGCTTCAAGACGTTTCCAATCTGTGGAATTGTACTGAGCACCTAGTTATGATGCAGCTGTTACCTACACGGTCTGTTACTAGAGACCTGTTTGATATTCATTGTATCAGCATTCATTTCGGCGGGCTTACTGAAACACAGTAGAATGCATTCATCTGGCTAATGTATATACCTTCATTGATGCATTGTGATGTAAACAATGTCCTGTTCCTTTCTTACAGAAATCGTATTGTCAGCCGGGTGTTTTTACTGCTCCAAAGGGCTGTTGTTGTGGTGAATGCCATAACAATAGGACTTCATATAGGCTGGGGCTTAACAAAAGTACACAGTCGTTTTTTCTGATATAAACCCAGGAACTGTGTACTGGTTGAAAGTGGACTAATGGGTTCATCATGTAATTAAGTATTTGTCTTTGTTGGGAGTCAGATATTTAATTTTTACAGAGAAACTTGTTTAAAAGATTTTCTTCAATTCAATTCTTATACTGTCTCTGTAGCTATAAGCATATTTTTCTAAAAAAATTGTTTTCTCCCCTGAGCTACTATAATAAATTTTAAACTATACTCATTGCTATGTGTTGTCAGTCAGTGGTGAATCTTCTGGTAACTTCCGCAGGGAGCAGAGTGAAAGCCAACATAATTGTTCATCTGCAGAAGAATTTTGTCATGATATTACTAGGACCTCAGCCCAGAAATGAGAGAACTCAGCACAAGGATTATTTCAAAATGTCCCTTGATTTTAAGTGCTCTTTATTTTTTGCCTCCCCTTGGAGACAGAATCCCTTCCACTTACATGTCTCAAATTGAGATACTGCCAGTCACAGGCTCTGTTTGAAGGTCTGGCCCTTAACCTCTGGGGTTGTGAGAAAATATTTTAAAATAGAATTTAAAAACCTAATGTTTGGAAGCATTTCAGCACATTTAAATGATCCTTGCCTTGGGTAGAGCCCTCTGATAGTGAGAGTGCTGCATTGTCTTCTGTTTATTGAACTTGAAGACATTTCTCTGATTGCTTTATATTTCGTCAGGAGAGGTGAATTGAGGAGTGGTGGATGGTAAAATATCTGCAAAATCTGGAATGACTGCACATGAAAACAGAGAGATTGCTGTCATTTGTGCTGCTTCAAAAAAAAAAAACATGCTTCCGGACCCCAACCAGTATTGAACAGGTACCCTGTTCCTCTGGTCAGATTCTCGAAAAAGCATTTTGAGAACTTTGGCTCCCACAATTGAGAAGATTTTCTTGAGAGTCTGGGTTTTGTCATCTTACAGAAAGCACATCCGAGGAATGCTGAACATACAGAGTTTCAACCAAAATAAGCAGGTTGACCCTGGCTCAGGGAAGCCTTTTCACTTCTGGTGTGTTAAAACAATCTAGGCAGAGACTCTTGATATTGATGGAATAGTTTAGTCATGCTCTTCCCTCTGAAGATGTATGGGTCTTGTGTTTTCAGACAACATTCAACTACACATGAGGATTCAGGCTCAAACATGAATGAGACAGCAGAATAATCCAATACACATGGACTCTGGTAGAAGTAAAAAGCCTGCAACTCCTGTTCTGTCAGGTTCCAACAGATGTAGAATATAAGTGAAGTTTGTACCTTCAAGGACATGGAAGTGAATCAAGCCCAGATACTGAGATTTCTCTCATATGTATGTGTGCAGGCATATGTTTGAATGATCTTTTCCGAAACACAACACATTTTAAATCATCAGGTCTTTCCCACACATACATTCATATGGTCAAAATTAATCCTTACACTGATTATTTTAATTGGTTGAATATGTTTTAAGGGGTGGGGAAGGATGGGGTTTGCAATAGGTTCCTGCTCCCCTCTTCATTGAACCAGTGAGTTTGCATGTGCAAACAATAGCCTCCTCTCAAGCCCTCTTTCCTGAGATTCCTGAAGCGCACTCAAAACCGTTTTGCAGAAATGTTTAGCCATCCCAGTGGGAGCTGGACTGCTATGATGACGGCAGCTGCTGAGTGAAGGAGTGAGAAGCCTTTTTGGCATCATTGCCAAGTCCATTAGGACAAGCTATCTCCAGATGTTGGAACTTGATTTGAGTAATTTCCTATTATTGTATTATTGCTAGGGATGGGCAGGTTCATGTTCCCTTCTCAGTCCCAGTAGGCTTGAAAACTCGGTAAATGTTCACATATTACTTATGGGCTCCTCTGAAAAGGGAGAGAAAATGACACATTTTTGTCAGAAAAAGAATTCAAAATCTCTAGTGAAAAAAAACCCCGAATACAGGGTGGAGGATCCATTGAGGTGAAACAGAAAATCATAAATAAATTCAGGCTACAGAATATTGTTTCTTCTATTTAACTTTCTGGAAGTACAATAGGGATTTAAAGAGAGGAACTGCCATCCTACAGACCATCTCTTACTAAATAATGCAAATATTTAAAAATATATATAAAGTTATCTGTTTCAGCATAAAAATACTTTTGTCAGAAAAAGAACTCCCACTCCATCAACCAAAACTCCAAGCAAGGAAGAGAAAAGGTGTCATAAATTTAATCAAGTGATGCAAAGACATTTCTGTTCTAGGCATTTTCAATTTTTACTACATTTGTATGGAATGCCCAAAAGCACGGCAACCATATCAATGCCTGAAGAGTCTCTCTGGACATCTGTATAGCTGTGCCCTTGTGTCCCTGGAGTCCCACTCAGCTGGGTGACACAGGATGAGGCTGTGGCAGCATCTAGCACTTTGTTTCTTGACTTGAGAATGGCACAAGATTTTTAAAAGCCTGTAATAATTGAAAAACAAGAATGAGAGGGCAGCTTTGAAGCCTCATCTACATGGAAAGTTTCTCCTTAGTATTAACAAAGTCCGTAGTAGGAGTGTGCTGCAGGAGATTGTTTCTCTAGGGGTGGAAAATACTAGTATTGGTGAGTTAGAACTGCAGTGAGAGTTGGGCCACAGCTATAGGCAGTACCATGACAAGCAGGCTTCGTTTGAAGCTGCTTATGCCCTAACACAGAAGCATGCATGGAGTGGAAGGAATATTCCTGCAAATGGCAAAGTTTAAAGGCAGAAAAGGCATAGATCCAATCATGCTTTAGTCATTAACTTTTAATTTGAAATACAAATTTAGAGAAAAATTGTCTGAAAAACAGCTTATTTGGTGTAAAAAAATAGAAAATGGAGCTTGAAGTTTCCTTTTAAAAGAGCCTCTGAGAGAGCAGCAAGTTTCAGACATACCACAGGTTTCTACATTTCACTTCAGCAAAGTGCAACATGAGGAGCACGCGTTTTACAGTTTAAGCATATTTAATACAATGTTTTTACAACAGCTGTTGCTTTCACAGAACTTTAACCCCACTGTGTAAATGCATCACAGGGAAAATACTCTGTTGTCTTGGAGACAGCCTTTGCTCGAAAGCCCTTTTCCACCGAGCTGGTGTCAGCTTTCAGCTCCAGCCACATTCCAGGCGGGCAGGCACAGTCCAGCCTCTCCTCCGTCTTCATTACTGGTCCCACTGAGATACAGACAGCTCTGGAATCCGGGGCAATTATCAGGGCAGCCTATGATCAGCACACCTGATAAGAAATGGATAAAATAATACCAAACGAGGAAAAGAGAAAAGAAATCTGTAAAATATTTCCTGACATTGAGGAATTTTTATTTTATTTTGTGTTTCCTGCTTATCAGATCTGATGTAGAGCCAGGTGTCTTTTTCCTGCTATATTTAGACCAATTTATTGTCTGAGCTGAGAAGTGTTACGTTACAGCTGACACTGAAGGTATCATGTGATAAATGCCTGCCGTTAAAGGACTTGGAATACTTCTCTTGTCTTTACGAAAGCTGATACTAGCTAGTGACTAGAGCCCTCAAGCTCTCTGGTATATATGTGCACTCCCTGCCATAGGTACTACACAGCAAATACTCTGCCATCACATATGTTTGTGAACACATCCCAGAAATGTGTGCTAAAGCTCTTTCTTAGAAGTCACACATATGAAAAATACGTAACTGTAAACTTCTATTAAGCCCCAGAAAGTATGTTTTCATCTCAGCTTTAGACATATGAATGTGCTTGAAGTGGCTCAACTCCATGCATGGATGATAATAATAAAAAATGATGCTGTAAGCTTCAAATAAAACCATCAAGCATCAAAAAGGGGTTTTTTTTTTCAAAATTGTGGAGCTGGACCTAATTCTGCAGAGCATGAAATGCCCTTGAAAACAGTCAGTGCTGGAAGGACTCAGGTCTTCCAAGCAAACACTACAGACCTGAAACAGCTAGGGCCCTAAATCTCTGAAAACAACAAGGTGCAGCCATACCTTTGGCTACTTTATAACTAAAACTGCTTTCCTGTGTAAGTACTGCTTTTGCCAGCAGGCAATGTAGAGCTAATGTAAAGCTAAAAAGTAGGTATGGTTTGTCTCTGGACATCCTTATTAATGCTCAAATCCAGGCTGAACTCTAATGCACAGTCTGTGATAGAAACATGTATTTCAGATCATTTGGTTCAAATGACACTTCTGAAGCATATGTTAAACATTAGGAGTGTCCATTCTTGAACCAAACCCTAGCAGATTAGCTCAATATTCTTCAAAAGATTTTAAAAGTGGAAATTCTGTGACAGATTACTTGGGTGAGCGAAGATCTGAAGGAACCATCTGTAACTTTAACAATGCTTGACTGGAGTAACAGCAATAAGGACCAAATGTCTTCTCTGCAGTGGAACAGTCCTCCACAGAAGTAAGGGTTTGGATGCTATATAGAATTAGGAATGGATTTTGTGCTGAGAATGTAAACAAGCTCAACACAAGCAAAAAAAGTTTTAATGAATGGTAGAGCTCATAAGAATAGTTGTATATTCTACTCCATCACAGGTATCTTGTGACTGGATTAGGCTGTGATTTTGGCTTGTGATTTAACTTGTGCACTGTCCATCTCACTAGTTCATACCTAACAGTGCTCACAAAATATTTGCTACAGAATGTAGGAAGGTGCCTGCTGCACAAGTGTCAGTTAACTGGCATAGATCACAGTGATTTCTTCTTACAGACAAGAGGCCCAAGAGGCAACTGAGTCATCTCTGTGAACATGCTGCACTTACAGCAATTATTTTCCAGCATTTGCTTGCCTAGAGCTTATGAGAAACATCCCTGTACACAGTGCACTGTCTTTCAGCTGTGCCAAAGCCAGCCTGCCAGCACTGCCATGAGACGGAGCAAAACCAACAGATCACCATGTGCAATACTATTTGCAAGCAGTGTCCTCACTTTGGGTTGTGTGGCTGGGGCAGCAGTGTAACTGCAGATACAGCTGTGCATGGCTGCAGAGGACTGTCTGAGCCAGGCTTTCCACTCAGCTCTTTGGATTCAGATACCTCCTCAATGAAGTACATTGTCCCTGTCCACCTCTGATGATTTTGTCCAGGAGACACACCAGTAAATAAAGGAAAGAGTTTTCCATCATTCCTAACTTGTTTTTGCTTCTGTTAATTCTGCTGTCTCCAACAGAGGACAATGAAGAACACAATCACTTATTATCTGGCTTTCCCTGACACATCTGGAGTCATAGATCTAAGCTACCACAAACCAGGGTGAGCAGTTAGTGAGTGCTGAGAGCTGTAGCAGTTTTTTAGCATAGAAATGAAGTTAGGAGCACACAGCCATAGCCACAAAGCAATCCTACCCTGAGTGAAGTAAGCAGACTATGACCTTCTGGAAGATGCATAAAAACCTGCCTGTAGTCTAGAATAACATTCCACATTCTGCAAGTGTCCCACGTGTACAGGAGTTCATTAGAAAATCAAACTGACAAAAGCTGTCAGGTGAGACAGGTGAGAAGGGTCACTCTGATCTGACCTCTCAGGAAAATTAGCATGTACTTGATATTTACATCTATATCTTTACTCTGAGGGAAAAGATATTTCTGACCTCAGTATGATAAAAGTATTTAAACAATGCCTCCTCTGTACTGGAAAGCACACTGATATTGTGTGGCTAGATTAATTGGGTTTGTATTTCTGCAAATTCAAAACTGTGCTTGGAGATAGTGTACTAAATAGGATGATAGTTTCAAAGGCAGATGAAAAAATCAATGTAACATGTCAGTTTCTTATATTTAATACTAAGCAGAGGTTATTAATTAGGAATTTTGTTTTAATAAACGTGTGATTCTTATCTGAGTTCAAATAAAAACATGCATGTGAAAGTTTTGCATCCAATCACAGACTATACAGTCTGACATCTCTGAAGCAATCCAGCTGGAATTTTGGGGCCCTGATATTCCCAAATAAGCAGGGGCCCAGAATTATTAATAAATGTATAAGTAAGAGGTCTTGTTCACTTCTAG
The DNA here is from genome assembly GCA_013400935.1 of Turnix velox. NCBI lineage: Eukaryota > Metazoa > Chordata > Aves > Charadriiformes > Turnicidae > Turnix > Turnix velox. The sequence continues at coordinate 46,000 of VZTY01008146.1, read as the reverse complement.
GTATTGTATTTCAAAATGGACTGAGATTTTTTTCTGAAACTAACTGTGGTGAGATTGTTGTGATTTATATAATGCATACTCTGACATATGACATTTTTCATACGTAACACTCCTACATATCTAGTCAGAAGCAAAATTGTCTCATTATTTTGGAATACCATATTGGCCTTCCAGCATTTTTATCTGCTATTTTATTTACCTGTGTTCATGACCTCTGATGTCTGGTTTAATTGTGTCTTCTGTCTCTGTCAGATTTTGGTGCAGTTCCAAGCTCCTGTAGCTATAATAAACTACAATGAAGACCTTCAAGAGTGCTTAATTCTCTTGGAAAGAGAACATTTAAACTTATGTTTCTTCTTTTTTAGTTCTTTCTCTCTGGACTGCAGAAAAAAAAATGAGCGCATATATTTCTTTGTATGAAATCAGTGGTAAACAATATTGAATTAGGATTTTTTTTTGGTCTCTAGCAAAACGTCATATTAGAAAGATGGAAAAGAATGTCCAGAAGGAGTTTCCTAAGAGCCAGTTTACTCTTCTGAAATTTGTGAAAGAGTGAAACAATAAGAAATTAATTTTCTGTGGATAAATGACCTGTAGAAATGAAGAATGCTGTGTTGCAGCATTTCTTTATTGGATCAGCTAACAAAACTCTTGTACCCTGTCACCTGCTGATGATGACAGAACTATCAGCTGTCTGAGATATCTGGAAAACAGGTGGGATTCAGAATGAGGAGACTGCAGATTTCTAAGGACTGCACTGTTGTTTGTCAGCCAAAATGTAAACGAGTAATTTCTTAGCTGTGTGGGTTTCTTAGAAGATTTTTGTTTGATCCAAGCAAAATGAAACATCAGTTCAATGGAATCTGAAACCAAATGGACTTGATGGAAACTGTTTTCATAAAAATAGCTTTCTTCTATGTTTTATTGCTTTGTAGAAATTGAAAAAAAAAGTTACCACAGTAAAAATATAATGTATGAATGATTTGTATCCCTTAAGAAAGATCCAGTGAAATATTTGACATTAAAAATTTATATTTTCAGGTTATTTTAATGCAGCTGATAAAGTTTCAATAAATATAAAACTTTTTTTTTCAGCAGAAAGACTATTACCTCAAATATATCCCCCATTTTACAATTACATTATGCACTGAGTGCTCAGTTAGTAACATTGACTCAAGGCACACACTTATTAGAGACACTGGAACTACCACCACAGCAAGGAGCAGAAGGCTGATCTCTCTGGGGAAGGATTTTAACAGTGGCGCTGTACTTACAGAATACCACCAAAAAAACCCACAAAAAAACGAACACAAAAACCCAACCAACCAAGGCAAAACAACGAAAACCAAAACCCAACCAACCAAACATACAAAAAACCCAAACAAACAAGCAAAAAAACCCCGAAACAAACAAACCAAAAGACCAACCAAACAAAAAAAAACCCCAAAAAACTCCATAAACCCAAAAAAAGTACAACAAACAAAAATCCAAACATGTGAATGCCTCTGGATAGTCCTTGTTATTAGAGGCAATTTCAGTATCATTTTCCAAATCAAAGCATTAATTGCCTTCATTGTTTCATTTGGAATGCTGAAATACCCCAAACAGCCTGTTTTTCACCAAGGAAACTTGCAATACCTACGCAGTCAGCTTGGCTGGACCTCCACCTAAAACACCGTTATTTGTTGGTTACAAAGGAGGGAAATGAGGCTTCCACAGAAAGAGCAGTTCACTGGTCAAGTGCATGCAGACTAATCATACATATATGGCAATGCTGTTTATGCTGTCTGTGTCTATGCTTCACTCCTTCTTTCACTACACTACTACATCACACAGTACAGTCTTTAGTCTTACCACAGGAAGTAGCACTGCCCTTGGTGACTACTCTACAGGTAGTAAGAATGTCCAGTTTTCCTCCCTGAACCGTCATCTGACTTGGACTTCTACACAGTATATAGTCATTTTGAGAAAGATTTGGCAACAGAGGAAATAAAATTCACGTTAAATAGCACTTATTTTTGTATAATGAAAGCTTATAATGAGGAGGGATTTCTGATTTTGTCAGTACCTGTCAGTACAGTGACAGCATCATGGAACCAGGGCAGTAAGGAAGACATCAGTCTTGTGAGGTAATTTGCAGCTCTATCTTACGAGTTCTCAGATGCAGCAGTATGGACAGCTGTGGCAGCAGGATCAGTTGACCCAGAGAAGGAACTTTAAGTCCACTAGGTAATACTAGTAATTTGGCTTAGAGCATTTTCAAGGAAGAATTTCAATCACTCTAGGTTGGCACATGGAGTTCCAGATTGCTGTCTGTTCTCAGGGCACACAAACTGGATTCTTCTGTGAGTAAAATGAAGCAGAAGACACACTCTAGCATCACATATTGTTTGCCTGTGTAGCAGCATCCACCCATTACTAGAGTAGCTGCAATGTGGTAAGCAGAGTCTGCTGACACTCCAGCTTCTGAGCAGTCAGACACCACGTGCTGTAGCTGACAGCAGTTGCGAACATTGAGACTGAAACATGAGTCAAAACAAAGCAGTGTTCCACTTATTAGGTACACAAAGATCAAATTCACCAAAGTACTTTAGATGATTACCTGCTGAATGTGTGATTTTCCACACTTCAGGTCACCACAATGTTAGAGATCACATTGTTTCTACACAGGATGTTTGCATATCATATTTAAATAGCTCATGTTTTTTTCTCGGAAGTTTCTCAAGTATCTTGTCCTTGTCTAGATAACCTTGTAATATCAGATGTGGACTCCACTCTTATAGACTCAGATTTTCACTTGGTGTAGCTTTATTCTTTTGGATCTTAATTAATTTACAGGCTACATTCAGTAACAGCTTAAAGTTAGTAATCAAAGAGCAAAAGCAAGGATATATTACTTGAAAGCATCTGATGTTTTCCTAAGCTAGCACTGTCTTTTTGTTAAGGCATGCCAGTTTTGTGTAAGAAAGTTGTCTGAAGGTACTCTGGGAAATCTATGACTTAAAAACCCAGAGCTTTGACTTTTAAATTAAGAGTTTGTTATTGTTGGCAGTTTTAGAGAGGTACTGTTGTGTGTTTTGGCTTTGTTAATAAATCTAAACCCCACTTTTGAACTGTGTGGTAATAAAAACTATATAAAAGCTTGAAATGCAAGTATGCTAATGTGAACACTGCTCAAAGGTCTTTCAGGCGTAGGTTGTCCTATGTGTTGCAATCGTTGTTGCCTCAGTGTGAGTAGAATGCATTAGGTTGAAAATCAAAATGTGCCAGTTTTCCTGAGTAGCTTATTTTTAGGGTTAAATTTCATTAGCTTTGTGGGAATTGATATTTTCCCCAGTTTTGTGGGAATTGATATTTTCATTAAAGTATTAGGACACTTTCACACAAAGACATACAGAACCACAACAAACAAAATAAATATCTACCAAACCTTCCTTTTATCTCAAAATAAACAAATAAATACACAAACAATATTTACAAAAAGCAAAAGTTTTAAGACCTAAAATGATAAGGCAAACAGAGTGGTTAAGCCTCTAAGTTAATTTATTTTCTTACTTTACTCTGAATGCTATTTGCAGGCATGATTTACACTGAGAGTTAGGAATGCTACTGTGTTTTATGTCTAGTTTTTGGCCTTGGCAAAAACATCTGTTTCACATGGCGGAAAACTGGAATAAAACTCACTTGGTTTAAATTAGTTCATTATGTGCTAAGTAGCGGTTTGGAGCTGTGGGTGTCATTATTGAAATGTTTTTCTTGTCTACAGAAAACTGGGAAATTACTTAAAGTAAAGGTGGAAAATATTAACTAATGCCAATAGCACTTGAAAAGAATGGCTGGAGGTGTTGGGTCCTCATAACATGAATCATGTCGGATTATTAGCTCTGTTTCCTGAGGCACACCTGAAATGGAGGGGTTTTGATGAGAATTAGATCTTAAAAATATGTGAAAGATAAGTTGGAATATGAGTTGTGCCTCATATAACCACAAAATTTAACAAATAATGTTAACTACATACAAATTGTAAGTGAAGCCCACTGATTTCTTGGGACTCATAAGGAAATCAAATAAAATAGAGATTCCTGAAGGAAAGACTTATAATCAGAATTTAGGTAGTTCTGCTAAAGGCAGTTTTCTGTTCTATGGGATACGTGTTTTTTAATGAAAATTTGTGCTCTATATTAAGTGCACAGTTGTGTTTTGAATGGAAGTTCGGGAGGTTTTTTATATTCTGCTTTCATAATGCTGTGTCTGGGAAGCAGCGGAGAAATGGTGACTGTAGCTCCTCACAGGAGGATTCTGGTTGTTAGCAATCCCACAGCATGAACACCAAGTCTCCGATCTCTGGCCCATAATAGGCCATCCATTAGGACATTTCCAGACACTGAAAATTTGCCCTGGGTATGTGAGCCAGCTGGCTAGCTAACTGAGAGCTGTGCTGAAAAGCATGCATTGTCCCACTGCTGAAGGAAATAAAAAGATTGAGGCATCTATTTGTTATTTTTAATTTTCACTGTAAAGCATTTCATTATGAGCAAATAAATCCTATCCACAGAAAACGTGGCTCATCCTGAGTGGTGACCCTTTGTCCCAGCTATCATTCCTCTTCAGAAAAGACAGTGAAACACGTGCTTATTTCCTTTTGGGCTACCAAGATGCAGAACAGAATTTAAAAACAGTTTCTTCTCCCCCTCAGAGCTTTTTCCTCAAGCATTTGATCTAAGTTGCTTCTTATGCCCTTGGACATGGTATCCAGGACTTTCAGCATCTCTGTGAACACCCTCTCTGCTGATCAGTTCTCTGCAGCCAAAGCTCTATGATCTCTGGTTCAGCAAATAATTTTTTGACTGCACAAAAACAACAGGAAAGTTCCTGATGAGAAGGGACATTGTTTTGCCACCTAATAAAACCTTGTAGTTTTGTGTGCAGAGCTGCATTCTGAAGTCTGAGAGGTGTGAAATGTAGTTGGAAAGTACACTGGAGGAAAGCAAAATACTATGGTTGGCATAGCAGCAGGCCTAGAAGGAGGGGATGGAAGGACTGGAACACACTGGTACAGAGAGGAGAGGTCTGAGAGATGATGCAACAAATTTGCAAAATTATAAAGGTGGTATATACCTTGGATGTAGGCAACCTCTTCAGTAGATCTCACAATACTAGATCTAGGGAGATCCTCAGTGAAATCTGTAGATCACCTGAAATCAGGTAAAATGGTGTTCATTTATAATTCATACAATGAATTTCTGGAATTAGTTGTCATTGGTTATTGAGATGTCAGGCTGTGCCATCAGTATCCTGAAAGAAGGTTAGGCAAAATTCCATAGGAATGAGGCAGGGACATAACCTGTTACCCCTCAATGATGCTGGGAAAGAAGTTGAATGGCTCAGAAGTAGAATGGCAGACTTGTTACCCCCTCAATTAACACCTCCCTAGATGAGTAGATAGTCCAGACTGTTGAAAAGTGTCCTAAAGCTGGAGACAGACTGCCAACATTTAATAGATTCCTTGAAATATTTAATCTATAACCCAGGCTGCAGTACAGAAACCAAGATCAGTCTCTAGAGCTTTCTAGGTCTTTTCCTGATTGAAACTGTGACAAATATTCTTGTTAAGGAGTGTCTCTGAAGAAGAGCTGTTGTTCTGGTCCTCTGGAGCATGAATTTCATCATGTCATAGAGTGGCCACTGATGCCAATGCAGTGTCATCACTGTCATTGTATCACAGGATCACAGGGACTCGAAGAGAACTCTGTATATCTTCTAGTCCAACCCCCATGCCAGGGCAGTTTTCCCTAGAGCAAGTTATACAGGAACACATCCATGTGGGTTTTGAGTATCTCCAGAGAAGAAGACTCCACAATCTCTCTGGGCAGTCTGTTCCAGTGCAGTGTCACCCTCAAAACCAAGTTTTTCCTCATGTCAAGGTGGAATATCCTTTGTTCCATTTTGTGCCCGTTGTCACTTGTCCTGCCATCAGGCACCCCTGAGAAGAGTTTGATGCTCTCCTCTTGACACTCACCCTTTAGATATTTATAACCATTGGTGAGATTCCCTCTCAGTGTTCTCTAGGCTAAGCAGACACCAGTTTCCCTATAGCTCTTTCCTACAGCATTTTGAAGTCTCAGAAGCTCTCTCCTATATATAAAGCAGTGCTTTTTCTCTCATCCTTGAGCAGCTCAACAACTAAGAGTAATCATTTACAGAAACCTAGTGGTTTAAGTTATGTCTTGTCTATTCTGATTGTCATTAATAATATTGTATTAGCTCCTCTGCCACCAGACATGTAACAAGGGAAAGGTCCTATCATGCTCTCTGCTACCCAGGTGTATGTGCAGATGCAGTCCCCTTCACATTCTCCTCCTTGGGAATTGGATCTGATGCAAGGACCTGTCCCACAGCATCTGGAAACTGCTGTTAGCAATCTGGGAAGCATATGTATCTCTGCGTGTCTCTTAATAGTGATTAATAGATAGTGATCTTAATAGATCAAACTGTTGATCTATATTTTGATCTTATTTATTACAACTTTAATGTATTTTTCTGGTTTTTAGATAAGAGTTTTGCAAAATTCCAGCTAGCACTTATCATATCCTATCTGCCTGGTGATATTCAAGTCCTTATCTATTATGTTCTGAGGATTCAGAAAAATATATGAAAATGATATATGAATGCTGATTTTCCTAAAATATTTGCCCTTTTGACATAGGTTAGTTTCGAATTTAAATAGTGCTATTAGTGTGTCTGTGATGTGAAAGAAGCTAATGTTGGGAGGATTTGATGGGTGGACTGTTCTGTGGATAAGAAACTGAGTGGATGGTCACATCCAGAGTGTAGCTGCCAATGGCTCGATGTCCAGGTGGAGAGGAGTGATGACTGTGTCCGTCAGGGATCTGTGCTGGGTCCAGTGCTGTTTAATGCCTTCATAGATGACACAGACAGTGGAATTGAGTGCACCCTCAGCAAATTTGCAAATTATACCAAGCTGAGTGGTGTGATTGATACACTGGTGGGACACAATGTCATCCAGAAGGACTTGGACAAGATGGAGAGGTGGGAATGTGCAAACCTGATAAAGATCAATAAGTACAAATGCAGGGCACTGCACTTCAGTAGGGCCAGTGCTTATTACCAATACAGACTGAGGAGTGATGTGATAGAGAGCAGCTCTATGGAATAGGACTTGGGAGTACTGGTGCATGGAAAAGCTTGATGTGAGTCAACAGTATGTGCTCACAGCCCAGAAAGCCAAATATATCCTAGACTGCACCAGCAAAACTGTGGCCAGCAGGTCAAGAGAGGTGATTCTACCCCTTTACTCTGCTCTTTTGAGGTCCCAGCTGGAGTTCTGTGTCCAGCTCTGGGGCCCTCAACACAAGAAGGAGAGGGTCCAGAGGAAGGTCACAAGAATTATGCAAGGGCTAGAGCACATCTCCTATGGGGACAGGCTGAGAGAGCTGGGGCTGTTCAGCCTGGAGAAAAGAAGGTTGTGGGAAGACCTCATAGGAGCCTACCAGTACCTGATGGGGGCCTGCAAGAAAGTTAGGAAGGACTATTTTCTAAGGCATGAGCAATAAGATGAGGGGAAATAGTTTTAAACTAGAACATGGTAGAACATTAGGAAAAAGTTCTTCACCATGAGGTTAGTGAGCCACTGGAACAGGCTGCCCAGATCGGTGGTGGAGTTGCCATCCCTGGAGACATTCAAGGCCAGGGTCTGAGCAACCTGATCTAGTTCAGGATGTCCCTACTCTTTGCAGGGGAGCTGGACTAGATGGTCTTTGAAGGTCCCTTCCAATCCTATGATTCTATGAGTCTATTGTAAGAGATCTCCCATATTCTTTCCCTGGCATGTAAACCTTCATCAGCTACCTTCATCACCTTCTTTTTTTTTTTTTTTTTCTGCCATTTCAGATTACTGCACCATAGCCTGGAACAACTGGTGTGGTTTATGTTTAGTACTATGCTTTCCTACTTTTTTCATGTTTGTGGCATTGCCTGTGTTTTTAAATAGTAAAGCACAACACTATACTTTAAGTTGAGCCCAGGTCCCTGTTTTAGTTTCATCTTAAAGTGTAGTTTCTAGAAGTACTTTTGCCTGCAATCACAGGCCTTCTCATATGCCTTAAATTGTAGTCAGTAGGCCTTGGGCTTACTGAGGTCATGCTTTTATACCTTTGCTTATTTGGGCTTATACTTCAGTAAGGACTTCCAGATCTACTAGTAATAATGAAAGTGTTCAAGCAAGGAAATTTGAATAAAGAAAATGCTTTACATTTTTTACTACACAGTTTGCATTACTTTTATTTATTTTTCAGGATACTGGGAACTTTATCAACAGCCAGTAAGACCTTACAACAGTTTTAAAATGGAGACATTGGCTTTCATCTTAACTGAGGAAGTTTCTCATTGATGCCTTTTAGTGTAAGCAGTAAATCAAGTCCTGACTGCGTAAAAGTCACATTTACTTGACAGTTAATGTATTCTGATATAACCGAAACACAATGGAAAGTTTGCTAGACATCATCCCTGGTACCATGCCAGACTTGATTTCCCAACATCTGTTGTCTGGACAAATGTAGGTAAAGTATAGCTGAAGGATACATTTTTTAAGATACAATAAAATCAATTAATTTTAAATTGAGTATCTCTTCCCATCACAATTTATACTATCTTTGAGTAACTGGAATGATCCAAATGTGGCAACCTCAGCTAAGGGGAATTCTTTACTGACTCAAGGGACTGAATATAAAAGCTTTCTCCAACAGCAGCCTGATGTCTCAGGACTGAAGGCAGATACAGGTATTTAAGAAATGCATTATTTAAAGGGACAGGAGGAACAAGATAGACATGGAAGATTTGCATTGTTTTTCCTTGCAACAAAAAATTGCATTACCTAGAAAATTTTCTTGTTTGCATTGTATTTCAGTAGAAAAGGGGAAACAGCCTTGTTTTTCTTCCCAGGAACACTGCAAAGCTGAAGGTTAGAGTTGCTAGCAGGAATGACATTGCTTGGCCTAAGTTATACTGCTACTGTTCTCTGCTCTTTGTTCAGTGGCTTCCATTGGCATCCACATTGCTGTGGAGGGGATGCTAGATTTCCAGCACTGAAGATAATGATTTCCAGCACTCATGAGCCAAATGAGAGTTGATCAGCTCTCAGGTTTGCTCAGTTTTCTGATTTTCTCTAGATTAAAGGTACAATATGAGAAATATAACCCTGTCAATCACGACTCCTCATAGGGTGAATGTCAGGAGGATTGAACCAGGCTCTTCTCAGTGACCTCCAATGATAGAACTCAGGGCAATGGGTACCAGCTGGAACACAGAAGGTTCCACGGAATCTGAGAAAGAAATTTTTCATGGTAGGGGTGACAGAACACTGGAACAGGCTGCATAGAGACGTTGTGGAGTCTCCTTCTCTGGAGACATTCAAAACTCATCTGGATGCACTGCTGTGTGACCTAGTCTAAATGTTCCTGCTCAGGCAGGGGTATTGGACTAGATCTCTTGAGGTCCCCTCCAATCCCTGATATTCTGTGATTCTGTGATTTGTCACTCCTCATCACTCGGAGCTTTGAATATACCCTTAGCTCAGCTGTTTGGATGGCAGTAATGCACAAGAACATGTAAGGATGAAACAGACAACAGTAATTTTTATGGTTTTATTTGGTTGCATGTGGGCTCTGGTGCCACACTGAAGAAGAAAGCAGTAAGTCCTTTAGGCTTGATCATTCAGAACACTTAACTTAGTAGTTAAATTTGTTTTTTGAATCAGTAGTGAAAGTGAAGGTGATTCACTTAAAGCAAGAGGCCAAATATAGGTCTCACAGAACCACTCCCTTACATTCATCCCACCCATGAGTGGCAATATCCTGAACTCAGAGATAGCTACCTCTGGCATCAGGAAAACTAATCTGTTGTGTGAGTGTTAAATATTCAGTTCCTCCTGTCTCCTTCCCTGTATCATCTGGGAGTTGTGGCTTGGACAGTGGCAGAAAACAAACTCAGAGTAAATTCAAAGAGCTCCACACAGCTTGTAACTGTGTGCCTAAAAACCTTGGTGGCACAGTGATATTAAAAAGAAGAACAAGAGCAGCACATGAACTGAAGTAACTAAGTAGCTACCTCCTAAGCCTTTTTCGTACAATTGTAAGGATGTGAGATCTTTATTATTTTCAGTGAATAATTTTTTCATCCCTGAAACAATAAATTAACTGTGTTGCAGTAGAGAGTAGGGCTAAGGGGCCACAGCTCTCAAAAAATAAAACAAACAGTAAACATTAACAGAAATGAAGGAGTAAGAAGTCTTTTTTGGGGACTTGTGCAACTATTTTTGTGACAAAGAGCACACTTCCCCCTTTTAAAGCAGGAGGCTATATGTTAATTTTTTGTTACATTTTGCAGCAAATATGAAAATAACTTTATCTGCAGAAAAGAAAAGCTGGTCTCTAGAGGCTGTACTGTGTTATTCTGTGTGTAAAAATTTATCAAAGAACATGGAATAAGCACCCTCCAGCTCCATGGCTTTCTTCCCTGCTAACAGCTGGTCAGTCACAAGTGCCAGCAAAACCCCCACCAACTTACTGAAATTTATGGAGAGGGTTTTGTTATTTTAACACCACATTCAGAGAGTTCCTAATTCACTCTGGTTTGAAGTGTTCCTTATGAATACAGTGAAAATAAAAAGAGCTCCAAAAAGAAACCTGAATAAACACAGAAAAACTTATTTTCAAATACAACAGCTAAGAAAACAACCATGCAATGTCTGTGCACAAGATATGTTGTCTGGACTGAAGTTTGGTACTAATTTCTCTTTGTAGCCATGCTATCCCTCTACTAATACAGTTGCAGCATCTCTGTTTTCTAGTACATATCCAAGGGACAGACAGAACTGAAGAAAATGCCATTTAAGAGGGCTTGAGAGAGTTCCTGTGAATTGAAGAAACCATAGGACAAACTGTCGAACAGTTGTAACTTCTCAGCAGACATTGCATAACTTTCCTGATGCCAATGTCTTTCCCCAGAATTTTCCTGCAAATAGGAGCCCTAGTGGTCACTTGACTCTCACAGCAGCACCACAGGGGGCCTGGAAAGCAACCACAAGGCATCTGAGATAGCACTGGGAAAAGCCTCCATCAGAAGGAAAAAAATTACTTTTGGAGGTGATGTGTTCTCAGCTGTGCTACTCCTGTCTCAGAAGAGCATTAGACTACACTCAGGAATGACCTACAGCAGCCAGGGCCATTTTTTGGCCTGGACCAAAGTGTCTGTCAGGGATATCCATTATTTCTTAGTGGTGTCAGACAATATATAAGGAATTAGTTTTCCATTACCTTTGCCTTTGAAACTTAAGTCCAGGAAGCTAGTCATTTGGAGGCTCAGTCTTCGTCAGTTTGAAGTTATAAAGACCACAGTTGTTTGTAGGGAAGGGAACACTAATGGAGTATTTCAAGAGAAAAATATACTTCAAACTTAACAATAAAAATGTCCAAACCCTGAAAATCTTAATCTATGCTCTGCTGCAAGCTCACAGACAGTACTTCACTGTTGATACAAATTTTGCTGGACACAGTAAGTCATTGCATCAGGAAATATCCATTTGAAGAAAAAAACTTTTTTCCATCCCCACTTCTGTTTCCAGATGCCACTAGCTGAGTACACTAGCTGGTACACTAGCTGAGTACCAATATAAAACAAGTTATTTCATTGTCTAACTCTCAAAGCAGAAATATGTTTTCCTACAGACAGATGCTATCTGGGAAACTACACTGAAAAAGACAAAAGATTTTTGTCCATAGTGATGAAATTTTGATCTGTTTACTGAATGCAATTTGTGGAAATATATTTTAGATTATATTCCACAATGGTTTTTGTTAATAGCATTAGTAGCCCCCAGTACTGCCAGCATTTGGCCATTTGTGTTCTTGCTTAGGTATCTGTAGTATTCAAATCTGTGTTTCACTTAGGCTTTTGGAAATTATCTGTGCCCTTTTTTCATTTACTGTTGCAAATTTACTGGAGTTAGGTTTTTCAAGTTTCTTATGACTTATTGGATAGAAGGAAGTAGTGAGAAATTAGTGCAAAGGGAGATGTGAATAAGGAAACCCAAGGCTTTGTTCCGAATCTATGGAGGAGGACAACTATAGTGAAAGATCCATCTTGAGTTATGAGTGGCAAATGTGACAAATGTCTCATATGTATATCCCAAGATATAGTATGCCCTCAGAGCCTTTCATAATAATTAGAGTTCTTTATTGCCTGGCTGCCTACCTGCTGTCTACTGGGTGGTGGTGGATAAGATCTTGCTGAGGCCTGTGAAATTATTGAATGCAACTTCAGGCAGAAGATCACAATGATATAGATAGCGTAGTCCCTAAAGTAAAGTTGGTGGCCTCAGCTCTTTGAATTTATTAACTGCTTTCTTTTCTGCAGAAATCCTAGGAGAAACTCGCATTTACCAGCAGCTTGATCTACAAGAAGTGCTAAGTTTTGCCAGCTCCAATTAATTTCATGTCAGGTTTTGAGCGTCTCATTATCCAGGCATGATTGAAATAATCAAAAGAAGGGGGAAAAGCAACAAACCTAGACTTCATAAGCATCCATTGTAGTCCATCATTTGTATCTTAGCAGCATGACAGCACAACAATATATTAATTGTCACTTTGGAGCATGCAAGTTTCATTCCAAAATGACCCAATAACCTAAATAAGAAAGGCAAAATGCACAAAAAATATGGCCATCTGGAATACATAATGTGGAAAGATCTGCAATGCATTACATGGTCTGGAAAATGGTTGGTCAAATTCCAGAGATAGACTTCAAAGTCTGGCCGCACATCAGTGAAACTGCTGATCAGATCGGATATTTAGAGTGGGTGTGGATGAATGGATTTATTGCATTTTTTAATATCTGTTGCATTCATATGGGAAAACATGACTGTAGACAGGTTCTCTATTCGTTTCATGCTTGATCCTTTTGTCTTTAACTGTATAGTATATTTTCAAAATCTTACGTCACATTGTACTTAATACAAAAAGAGTATTTTCCCATCTTTTCTAGTGCCATTTTACAAGAGGAAAAACACAACACCAGAGAACTATAAAAGAATACAGTTCTTTAGCAGTATTAGAATACTTTAAACAAATACTTTTAAAAATACCTTAAAAGTTCAATTGGAGGCTTTTATTTCTCAAATAATGAAAGAAAAATCCAGCTGGGTTTCCAACTTTACCTTGTTTTTAACTAAACCCCCAAACATTAGTCATTTTGTGTTTCTCATATTTTTAATTCTAACAGCTTCCTTATTAATTAATTGCTATGTCTGACTTTTATTTACCCAGACTTTCAGCTTTTCCACTTTTTGTTGGAGGAAGAGAAAGAAAGACGAAGCAATGCACTTCATTATTTTCCATGTGCTGATCCCAGAATCACTTGCATCGGAACTGAGATTTGACGTGTTCAGGGCACATTTTACTTAGCCTATGAATGGAATCATGGGTATCCAAACTCAATCGCCTCTAATGAGACAACAGAATTACTCTGCTCTCTTTAAACGCTGATATTGTGGCTATTCTATCCATTATTTATACACTAAGGTTAACGAAGAGTAACAAACTGAACACTTATACCATAGAATACAGGAAAGTTGCTCATGACGGTATTTTCATGAATTAGTTATAGGCTGTTAGCTTTTGTACTCAGCATTCTTCACTTCACAATTCAGCTTTCTGTTTATACAGTACAAGTACCAAGTAAACTGCTAGGTGAACTGGTTTTAATTGTTTTTTTATTAATAGGCAATACATGATAAAATTATAGTGCATACATGTGTAGCATAGGCTGCAATGTAGTAGAAGTGTCTATGGAAAATGCATTTGCAGTTCTGTTTTTTAGGCTTTAACTTCCCAGGTCCATAACAAAATCCCAGTATGGTTCATGCTGTTTCTCATTGTCCAACTACACTAGTGTACATTAGGGATGATGCAGAAAAATACCCTCAAATACTGTCAATAGATAGATCAGTTCATGTAGCACAGCAGAAATCTCTTAAAACTGTCTTATCCTTTTCAAGAAGATCAGAATAATTGCTTCAAAATAATGATGGAGAATTAACTACTTTCTTCAGGATGTTTTTCCATTCTGTTAATTAGGTGTTAATTAGTGAAATACAGATATACTCTGTTTGAGCATGTCTGTGCATGGGTTTGACCTAAATCAGTGAAGATAGAGGAGATTTCATGCAATGGTGTAGACCTGGTGAGATAAATCCCATTGTTATGTGGCCATTGAGGGATATAGATAATTCAAAAAGAACAGGTGAAGGAAGTGGGACTCAGGAGTTGTCCTCTGTATGGAATGGATAAGGTGCAAAGAAATGTCCCTGAGGAAAAGCCAAAAGGAAACTGAAAACTTGGCTGATATAGACGGAGGTAACATGGGAAACCTTGTATCTGGGGTCTACTAAAGGCTGCCTGATTAGGGAAGTGCAGTACTGGACCTGATAATCACCAATGCCAGTGAACTCACTGTGAATGCCAAGACTGGACACAGCCTGGGATGCAGTGACAACTCCGGTGGCTGCAGAAGCTAACATACAAGGACAAACTGAGAGAGTTGGAGTTCCGGGGAGACCTCATAGTGGCCTACCAGAACCTGAAGAGGGACTACAGGAAAGATGGGGAGGGACTATTGCTAAAGCACGTAGTGATAGGAAGAGGGGCAATCATTTTAAACTAGACCAGGGCAGGTTTAAGTTAGACATAAGGAAAAAGGGTGGTGGTGAGGGTGGTGAGGCACTGGAAGAAGTTGCCTGGAAAGGTGGTCGTGGCCCCATCCCTGGATACATTCAAGGCCAGGCTTGATGAGGCTCTGAGCACTCTGATATAGTGCAAAATTTCCCTGCTCACTGCAGGGGGGTTGGACTAGATGACCTTTTAAGGTCCCTTCCTAGCTGACACACTCTGTGATTCTATAATTTACCTCAACCTTGCCAATTTCTTTGAAATACCCATGAAAGCAGTCTGTGTGGTCAAATGATTCATCATCTTGCTCTGAAATGAGATCTAAGAAACAATCTAGTATGGCTGAAGAATTAAAAAAAAAGAAAAAAGGTTGGCTGAGCATTTTAAAACCTTCACATGCCATAGAAGCTTGTGTTTTTATGTTTATGTTTTATTCATACCTTTAAAAGAAGAGGAAAAGAAAATGTGTATTTAATCTGAACCCCAGCCCCACTTCCTAAGTCTATGTGTTTTGCAGATGTGAAGACTAAGAAGACAGATTGATTTTTAATCAGCATTAAATAAAGGAGAGCATCTTCTTCATGTAGTACACCTAACACTGCTGCTAATGGCATCAGTGAATCCATGATAGGGAAAGTATTGTGGTGGCACAATGCCCAGTGGAAGCCCTAGTAATCAAAGGCTGGCCTGTGGTAGAAAAGTTCACTGAAATTCCATTTTCAAGCCATTGCATTAGAGACTGGGTCAATAGACTAACTAATCATATATACCATGGAAATTATTCTTCTTTACAGGGTTCTTTATAGAAACAGATATAAAACAACCAACTGCTGGAACAGATAATATTCCCAAAACTACTCTTGGTGTCAAGTCACAGTATCATCTTTTTATCAGAGTGAAAACAAAACTGGCTTACATAATTGGCTGGAACATTTTACTTCCCCAGAGTACTTGTGATCTGCAAGAGACGGAATTCCTTTTCAAAGTCAAGGAGTGAATGTTTATTTCTGTTAGAGCAAGGCTGGTGGCTATGAGTATGCTGCCATGATTTGTACAGTTGTTTTTGTGCTTTAGAAAACTGAGCTGTAAAAGCATAAACTCTTAGGAACTATTGAACAAAACCCAAACGTAACAGTTGATTTAAGCAATGTATCAGTAAGTTGGAGGCTAACCTTTAATTAAGTCATCCAGAAAATACTTTCAAATTATGATGTTTACAAAAATCCTTTCACTTTGAGAACGATTCAACAAAAAAAAATTCCTAAATATCCATTTTCCAAGAAAAGTAAATCAATGATCTGTAGAACAGTGCAATAACCATTACAGACTAAGAACACTAACACAAACCTGAGTGCTGAAGGGTATGTAGCACACTGTCTTGGAAAGTTGCTTAGAGCTCAAGTTAGAAGAATTGAACATTTAGAAAGTTAGGAATTACTCGCATTGATTATCATGGATTTTGACTATAAAACTTTATGAACTTTATAGATACATAGAATCAGAATGGTTTGGGTTGGAAGGGACCTTAAAGATGATCAACTTCCAACCACCCTGCCACAGGCAGGGACACCTTTCGCTAAATCAGATTGCTCAGAGGCTCGTCCAGCCTGGCCTTAAACACCTCCAGAGAAGACACATGCACAACCTCTCTGGGCAATCTGTTCCAGGGTCTTACCACTCTCATCATGAAGAATTTCATTCTCATATCTAGCCTGAATCTCCCTTCTTCCAGTTTGCATCCATTACTCCTAGTCCTGCCATCGTATGTCCTATTAAAAAGTCCTACCCCTGCCTTTCTATTGGCCTCCTTCAGGTATTGATATGCTACTATGAGCCCCCCACGAGTACTCTCTTCTTCAGGCTGAACAACCCCAATTCCTTCAGCCTGTCCTCATAAGGGAGATGCTCCAGCCGTCTGATCAAGAGGGCCTTTGTGGCCCTCTTCTGGACCTGCCCCAACAGCTGAATGAACTTCTGATGTTGAGGGCTCCAGAACTGGACTCACCAGAGCCGAGTAGAGGGGCAAAATCCCCTCTCTTGACCTGCTAGTCACACTTCTCTTGATGCAGCCCAGGACTGTGTTGGTCTTCTTGGCTGCAAGTGCAAAGACTGGTGGCTCGTGTTAAGTTTTTCATCCCATATCCTTCTCTTCATGGCTTCATTCAAGCCACTAAATTGGACTCCCGAGAGCAGTTTAGCAAAGCATAAGCTTCTATTAAACTTTGTTGTCCTACTGTAGATCAGACCAGTTACTGAGATGAACAAAAGATACTTTCCTGCATATCTCTCTGCAAGGAAGGGAGAGAGAGAGAGAAATACTTGACTTTCTTGTCAACTAGCTACTGCATAGTTGACTTGTCCTTCCAAATACGTGTTAAAACCTGTTGTGCCAGAGATTCTGGAGTAGCTTTTGGATAGCAATGACAGATATTTTAAAGATATTAAAGATTTCCCAGACTGCTTCTACCATCTTTTAAAAGAAGAAGCGATTTTAAAAGTTGTACTGTCTTGCTACCAAAAGGAAAATCACTGTGTGGCAGTTGATGAAAAAAAGAAACTGACCCTTCTCACTGGAGGACTGAATATTCCTCTGCTTTCCCAGGAGTAGTAGCTTTTTAGCTCTCACCGTACACAGCTGCGCATTTTGTATTATGAAAAATAGGAAGGGAGGGGTGGAAATAGTGCCCATATGTAAGAAATATATTAAAGATAGCATTGGAAAGAGAAAGGGAAAGCTTTGCAAGAGTAGTAAGTGCCTCATCTGAGGTGTTCCTTGGGTTATAAGGCCTTGCATATCTCTTAAAATCATCATATCTGGCAGACAGTCAAAACCAAGCTTGCCAGTAAGTGTTTACTAAAAGTCTGAAAGCAGGACACTTATCTGTTGGTTTCATTTTACATTAATGCCTTTCTCTTTTGTCTTCCTGTCCTGCTTCATGTTTTTCCTATCCATGTTTAAATGTTCCATCTTTTAGAATGGTTTAATAATCCTTCGAAGCATTTAATTTCCTCTTTTACAGTCTCAGCCAAAACACAGACTACATTCTGTTTGACTGATGTTTGACCAAAAGGATTTTTTATACCTATACACACATGCATGCATGCACACACACACTTACGCAGTCACACGCACACACACTTTACAAAATCATCAATCTCATACGAATCTAAAAGCAATCTTCAGTCGAAGCTCCTCAAGACCTTATTCAGGGACTTATAAAATGGCAAGAGGAGGAATATTCCTTGTGTTCACCATCATTTGATAAAGAAATATCTAGACTGATTTTAAAGCACTCTCCAACAGAGAAGCATATGCCCCACTGGAAAATGAAGTGGTTTTTTTTTTGAGAATCATTTATTTATTTTGCCATGCAAAATACACAGTTTAATGGTTACTCCCCTTAGGGGTGACATGGAAAAAAGACCTAACTAAAGTCTTCTGGTTAATGCCCTAAATATATTACATTTCTTAGCTTATATATTTTGATGAAAGAACTCTTTTTAAAAGGTGCAAATTTAGACATGAAAGAACTCAAAGAATTTAAAATAATTCCATCGTAAATGCTAGCTCTTCACAATTGAAGCAATAAAACAGTCACAGCAAGAGGGATCATACGTTGTCAGGCAGGTATCCCTTTTGTAAAAACATTCTCATAGCAAAATATTTTATAATGTCAGCCATCACATCATTGAAGAGATATCTTTCTGTGGCTGAATTCTGTTTCTTATCTTCTTTGGTTGTTTTCAAGGAAAATCTCACTGCTATTGAATTGACTAACCTCTATGTGTTTCTTCAGTCCCCCAGCCCAGGCTAGAGCTGGGGGCAGCTCGCAGCCATGCACTCGCAGCCAGTAAGGGTGGTGGAAGGCCAGAAGAGATGAAAGGATAGAATCTGGAAACCTCACTTGAGACTGATTCTCCTACAGTCCTTCCCCATGGTATTTTCTTCTGCAGTCTATCAGAGAAATTAGACAAAAAATGCAGAGTAGTAAGGTATTCATTTGTCTAGGAAAAGCATCAGATTGAAAGTGCATATGGGTGGTTTTATGTAAAAAAAAAACAAAACAAAACAAAATAAAAACCAGCCTTTTTTCCCCCAGAGGTCTGACATCTGCATTTTCTTCAGCATCTCACTTATTTCCATCTGGACTAAAGCAATCATGATCATTCCTCTTTGTTTCTGATTTTGAAAAGACTCTCCCACTGCACAGTCAGTACACAGTATAAAGCATTTAACCCAAGTAGCAAGCTGCTCTGGCAGGATGTCAGGATACATACGATGCCTTTTCTTCACAGAGAGGAGAGGTCACTATGATGCAAGAATGAAACCCAAAAGGAACACTTCTTCCAGATAACCATGCCTGAGTCCCTGATAAGCTTTCCTTACCTCTTTTCTTGGGAAACCTCAGCTTGGCTATACTCAAGAAGAAATGCATAGGATAAATATGCATTCAGATGAGCACAACACACCTGAGCTTTCTTGGTTACACATTTTAAGCAAGTTGCCTTCTACTCTAAAAATTACGAGGCAAAATGCTTACTAACCATCTTTTGGTTTGTGTTTTTGTATCTATAAAATTTACATGGGATATTGAAGCTCAGACTCCAGCCTAAAGGAAAGAATCACAGTAGGTAAACACATATATATCTTATGCTTCATATCTTGTTGAAGAATGGTCGGTCACTTTTGTCTCCAGCATCTTAACAAATATATGACAAATCACCAGATGTATTATCAGCCTGCTCAGGCACACCACAAGGTCTTTTCTGTCCACCAGGTCTAATCCTAAATGTTAAAGGAGTTGAATGCAGCTAAGAGAATTTCTGAGACACAAACCTTTTCTTTACAGGAAATGTGTGTCCTTAATTATTTCAAGATGCAACATTTTTCATTGTCCTTATACTCTTCTGAAAATGTCAGTATGGTGGAAAACTAAAAAATTAGTGCCACTTTAGCTGTAATGTTACATTCTACAAGAGTACACAGGAGAAAATTAATCTCTCCTTCTTTTCTGTATAGACAGAAACAGAACAGCCAGAGTTTTAGAGACACGCAAATCTACATAAAATTGTAGAAAGCAATTTTTTGCTATAAAATTCTGTTACTTTGTGCATCCAAGTAAATTTACAAGCAAGAGTCAGAATATACGAAGGAAGATATTGAAGTAAATTAGGAAAAAACCTCTTTAGCAGGGTACTTCTCTCACATTGATAATATCCCACAAATAAACTAAACTTTTGAAAAGATATTACTATCTCCAAGTTATTCATCAGAGAAAGAAGAGCTTCTTAGAACAGATTATTTGTAAAGAATAATGCTACTAACAATTTTCTTAATAAAATTATAATTATGGAAAGACTTCTCTAAACCTGTTTCCTAAGAAATCCCAGAAATACGTCTAAATTCCAGTGACTAAATTAAGGTTTTCATAGTTATAAGCAGGATTCCATGGTTGAAACAAAGCTTTAATTTATCTGTTTTCTCCACAGTGGCTGAGCTCAACAAGATACTTTAGAAAATGAACACTGTTGTTGCATAGGAAATTCTTTTTATCATGATATCTACTTTATACATAGTAGTTATCATGTCAAGCGTTTATCTTCCAAAATGGAGATTTCCTTTTCTTATTTGTGAAAATGAGAGCTTTGCTGGGGCTCTGTCTTGTATGATGCTGGTTCTTCAAGTGATGGTTAATGGCTGAGTCTGTTTGCATAAGATACTGATAAATGTACAAGCGTTAGAACAAACCTGTGCTATTGCTTGGGTTGTGCTGCATAAAACAGATCCAAACCTAGTTATCACTCTTTCTTCCTTCAAGGGGCTACACAACAATTGATATTACCATAACCTTGGAGTAAAACCTAGATTTTATTGTAGTGTGAAGCAAAGGAAGCAACAGATCCTTGATTTAATTCCCTTCTATACATAAGTGTGCAGCTCCACTCTCCCAGAACAATAGCCTGTAATGTTTTTAAAAATGCAACATCTGATTCTTACTTTAATTATCAGGCTAGCTCTTAACTAAGGAGAGTAGTTCTTCAGACAAAATATCAAAACCCAAAATGGTTAGGCAAAAGGCCACTCAGAAGACTCTAACTTAACTGGTAAATGTTTTTAATGTTATTATATCTCTGGGGGGAATGATATTAAACATTCTCTGGTTGACACATGCTACAAGAATTTCAAAAATGTAATATAGCCATAGTTTTGCAATGACGTCATCAATAGTGTGAATTAACAGAGATCTGAAAAATACCTACTGTATGGAAAAGCCAAAAAAGTTCTGCCTTGAGGATTTTTATATTCATAAAATGTTTTATTGTTACTACAACTTCTGCTTCATGGTACTTTTCTAACAATAAGACCATTTTTAAAGCTGTTCAGGATGATACAGAGCACAGTGTCTTCTGGATGCTTGGAATTATGTATTTAAAATAAATGTACATGTTTCTATCTGAGCTTCAGAATATGTTTCTGTCCTTTAACTATCATGTGTTCAGTTTATCAAATTAATGAATCTGTTTCTATTTTTGGGGTGTTTTTTTGTACATGAGAATCTCTATGAAAAATAAATATAGGCAAAAAATATATATTCTGCAATAGCTTTCCCTACTGTGGATATCTAGTTATCACTGAATTTCTTGTGTGTGGACAGGGACTACATGTAGTGTCCTAAGTGTAGATATCTCCATGTAATTTTAGAAAAGCAACATCACTAAGTCCTGGCAAGCTCATACTTATGACTTAAAAGTGCTTAGCTACAAAGGACAAGAGGTTTTTAAAGATGGGTTGTGGGATGTTTCAGGATTTTTTGTGTGCAGGCATTGCCCAATGAAAAGAGTAAGCCAGATTTTTCCTTCATACTAGAGCAGCTGAAAGTAACCCAATAAAGCCTGAATGATGCAAACCACATCTGGCTTCAGGTTTTGCAATGCACTCCACAAATTAATTTTGATTAGTCACAGGTTTGCAAATCTACAAAGCAAACTTGTGTTCTGTGTCTTTTAATGTTATGCCTTTGTGCTGAAAACCTTGCAAAATTTGTGTTTCACCACTTTGTGAACTGTTCCGTGGTTGTAGCTGAACTGATCTTTGATTTTTGGTTTGCTCAACAAAAAGTACCAAACAGAATTTAAGGCTAAATTTAAGGTAAAAGCAGGCGAAGATTGTCACATGAACGTAATAAGGCTTCACATCCAAATTTGTATAGAACTACTCTTTTTTTCCCTGCTTCAGTATATGAGCTATTCCCATTCTGGAACTCAGAATCAGAATTGAATCACAGGAATCAGAATTCAAATCACAAAGCTGATTCACTGTTCTTTTTGACTAACACCACTTCATACACAGAAGTTCTGCAAAATTTTCTCTTCTGGAGTAATGCCATACTTTTAGTTATACTCATGCTTTTATTTTTCCAGACAAGTGTCAGAGTCTTTTTTTGGAAGAATGGCTTTTGGAGGTGAAAAATAAAAATTAGTTAAATCTGGGAAGTTGAAGAGTGAGAATATAAATTATCTTTATTGTTTTTAAACTTTACATGAAATAACATGATAAAAGCCCAACTTTTCTACTACACAACACACATATAAGATTTTGGAGTCAAGCAAGAAAAGTAGTGGTGCCTATGGATTTTAAAAATCTTTCAGCCAAACATACAAAAGCTTCTTATTGTAACCAGCATTTTAATTTAATTTCTCATTGAATGTTTGCTATTGCTCCTAGATTTTCAGAGTGGTTTGGGTTCACATCTGGCAGTCAAGTAACGAGATATTTTTGTAGAAAGGGGTAGAAAAGCTTGTCTGACCAAAGAGCAGCCTTGAGAAAAAGGAAAGAAACTGAGGATGCTTGGAAAAGGGTCTCAACTGCAGAAAGTGAGCATCTAGTTATTCCCTTCCTCATGTTCAGTAACCAGAGCTAAAACTGGCCCCATCAGAAACAGAAATTCAATGAAGTTTTCTTTTTTGTAGGAGAAAAAGTTTCCTTTAATTATTGGGTGTCACTGGAATAAATAAGTGGAGGAACTTGTTGGCATATGGAGTCTGTTAGAAGAGCCTGTATGCTGTAGGAGCTATGGGGAGCAGAGGACGAAAGGCACACTTAGTTTCATCTTCTACCTCATCTAATCTGGTTATTTCCCTAAATAATTACCTGAAATAGGTAATATGTGTAATACACTTTGCAACTTTTCAGACACATGCCAGATGTCAGCTTTCAGTGTTGGAGTATGGAAGTCTACTTGTTTATAGGGAAATCAAATAGCTGCTATTTATGGTCTGACAAAGTCACTTGAATAACTGATTAATCAATTAGTGGGTTTCTGGTACAAAGCTTCTACTAACCACTTTTATGCTACTAAATGGTATATCTCAGATATGCTCAGAACAATGCCACAAGGCAAATGGACTAAGAACAGCTAATAGAGCTGGACTTCCATTTAAATTAAATAAGAACAAATACAATTACTATTTATCCCAGCTAGAAATTTACCTTTTGAAATATGAAAATCTCCACTAAGCTATGCTGTTATTTCCAATGTTCAGTGTTTGGGCACAACATTGAAAAATTCTTGATTTTAACAGTGATCAGAATCTTTCACAACTGGAGAACATCTGTCAGAAAAGTTTGGTCAACACAAACAGGTGCTTCCGCAGTCTCTTGCTGCACCAGCCAATAAAATAAATTAAAAAGCAAAAATAGCAATAAACAAATATTGAGCCCTTATCTTCAGCTTTTCCAAAGCTGCAGAAACAATCAGATGAGAAGAACCTGACACAACATGTTTTATGGACTGAGGGCACTGCAATTATTTTGGATAGCCTCATTGCATACCAAAGATAATAAACTACTCTCACACATATTATAAGTGGCAGTGAAGAGCATTTGGGTGAGAAGCCAGAGACAGGGCTCAGGGTTGAAGGAAAGGAAGAGGTAAAGCAAAGAGACAACTGAAAAGGAGATCCAAGACTCTCCACATGCAACAGTGTTGTGTAGGTATGCTAGAAAGTATAAACATGGTAGCTACACGGTAACTAGTTTGATAAGGCCAATGTAGGAGGGAGGTACGCTATGGCTGTGCAGAGGTGACACAGTGAAGAGCCAATTAAGAGCTCAGCTTTGTGATTGAGCCACATCATTCCTTTTGTTGTTTTGGATTTGTAGGCCCCAGGTGTGAAAAGGGTGTTGATGATGCTGTGTACCTCCAAGAGTGGACTAGAAAACATGGATATTCCTGCCACAGATAGGCTAGGTTGTAAGTTAAGGGAATTAGAGCAAATAAGTAACTGGGTCCAGGGTAAAGCTGGGTGTTCTGAGAAAAAAAACCAAACTAAAACCAGACTGGGTCCTGGCGTCAATAAGAAATGTTACTAGATACTGATCCATTTTTGTACACACAACTTGCATAGTGTAGCTGGTAATGAAGCTTAAGTTTAGATGAGAGGACATGTGTGTACGCTGTTTCAGGACACTTTGTATTCTGTTGTCCCACAGTAACTGCTAGAAGGTACCTTCCTCCTGGCTGTCATCCATCACGTGTTCACAAATGCAGAATACAGGTATACATATCATTTGGCCTACACTGATGAGTGGCTAGGACCTGCAGAGAAAAGATCTTGCTCAGAAAGAAATGGTAAGTCCTTGTGTGAGAGCAAAACCCTTAGAAGATCTGTCAAGTGCATGTATTATGAAAACACAAAACCTCAATGAGTTCTAGTGCCGTGGTGTAAACCAAAAGAGGAGAATGTGACTGAAAAGATTGCAGGGGACTTGGCTCTACCCTGATCAAAGAGGAGAAAACTATGAAAACTATTCTTATATAGAGACATAGTCAACTCTATTGTAATATAGTCCTCAGAATAGAAGCATACATGAGTTTACAATCATTCATTTTTTACAGTGAGGAATTTAATTTCTCATGTATGCTTTCTTCCTGTGGCTTACGCACATGTCTGTTGCCTGCAGCCATTTTGCATTCATGGCACGGTCTAAGTGAATATCCAGAGAAGTGCAGACAATTTTGTGATGAAAACTCAGAACTGGAAATGAAGAAACTTCCTACTGACAGTATTGTGCTGTCTTGTGAGTCATACTGTTTGCTTATGCTTTCAAATTAATGCTTCACAACTGGAGTATCTTCATTGCCCTGTCTTTTAGGAGTGGCATGAGAGGAAATTAGATTGCACAGAAGCAGAAAAGGTTGAAAAAGAATGCAGATCCCTTCTCCTTCATAGCCACAAACCCCAAAACAGGTCTACTTTTGTGGAAGAAAGGAGCAATGAGCATAACTTCAGTTCACCAGATGAACTGCCCCCTGGTTCCAGACACTTTCATTTTCCTGGGAGGAAAACTTTGCTGAGGCTGGGTTATTTATCTTGGCTTAGATGAGGTCTTATACAGCCATCCTACCCCAGGAGGCAGTGAGGATAAATTTGAGGTTTGGGCTTTTTGTACAGTATTTGTCACCTAGAGAAAGCGAATGCTGTATCTACCCTGGCAAAATTGCCTATAACTATTGGCTTTTCTGTATTGCCTCAAAGCAGTTTAATTTCTGGAGAGGAGTAACTCTGCCTTCAAAGTTGTGGAATCTAGCATAAGTATATTTCTTCACTTTTCTCTGCTTCACAGTAATTTTTCATCATTTTGGACCCTTTGCATAAATTAGTCATCTCTTAGAAAGCTTAAAAATGGTATTGAAAAGAAGATGATGAAATATGTCCTTAGGCGAACAAATAATAGAACAGCCCAGAAATGTGATCATGTCTCTTTGCAAGCCTGTCTTATTTCATTTACTCGCATCACACCACCCAGACTTCCCACTATCTTTTCCTTGGTTTTACAGTGCATAATGAAATATTTTCTCAAATTCAGCAACAAATATCTTATTAGATAAGAGCTATCCAGGAACATAAATTGAGCCACATTCTTGGCCTGCACCACTTTCTCTGTAAAAAAAACCCCAAATTAAACAAGATATATGAGGCTGTTTATAAATAAACAGCTCTTACCAAGTAGAAGCAAAAACTCATTGTGGAACATAGACATAAAAAGGATTAATTGAAACTATTGTAGAAGAGTAATTACATTCCATTTGTATTTTTGATTGCCAGGTGGTATGCTTTCTTGCAGTTGAAAGTTAAAAAAATTGCATCCAGCATAGTATTAAAATGTTAACTGATTTTTCCTTTTTCTGCAACATTTTAAGAAGATATTTATTTTTAAACCAAGTCTTAAAGAAGGCAGTGTTTTGTACACCCAAATTTAATCACTTGCTGCCTTAGTTTGGGGACTAAATTGCACTACTGGGCCTCAAGGATAAGAACATATTTCCTATGTTAGCAACTATTTGGATCATCACAGTGGGAGTGGTGGGAGTATAAAAGTATTTGCAGCTGTGTCATAACGGTGCCAGAGGGATAGTCTGTGGTATGTTGCAAACAGAAAGGTGACCAGAAGCTTAGAAAAAACCATAAGAACTGAAGGATGACCTAGCCAAACATCCTGTCTCCAGCAGTTGAGGAAAGAGGCTAATTTCCTTGAATATGCTCCTAATATTCAATGATAAGTAGCTCAGTAATTTCCTCAGCAGTAGGCCCCAGGAGTTTTTCCTTCTCTGAATCTGTGTAACTCTTCCCTGAAACCTTACTTACTTAGCATGCACACTGTCATAGTGTCCCCTTTTGTGCACCCCAGCTTAACTGCAAACTCAGTGTAGAGATCTTTTTTGAGTTTATTTTTGCTCTCATCTCATTTGATGTCACCTGGTTCCTGCTAAAGTGAAAAACTACAGAGGAAATTAATGTTTTCCCCTTGGTGGATTTCAGTTGACCACTGATGAGTGCCCTCTTTTCTTCCACATACAGATGACAAGCAGATGACTATGCCATCATGTTTCCAGGGACAGAGGTGAGACTGACTGGCCTGTAATTTTCTAGTTTTCAAACGTCATTACTCTTGCTTTTAATTTTGTCTTTTCCATTTCTTCTTCTTGAGGCACCACACTGTAGCCCAAGCATGACAGAATAAAAAGCATACAAGGACATAAGAATATTGCCTGCTATGCTATTTATTCTTTCCCAAGAAATAATGGTGTCTAGCACTTCATTTAGCATTTTGACCCATAATGAACAAAAATTGGTTTCTTTGCTGGAAGATGATGCCGCTGTCTGATATCAAGTCAAGAGCTGTGGTTCCTCCTTGACTTGCTGCCCAGTGAACCAATAAATAATAGTATCTGAAAATTCCTGCGGGGCTGGCTCAAGTTTAGCCCCAGCTATTAGGACCCCAATAACACCTTCATGAGTATAGCAGTTTGGTAGCTTGTGATTCAGTGTAATGATGAGAAGACAGCTGTGCCTTCTGTCCTCATCAAACACATTGTCTTCAGTCCCAGATGCAGAGGGACAGGTGGCAGCTCAAGCAAGTGTAGCTATGCACATTCCTAACCCTGCAAATTTTTCTTGCAGTAGTTCTTCTAAAACCTCTCAGGCCTCTCTGTTATCTGTCAACCAAACTCCTGAAGTGTCTCATCATCCACACTCCCCTTCCACCTTTAACCTTTTGCAATTGTAAATACTCATTAACTTGACACGTAGTGTAGCTCCTGTTCCAAGCTCTGCTCTAGAGATGGTTGCTCTTTCTGAGCTGTGTGAGCACGAAAAGAATTCTTCATCCACAGAGAATTGCTTGTGGTGGATTTAGCATATTTGGACAAGTGTTAACTGGAATAACTATGTTATCCCTCTGTCAGTTTACAGTTGTGGAGTTAGGGCAAAAAAGCAGAGGCACATTATTGTAGAGAGTACAGGTGCTTTGTTTTCAGCAGAAAAACAATGTAAAATCAGAGTTAGAAATATATATTACCTAAATTTTGAGAATATTTATGTGTCATAGAAGCTACTTGTCTGAAAAGCTTTAAATCATATCAGGGCATACGATGTTTGTCCTTCAAGTATTGTCCTAATGTAGCTCTTTTACTTTTTTCTTTTGTGTGATGTCAGAAACCAAAAACTACAGATAAGCAACTTGAACCAGAAGAACAGAAGTAACCATTTCATAGATTTTTCTGGATGTTCTGGATATAATGTCAGCTGAAGTTAAATTTGAATGAAAATGAGCACAAAGGTGCGTGGGAGCTGGTAATTAATCCAGTAACTTGTCTGACACCCAGGTCTAAATCTGAAATAATATGGCTCAGTCCAGTTCAGGCACCTGTCAGAAAATGAAGTCAAGTGAACTTAAGCTGAAATTAATTCAACTTATATTTCGCCATAACACTATCTGGACCATTACAGTATTGGTCAAAAAAATGTCTTTCATACCAGCAGACATGTCTTCTTTTTCCACTCCTTTTTTGTATACAAACTTATTAGCTTGTTACAAGATTTTTGAAATCTTTCATGGTCAAGCACATTGCTGGTGAAGTATCCTCTATCACTCTAGCTTCTCCCATGGCAGAAAATTTGAGTAGAAAAGGTGTTTTCGTTGTGGGTAAGCATCATTCATTCGCAAAAGTAAGAGAACATTTCATGCTGCTTTTTTTCCTGAAGAACTTCCCATTGTGGAGCTGATGGGGAGACTCTCTGCACATTAGATCATGCTCCTCTCTTTTAGGGTTCCATTTGCTACAGCTGTCCTTCAGTAAATTGAGACAGAGGGGATAAAATAGTTCTGTGCTAGCTCTTCTGGTTACCAGTTAAGAAGGTCTCCATTTTGGCTAGTTGTCTAGGAAGTATCCCTCTGAAAGCAAAAAGTATCTTGGGATTAGCATGTCCTTAAAAAGAGATTCTGCTATTATTTTCTTTTGACACGTGGCTACAAAAAGATCTGGTTTTGGTTATTTTTTTAGTGCAATGTGATAGGTCCCAGTAGGTTCTAGCTCAAAATCAGCATTTCCCCTCTACGCCATCCAATTTAGCTGTAATGAAGCAATCTTTCAGACTAAGACATGACAAAATGACACCTGTGAAAATACAAGATCATAAATACCATGATGTCATTGTAAACCTGCAGGAGGTAAACAAAATTAAGAAAATTATAGTGTCTTTATTTAACACCATGTATTGCTCACAAAGCAATCCTGAGAGTGAGGGTGTTGAGACACTAAGAAATCCAACACAGAGGAAAGCTGAAACCCCTGCCAGTAGGGCTGAGTTGTATGTCATAGCTACATCACCATGCAGTCTCTGTAGTCCAAGTTCCCATTAAGAAGACTTTGGATGTAGTCCCAAATCCACAGCCTAGAACAACATCTGTTATATATGCTACATTTTCCCTCTGATTCAGAGGTTCTGTCAACTCGCAAATACATGTAGGCATC
Source organism: Turnix velox (assembly GCA_013400935.1). NCBI lineage: Eukaryota > Metazoa > Chordata > Aves > Charadriiformes > Turnicidae > Turnix > Turnix velox. The sequence goes on along the minus strand of VZTY01008146.1, from coordinate 16,941 downwards.
TCTTAGGCCAAGACAGCCATGTCTCCAAACCCATGCCCAATTTCTTTCAGGTTTTGAACAATGGACTCTGAATTCCAAATTCAAGCTTTACTTAGTCTATGAGGTTTTTTTTTTCCTGTGGAATTCATCTGGAGACCTGGAAGCTACACATAAACTTTCCCCTCTTTCATTGCCTCTCAAGACCAGGCTCCAAGGAGAAAATGGAGTCCAGGGCCAGGATTTCAAAGGGTGAGGGCTGTATTTGTGCACACAATATTTTAATGCAAACTCTTTGCATGCTTAACCTCCTTCATGTGTAAGAGAAAAGGGGTGGATTTGCATTTGTAAAATAGCCAAGGCTTGCCCCTGAGCTCGTTTAGCTGAGAGTGCCATCTACCACTTTTTGTGTCTGCAGTTTGCATTTGTCCATTTTGCTGACAGTGTGGAAAAGTGTGTGGCCCCAAGAGGGTAAATTAGATTTTAATCTTTGACAGTCTGCTCTTGTGCCTTTTCTAGCCATCTGGGCACTTTCTACTCTGGCACTTCCCCTGTACACTTCTCCCAAAGCTTGGGTGCTTTCAGCAACTGGTGAGGATTAATTTCCCTCTGTTCATATGTAGCCTGAGAGGTGTCTCAGTCTTGCCTCCCTCCCACTTCAAGGACCTGAAGCTGAACGAGCATGTATAGAGAAATTCTGCCCTGATCACGAGTACAGAAGACTCCATTTCCTGCAGGTATGGTTTGAATAAATGAAGTCATTCCTCAGGGTATTCTTCAACATGAAATTCATGCAGTGCTTTCACCACAGAATTGAACTTCTATCTTCTGAATTAATGAGCTCACAAAAGAAATAATTAACATAGAATGAGGGAAGGAGAAAATGGTATAATGAAACCATTGGCAGTATCTTTGCTTGGGACAATTCAATTGACTTTGTGCCATTTGTGGCTTCATACTGTATCATTTTCATGTAAATCTTTCTACTTAATTCTCTGCAGAGATATTCACATAGTGGTTCATAGGTCTCCTGATCTTTTCTCAGCAAAGACAGTGTGTCCCAGCCCCAGAGATTCTCTTTCATTCTGCTGCCAGGGAGCTCTGAAAAGAAGATTAGCAAATTATATGAAACCATCATTAGTTGCATTAGCCCACAGGGAGAGATGTTGCAGTGAGTGATATCTAAGGGTGGAAGACATTTATCTCCATGGCAGCATAAAGTTTACAAATATCCTAACGGTTGATAATCATTCTTTTTCTGGCTGAAGCAAGTGCAATATACTCTTGGATAACTGATTGACGGTCAGAGTTGTGGTCCTTAGAGGGTTAAAAAGGCCAGAGGCAGTGTGAGAAAGTTTTTTTCACAACATTTCTAACAAGCTGAACAAAATCCAGGCCTAGTTTAATGAGCATATATTTTATACGAATAAGCTCAAACGAGTTTACCCATCTCTAATTAAACAAGAAAGGAAGCATTTGTCCTAATTGGACTGCATAACTGAAGAATTAATTGTGTGGCTGCTTAGAATTGCAATCTTATGGCCCAATTCATAGAAAATACCTTCATGGTAGGACATACTATATGCAAGTTTGCTCATGTCTTTTTACCAAAACATAAGCCCATGTGTGATTTTGATGCTTTGGTTTTGTTTTTTAAAGAGAATCTGTTCATGCAGGCATAGATGGGTCTTAGTGGAGGTTAAGTACAGTATTTCAATATTCTAATTAGGCCATGAGAGAATAGATCTCCATCACTGTAATTAGGTACTCAGTTAATCCTGCAGCAAAAATGCTGTACTAACTTATTTGCAGATATCAAAAGGGTGACTAATACATTGACTTGGTTAGATATGCAGAAACAAAAAGCATGACAAGAGAATTCATATTTTCTTCCAGTAAGGCCTAACATTGTGCATGGAATTGCAAGAAGTTCAGAGCTGTTGGAGTAATTTCTGCTGTGATCAGAGGGCACTCATTAAAACAGAGGAGAAACTTCGCTAAATGCCTTCTCTCTGTGAATCTTGCAGTCTTTCCTGCTCCATTTACCAGCCAGAGCAAGTTTCAACATCTGACCATGCTACACAGCCAACCTCACTGTGAGACAGTGGGAGAGGAATGACATGCACTCCACCCCAAGCACTGCTGACGGGACTGTCAGCACAGCTCCAGCTCCAAGATCTCTGCTGGTGATACAGGAGACAGAGAGCCGCATGGCTGTCAGACACAAGCTGGGGCATGTGGCAGTTTAGCAGTCATAGGAATTTCACTTTTGATCACAAACTTAGTGTATTACATAGAAGCCCTACCTAATTTCTGGTGAAGCTCCCGTGTCTTCTGTTTAGTCCTTCTAAAGTAGAGTTTTCAGCATAGCTTAAGTGATTTAGGTGTGGGACTGTCTTTTGAGATTAGCTCTGAACAAGTTACTGAATTCCTTCAAAAAACCATGAAATTCCCAGACACACTATTGAGAAACTGTAGTTGCGGAAACACAACCCATGATGTTTCACATGCTCTAGCACTAGCAATTATATTGGGCTAGAGTCAATTCTGTCTTGGCAGGGACTGAGTATAATGTACGTCAAGACTTGAAGATCTGGCTACATATGAATGTGAACAGTGGAGAGTAAACTATGAAGTACTGAGTGATAAGTTCTGTAGCCTCCTCTTCTGATTGTCTTGATTGCAAGGAGGGTCTTGTTTTTCAGTATAGGCAGTGAATGTGTGTTACATTATCTGCTCAGCTTTTGATTCCATTTGATATTTCAATACACAGGAATCTTGTTTGTTTCTCTCACTACTTCTTCCTGTGTTGGGTTTTCATTTAGAAGTTTCAAAAGTGTCTGCTTGTCTTTTCCTTATTTAGAACTTTTAATTTCTTGAGTCATACCTGTTTTCATTTATGTTCCCAGATAAGTGGACAGAAGTGGACAGAAAACCAGAGGATCATCCTAAATTAGACTCAGAAAATAGAAATATGGACTTGAATATAATACAGAACAAAATTAAAGTCCTATAAAAAACTTGATCTGTATCATACAGCTGTACCAGCTATGTCAAAGGTATGTGTGTACTTTTCCATATGTCCTAGTCAAACAGAAGTAGTATGAACTGCAGGTACTAGAACAAGAGTTATAAGTGTACTTTTTATGGGCAAAGTTCCATTCTTACCACTGCAGAGTACCAAGACTTTCTGCAATTCTGCATCTGGGCTGAGAAGAAGACTGGGTTTACAGACATTGACCTAGGGGTTGGGTTTCCTCACCTGAGACCTGATTTCTGACACACACCACCAAAAGCATCTGCCCTGTTGCTGGGTAAGGGAGCTTTTATAAATTAATCTCCAATGAGTGTAGGAAACAACAGTCATTCTTCAGGTTTAGCAACAAACTCTTGAAGTTAACCACCTCACCTAAGGTTTTGTGGTCTTTAACGAATCACAGTTAATGATTGTTGGCATTTTAGAGAGGGAAAGAATACAGGTTTTTATCCAACTTGTTTTAAATGGTTCAGTTGGAATGTGTAATTCCAAGGATTTTCAATGAATGCATCTCCTTGTTGCAGGTATAGCATTACAAAATATCAAATATACTTTCTAGAATTTTTTTTTGAAAGAATGAAGTACTGATACAGTTGAGTAAAAGAAGTTTACTAGTAGGATGAGTAGGCAATGTTGTCAAGGACCTCAGGAAGATTATAGAATCGTTTTTAATCTGTACAGCTGCCAGTAATATGTGGCCACAATAATGGAAAAAGAAGCACCCATGCAAAGTATCAGATGAGACATGAACTTTTCTGTCCAGCATAAAAGACTTTAATGGCTACAGTCTAGTCAATTACTTAAACGACAAGTTCAATTTTCTGGTCTTCTGTGGGAATTAGTTTGCACTGCCAAAACCTCAATACATAATTTGGCTCAGTTGGACAGTCTGCTGCAGGGAGAGGAAACTGAGTGATCTAGAGACCAGATTGCCTCACGATGATGGGGAAGATGATTACTGGCCTGAGAAAAGTCTGGTCTGTTCCTGGCCCTGTCTTTGTACTGAGTCTTGTCTTTATAGGAAGTAATACTTTACCAAAGTTAGGGGAATATATGTGATGAACTAATGGGTTTATCTAAGAAAGAGAATCATTGCAATACTAGGTACAATTCTTGCACTAATAGAGTACTTCATAGCCACTCCTCAGGAATACAGAACCCTCAGGCAACCATCAGTGTTTTTAATTTAGTCTCTCCAGATTATTGTGTAGCATTACTCATTGCTTTCCCAGTGCAGTCTGTGTACCTTGGCCTGCAATCCATCTATTTCACTACAGAAATGAGGAGTTAAAATCTGCCATCACTTGCAGTGTGTGTATGTTGAGAAGGTACTGGAGGCCAGTGGAGTCATACTGGATCTATGCAGATGTAAATGACAGCAGAAAATAGCAGAAAATACCAGAAAAAATCTGTGTCATTTTATAATTCAGGGTCTGATTCTCAATTCTTTGCATTGGACAAGTTAAAACAATATTTGACACATTCTTAAACAGCAGGGTATAATTTATTACAATCCAATTACGACACCATCACAAGAGAAAGGAATCAATTAGTTACACTGGGAGGGCATAAAGAGCCACTGGTAAGAGACACAGAGCTGAAAAGAAAAAAACCTCAGGAGGTCAAATACAGAAAGGTCTTGCCTCTTCATGAAAGGCATCTTTCTTTTTCAGTTGACAAATTATCATAAATTCAACAGTGCTGAAGAAGCACATACCTCTCTCTGAGTCTTGGGACAGAGGCAGTATGTGTTGTCTCTCTAAGGCTGCCTGAAGGGAAGGCAGGCCTAGACTATTTTTGGAGTGCTGTATTGACACTGATTTATGCCTGGTATGATAGATACAGGAGGGAAGATAGACTTCTTGTTAAGAGGAGACTCAGATGGAACAACAACATGTTCTGTGTAGCCCTCTCCTGCAAGCAAGCTTGGCAATAGAGGGTGTGCAATCAAAATGCAGCTGCAGGCAACATACGTAATCAGTGAAGATATGTTGAGCATGGGCCAATCTCAGGAAAGCTGTAGGTGATATTTTCTTTCTGCATATAGATGAGGTTTGCCAGTGATAACTTGTGCCTTGAACCAATTTCCTGTTCAGAAATTGTATGCACAGAAATTGTTCAGAAATCATATGTTGTTCCTGGAACAGCACCTTCCTTCTCATGAGGGACCACTTAAAATTATGGGTTTGGAGCTGAAAATACAAAAAAATATCTTCACATGGTTTATACTTTTCTGCCATAATGAGAATGTGTGTTCACCATGCAAGACTTTCTGGAGCCAATGTAAATCATCCAAGCTGCAATGAAAACATTATGACTTTGCCTTTCTTGCACCAAGGGAGCATTGCCTGTGTCTGCCTAGAAAATCAGATCTAATTAGCTTGGTGCTGCAGCTAGCATGTAAACCTGGAAGTGAGGAAACTATTCACCATCTTATCCCAGTACACATTGAAAAGGCAATTGGAGAGAGGACTCTGAGGTAGCTCAGAAAGATATCAGCCTCTTACTTGTTCCCTGTCCTTTGCATCTCCCTGTTTTTTTACTTACTTGAATCTGTACTGTATTTACAAACAGAAAAACACTGAGAAGCTCTAAGTAATAGTGACAAAGTATTCAGCTGTTCAGCTTAATGGCATGAGCCCATTGCTTAGTTGCCAGATTGCCTCCTTTGCTGTGATGAAGTTTTCTAGAAAGATCTTGCAACAACATGTCAAGCTTCTCATTCAAGTACTCCCAAGTCCTATTCCACCAAGCTGGTCTCTTATCGCTTCACCTCTCAGCCTGGTACTAAGGATTAGTCTGACGCAAGTGCAGTGCCCTGCCTTGTTGAACTTCATGAGGTTTGCACAGACCCACCTCTCCAGCCTGTCCAGGTCCTTTGGATGATATATTTTCCCAGTGTGTCGACCACACCACCCAGCTTGGTGTCATCTGCAAACTTACTAAGAGTGCATTCAATGCCACTGTCTGTATCATTGGTGAAGAGATTAAACAGCAAAGGTCCCAACACAGATCCCAGAAGGACACCACTGTGTTAAGAGATCTGTTAGGGTACTGGTAGAAACTAATGCCATTAGAGGGACCATTTTTCCAGAGTTTCTGTACTTGCTTGAAATGTCACATGTACAGCAGCTTAAATAAAAATTAGTCCATTTTGTTGTCAAATTAGCAGGAATATTCCATAATAAGTTGAAGTAGAAAAAAGGTACCTACAAATCATAGATTTTTAAGACCTTAACTAAGAGAAATAAATCAGATACTTTCCCTCCTGCAGTTTCAAAGACAATTTTAGTGAATCCAGAGTTGCATAAAGAATCAAGTATGATAACAATAGTTGAACCAAGAGAATTAATTTTTTTGTGATGCTACATTTTGTCTCCTATTTTATTTTCTATACTGCCCATTACATCAACCTGAAGAAATATTTCCCTTCTTCTGTTACTTCTTATACTCCTCTTATTTTTTTGTCATCAAAATCATCATCTACTTCTTTTCTTTCTGAAAAAAAGAAAACAAATTAAAAACCAACCAAACAAATAAACAAAAACAAAGAACAAAATAAAACAAAAAACAAACCAAATCAAAACAATAAAAAGAAACCTCAAACAAACCCCCAAACATTTCTTCCATGGTATGCTTCCAGTCTTTCTGGGTGGGCAGATGAGTATGTCTTTAGCTCCAGCCTCTTTGTCCTTGACAGGAAAGGAGAGCTGGAGTGGATGAGACAGCAGCTACAAGGGTGATGCTACATGGGTTCTATAGCTGCCATCTTGCGAAACAGGTGAGAGTGTGTAGTAGCTTAAGCAAGTAGAGTGACCTTGCACTCTATCACCACATTCTTTGGAAAAGAGTCCTAATTGATTGAGTTTCTTGAGAAATTATTCAGGCAAGACTCCTGTCTTTGATTGGTTGTTTGCCCTTTTACACTTTGTGAAGCTCATGGCAAGAATTTGGGACACCAACACCAGTAATGCCAGCTCATCTCCCCATCTCTCTCCTGAGGCTTTCCTGTGCTTTTGCCAGAACTTGACTCATTAATGATCTATTTGATAGGTCACCCTAAAGCCAAAATCCCATGGAAATGCCACATATCTGATTAGCTGTCCTGTTCCCTTGTACAAGCAGATTTTTAGCATAGCACTTTTCATTCCAAGGCAGTCACTACTCACCTTGAAAAACATGGCCACACAAGCCAGGTCTGGATCACCTCATTTTACCAAATACATGCACTAAAATCAGTGGAGCTACTGGTCTGCTGAAGGCCATTTGATGAAAAAAAGGTATTGGCTTTTCCATGAGAGTGATTATAATGGCAAGATATTTGCAGGAATGCCACAATGGTCTACCCAGTCCACTCCTCCATCTGTGAGGGTGGCAGATTACCATTACTCAAGAAAGAGAGTAGAGACAAAACAGGCACCTGCACCTGAAGTGTTGCAGTTTAGTTCTTAATATTTGTGCTTAAATAAAGACATAAAATTTGAATTCAGTGAGGACAATGGACTCTCTTAACTATCATGCAACAATTTATCATGTGATGCCTGTGGGCCATGTCCTAGTACTTCCACACAATGGAACTGATTCACTTGAAATTCAGCTGCAAGAGTTAAGAATATTCTCTGCCACATCAGATAAGCCATGTGCCTTTGTGGAGATGCAAGCCCTGAGTAAAAATGGAACAGCAGTCCCTGTATTTCAACAACTTCCAATTTAGATGTTGACACTGTAATTGTTCTTTGAAAGACTGAAAGTATATCTTTAAATTCAGCCATGTCAAACAAAGGAAAGCACAAATCCTTTGATGCTTAGAGAGGCCAAATGGAGTGTTCAGCCAGACTTTGACTTTCCTGTCCTTGAAAGTTTTACATAAATATGACTAAAAACAACACTCTCTCTCAAATGCTGTTTTGTAATCAGAACAGTTTACAATATGTTTCTAATGCATATGTTGGTTGATACCTTTTCTATGTTGTATATGGTTGTATAAATATTTCACCTATTGATTCTTTTGCAGGTTAAACATCTATTTGATTATTTTTGAAAACCATGGTAATTCAGAAGATCAGGTAAAAGCTTTACAAGAAAATATCAGTGCAGCATCCCTCATATTTGCTCAGCAGTCCTACCATAACAGTATCTCCACCTACAAAGTGTTTCAAGATAATGGCTCAAGGAGTACTTCAGTTGATGACAGATGATAGAAAGTTGGAAGGAGCACACTGTACCCACTTCCTTTTTTTCTTCCTCTCTGCTATCTGAAATGCTTTGGTGCACATCTGAAATATTTCAGATGAATAGAGTGTTTCTTGTTTCCTAAAAATTCTTTAACATCTGTGGAGATTGTTATTTCTTCTTGAAAGAGTGCTACCTGTGTTACAGGTCAGATGGAGTCCTGTCAGTATAAGGCTATTACACAAGTTGACTCTGTAATTATGTTGCTGGCAGCCATCTATTTCAGCACTTTTTCCACAACCAAAGAATTTGATAAAGACGGTGGAGTGGAATGAACCTCTGGTAATTTATCCAGTGACATTTCATTGCATGCCCTGTCAGAAAAAAAAAAAAAAGAATGAACGAGAGGAACTGTTAATGCTTCATCCTTTCAGGCAACCAATAAATGAGTCAATTAACTAGTTGTGCCTGAGGTAATTTTCCTTGAATGTTTAGCAATCACAGAATGGAAGGAACAAAACTAAACAGAAGAAATGTTATCTTTTAACTCACAGAAAGCACAGAGCTTTACAAATGCATTTGTAGCTGTTTTCCATGTTGAAATATATTTGTCATACAAAATATCAATTTTGAACAATACTAGTGCTAATTCCTTCTTTAATTTTGTTTGTGACATTGAGGCTTTATGGGCTTACTAATAACAGCCAGGATGAGCATACTCATCCAGTTCTCTTATGCTGAAGTACAATGGCAGTGGATGACTGCTGTTGATTTTCTTCACACTGTTTCTGGAGAAATGTGGGCATGTCTCTGTACCAATGTATTTGCCATTAGCCGTGATATATGGAGATATATGCAGAATGCTGAGGCAGTTACAGATGTTCTTTGAGGACTGTTACAATTTAGGTGCATCTTAACAGCATCAAAGACAGTGGGAGACAGTTCTTGGCTGCATTTGCACTCACTCTGTCTGAACTCAAGCAGAAAGCCTCCTCTACTCTTGACCGTAAGTGTTTCTACTTGAGCTGCTGTTACCCACAGTATTCATGTTGTTTGTAACTACAACTTTGATTTAGTAACGGCAATAAGCCACAGACTTTATGCTTTCATAGATTTTATATGTTAGACTGTTTAAGATCCACATAGATCTCCAAACTGAATTAAATTGAGCACAGGAAATGACTGGGCTGTTTCAAGCTCATCAGCCACCATGGCAAGGACCTCAGAGATTTATCAATTAGTCTAGAGCACTTAAGGATTCCTTCATGAACAAAAACTAAAATAAAATATCATTTATAGCAACTATAATTATACAGTTGGGCAAGTTAATTTATTCTGATTAGAAACAGACCTGTGAAAACACCACATGTTCTATTTTACCTCTTTGCAAATGGGTACACAGGAACCACTTCCCAAATCTCCTATCTGTGGAGGAAAATAAAAAAACTAAAAGCAAAGAAAAACACCTATTCAGAATTTCAGGTTGCTCCTTTGGGTGATGCAGGGAGGCAGTGAAGAGGGAGAAAAGGTCTTGCTTCTCACCTTTTCCCTATTTATTGACTTTATTGACAAGGGGAACTAAATAAAAATCAGGCATATATTATCTGTGTTTTCTCATGTTAGATGAGCTGAAAACTGTACTCCCTTACTAGTAAGTGTCTGTATTTGCCAACAATTCTTTGTGTCTGACTCATTTCCTTATTACCTCTCTCCCCTACTCTGTTTTCCCTTAAGGGATTGACTTTCCTCCACCTCAAACAAAAAGCATTTCTTTGGCATATGAAGTTCTAGGACAGATTTTCTAATGTCTGCCTGCCTGCATGCCCATTCATCTCTTTCTCTCCTGTCTGTCTGCTTTTCCAACAGTCCTGGAGTGCATGTAACAAGTTTTGCATTTTGCTCCTTAGTAGTGCACTTCTGGATTATTTAGGAAGATGAACCCAGATGTAATCATCTAAGATTTCCACAGATGTAACCTAGAAGCCTAACTACACTCTGCAAACCTGACTCAGTAGCTGTACAGCCACATACATCAACACACATAACATCATGGATTTATTCAAGATGTCTTCCAGCTCTCAGGTTGAGTATAAAAGTTATTCTCATTCTTGGTGAATAGTATGAGCAAGCAAAAGTGGATTGTAAGGACTCAACTCCAACAATTACAGCAACACGAAGAGAAGGGTAGCACATCCATTGATCTCTATGTTGATGGTATTAACTGGAATCTTGGAGAATGCTCTTTGTCCATTAACTGTGCACTTCTACTGTATTTTTTGTTAATTTTTGGGGGAGGGAGGAAGTGGGGTTTTTTTGTTTCTTTTTTTACAGGAAACAAATACGTAGCATATGAAATACAGAAGACTGAGCACAGCAGATAGCAAGCTGCATCATACATAGACATACAAAGACATACATAGACATACAAAGACATACATAGACAGGAATGCTTTCTGTCTTAAGTTTTTATGAGTTAAACAGCAAGGGAAGAAAGGGTAGAACACAAAAGTTGCACCCTGACTATTAGCTGAAGAATTAAATACCAGGGCAATTAGTCAATTCAGAACAACAAAAAACTAAAAGAAGTGTTTTTAGCAAGCAAGAAAATCTTTCACTTTTTCAAATTCCATTACTCAGGGGTAGCTTTTTAATTCCACTCTCAGAAGACACCTCTTTATGTTTCTTTTCTCATTTAAATTTTCACATAATCTACAGATAACTTCTTTATCTGTAATATTCATACTGTTTTATATAGCATTGTGTAACATCTGACAGTTTGATCAGTTGATCAGGCAAGGATTGAGAACAACACTAGGGATGACCACAGAAGACCTTTTAGTTTAGTGATCTGTTAAAGATACATCAATAAAGTAAGAGCCCATCTCAAAAATAAGAAAATTCTCAAAAGTAATTTCAGATATTCATCCATGGAAATTCTAATGGAGTTCTCCTCTAATGGTGTTCAGAGAACACTTAATCTTCATGCTGGAGGTTTGATGGCCTTTCAACACTCAAAATGAGAATCAAAAATTCAGACATTAACTATTAATAATTACTTCAAACCTGAAGTCTTATGTAGGGAACAGCAGTCTTAGAACTATACCTTTTCCCAGACTCTAGCCATGCAAATTCTACTAGCCAGAACAGTAAGCGAGTCAGTTGAAATGGTAAGTAAACTTTACAAAATTTGCAGAAATAGATACTGAAATTATAGACTCTAAATCTTCTCACAATGAAGTCTAATCTAAGAGTAACACTTACTCAGTTGGCAACAGTAAACATTACTACCAAAACACATCTCCTCCTAGTACTAAGACATGTTTGGTTTTATTTACTACTCTTAGATAGTTCTTCAAACCATCAAATTTGGACAGATCATTTAGGTATGATTTAGAGGATCATTATTACTATCCTTATAGAGTCAACACAGAATTATGCAAGCTCTTCACTGCAGGGTGATTCTGTGTAATTAGATCAGATATCTAATGTAACAGCTCCTGTTACAACCCCTGCAAGGGTCTTGCAGGCCTTGCTAATTATGTTATAGAGACATGAAACTCCCTGGTTACACCAGGTGTAATTTCCATGAAGTGACAGTGGTACAGTTGTATCTAATTGTCCCTTCTCTCCTAGCACAGTTTCATCAGTCCATCAAACCTCATCCTTTCATTTTTGCCTCTAACTGCTGTGACCACTGTGCAAATTGCTTCCTTTCCACGGGAATCATGATGTTACTGGTGAGACTGGGGTTTGTGGAGAGGTTGGGAAGGGGTGGGGATAACACCGAGAAGGACAGGCACCTGCATTAAGGATACAGGCTGCCATGCATTGGTTTGATGAATGTTTTAGTTGCAAGCTGAAGCTTTGTCCCTCACCTTTCTTAACAGTGGTATTGGCTTTCCCCCATTCCCAGCTTTGCTGTAGCTATCAGCTCCTGGTGTGTTTTTTATAGGTTGAAAAACCTGAAGAAAGAGGTGGAACAATACAGTTCTAGTCTGCTGTGCCAAATACATGAGCTGAATTGAACACTTTTATGTGGCATTAAAGCATGCTGCAAGCAAAACCTGTCCACACATTTTGAACATTTTTATAAGGATGGTAGCAGGAACTATTCAGGAAATATTTCATTTAGACAGAAGAGGCAAGGAACAGTTTTGATATCAGAAAATAGTAACATATTCATAGACCAATTGTCACTATTATTCCTTATACAGACTGAAAAAATAAGGTGAACAAGCCAACCACTAAATACTGCAACTAAAATTACACATGACTTGGCCAGCCCAGAGTGCCATAGGAATCACGCTCAGAGCTTAAGTTGAGAGCACCTGGAAGTGCACAAAGGCTGTAGCTGTAAAAATTGCAATTATAAAAGCAAAACCTGACTGAGTAAAGGAGGAACTCTATCTCTTAGAGGGCCTAGGAAGACTAACTCTGCATTTTGTAGTCCACAACATCTTTACAATTGTTAATGTAAATTAAGAAAAATATATTGCCCTAGATATGACTAATTTTACATGCTGTATTTGCATTTACTATTGAAGTTTTGAAGTCACAGTGTGGATAAATTAGTTCCATTTGGACAACATCTGCTCTTCCACAATTCCCTGTTCTCTGCTTTATCACAATTGAATGTGAATGTAAGATTTGGAAGTTGCCTTAGTCTCTAGAAAAACCATTCATGACCACAGTGGGCTACCTGACCCCACACAGGGCAGGGCAGAAGCTGCTGCAAGTGGCAACTGTGATGTGTTCACATGGCATTTGAAGAGCACTGACAACCTCACAGCCCATCACACTGAGATGACTGCAGTATGGTAAGAGCTCCATAATCGTGAACCCCCAAAGCAGTCACAGGGAAATGGCTTACGGAGACCAACCAGGTAGGTGAAGTGCCTGATCTTCTCCCTTGGTAGTCTCTTCCTCAGTTTCTTGGTGTTTCAATATGACTCTACCTCTGCACATGGTTGTGCTGCCCCCAACTCCATGTAGTCTGGCAGAGCAAAACAGCACCTGTATCTCTTCAGTGTGTCAGGGACAGCTATAATTTGGCTTTTCATCTGGAGAAGTGTATTTTAGAAAGGATTGGGCATACTCACAGATTAATTCATAAATATCTCTGCAGACATGGATGCTTGAGTGTCTTGACTCTTGGTCTTCTCCTTTGTGCTGGCAGTTGTGGTAACAGTTCTAGGATCTATCTTCTTGGACTGGACCGAAGAAATTTTAGTAAAAGCTCAGATAAGTACAGGCACTTTGAACATTATGAAATACTGTGTATTCATTTAAAGAAAGGAATTCAAAGATAATGAAATATAGGGAGAAAAGATGTTTCCTCATCTTCAAAATTAGTCTTGAAGTATTTTTCTCTTTCTCCCTGAGCATATTTACTTGTTATGACATCATCTTGGCAAAAGTTACAAATAAAGGGTCATTTGGAGCAGGGAGTTATTCTTTTCCATCCACAGATATGGGGTTCATCCTTGCAGATGACTTGGACTTACACCATTTTATGTATGTGTGTGTGCAGAACAGAGTGCCAGAAAAGGAAATAAAAATTGCCAAGAAGTGCTGGGAGAGTATTTTTGCTCATACAGCTGATAATTCTAGATGATAGTCATTTTGGCTCTCCCTTCAAAGTCTCCAGCAACAGCAAATTGAAATCAAAACAGGAAAGAGAAAGGAAGATGAAAGAAAGAAAGAAATATCATGATAGATTGAAAAATGATACACAGAAAACAATTTAATCCATGACTGAATGCAAAATGATTGCCAAGTAATATTTTAGTCAACCAGTATGTCTCTCTGCCTTGTACACAAAGACCAGTGATTAAAGTAAGTCAGTTCTACTTAGATGAAGTAAATTTTCTATTTCAGAATAGAAAGAGATGATAAATAACTTCAAGACACGTATTTCCTGATGAGTCAAATACCTTGATTTAATCTAATTTCCACTAAGAAAACAAAGACATACAAAAAAGAATTTGACCATCATTTACAGAGAGGAAATTTGGATCACGTACATGAAGGTTTCAAAGCCCTAAATATGTGGACAGGAGCCTCTTAGAAATAATATNATTGGGGAGGGAGCATCAGGCAGAGAGCAAGTGCTTGTACTTTTCCTTCATTCATCATAGTCCTTAAAAGTTTGTGCAATTAGATATTTATTTTTATTTTTCTGAAAGATTATTTCTTGGAGCAAGAGAACAATCAGGAACCTCAAATTGAAAGCCCTGGTTTTGCATATTTTTTCCTATGTTTCATTTATTTACTATTAATGCTCTATCAGCAACCTGTTGACCTGAAAAATGTTGGAAACCTTCACTGTTCAGCAAGTGCAATGGGAGCTGTGGTAAAAATGTTGGATTTTCTGCTGATTTGATTATTCCATTTCAGACATCTTGAATTACCCTCCAGTGTACCAAATAATGAGTTTGTGTAGGCCTTGTGTTTGTTTTTGAGCCCTGTCTGAGGTTGAACCAGGTGCCTATGTCTCACTTTATGGAGTCAGGAGGAGGCAGATAGGCATTCTTTAACTTTGGACATAATCTGTTTCATAAGTTCTTTTCCTGAACAACATTGTAAGTATTTTTGACAGAATATATAGTAAACATTTTGAAAAAGCATGGTAAAATACTGAGACACTGTTGTTAACTCGTAATGGCAGAAATGATCAAACCTTAAAAATTCAATGTGGGACGTGATTTTTGAAGTATTTTACATTATTTATTTAGGTGTGTTTGTGACTGCATTCATGTCACTTCAAGTCAAATCCAAGTCTGAACCTTCTGCAAACTTTTTCAAGGATAGGTGCACAACCTATTGAAACTCAGAGAGAAATTAATACTTACTATTAAATTAAAAAAAAATTGTAACTGAAAAGCATGTCTGGTATTTCTTAGTCTGATCCACTGATTTTTTTCCATGAATAGTAAAAGCAATTGTTTTCTTTCCTTTCAATATAAATCTTAACACATCCATTGTTATAGCAGATTCCTAGTTTATTCCCCTAAAGCAAGTGATTATAGACTGGGAGTTGGATTCACAGACAAACTGTGAGGCAAAAAAAAGAGAATTTTAGAATTCTTGATAGTGTAGAAACAAAGTTAATATAAGTCTGCCAGCAGCAAATACCTAAGTTCTGGGTACAAATTTTGGACAAGTAGATAACAACACATTTCTGACTCACCAGAAATTCTAAAGCAGTAACTAGTGAAATGAAAAAAAAAGTATTTATAGAAGTCAGTTCTTCCAGATTAAGTGCCATAAGCCTCTTTAAACATGGAGATTAACAGTTTTTGTCTTTAATTTTGTTGGATTTTTTTCCTTCTCTCATTTTTGAAATTTTCCTTTCCTTTCTACTAAAAACTGCAGAATTATCACCTATTGTCATCTGCATGTATGTTCATACTTGTTTGAATCAAGTGAGTCAAGCATTAGTCTGTAATTTAATTGAAGGGTATAAGGTTTATGTTTATGTGCTGAGCAACTGCACGTTATGCCTTTGGTCTGTCTTGAATCAGAAAAAAAAGCAGTAGCATTTCAAGAGTAAGTGAAGTTTTTGTGAATTAAGATTCATTATGAGGGAGAAAGTTAGTTATCTTCATCTCCACAAAACCATACAGTAGGAAGAATTTGTCTACCTTGTCTCCTCTTTCTGAAGTGGTGAGGAAAAGTTCAAAGATTTCAGCCTCTGAGGATCTCAAGTACACTTCAAGAATTACAAGAACTAGGAAGCCAATATGCTAAGTAACTTACACAATTATAATTATTAATAGGCATAAAAGCAAGGATTTGAAGAAGTAGAACTACAATATTGGTCATTATGCAAGTATATTAGCTTTCTTGTCCTTTCATGCCATCTAAGAAAACGGCAAAAATGAAGATTTAAATCTTAGCTCAATCCCAGTTTTCTGTTTGCATTCTTTAATATTTTGCTTGATAAAACATAGATACATGATCCCATGTTCTACCATAAACAGTGAAACCATTTCCTAGATCAGCAACTGAATGTACTTGTTCATGTTTCTAAAGTCCAGCCAATACAGACAAGCTAGCTATAAAATCTTACTACATTTTAAGAGATCAGTTTCCCATTAATTCAGGCAACGTAATACAGAATCCCATTGGGTTTTTTCTGTGTTTAGGATCTTAGCTGTAAAGAACAATAAGGTTCTTCTAGCATGAATAAGTGAGGTTGTCGTCCCTCTGTGGAGAAACAGAATGATTCTGACCTAAAATTCAGAGTCATGAGTTTAGAGCTACTGAAAAGGAGACCCCACACCCACATGGGCACACAAGGCTTCAGAAAGCTTTCCATAACGGTACTGATGTCTGCAACATGTATTACCTACCATTCCAGTTCACCACCCCTAGCTGCTGCAAGACCACCATCAGCAGAGGGTATTGCTCAGACACCTGTCCCGACAGATACAGCAGCCTGTAGATGAATGAGAGTAGCTGGAAATGAACTGCTAAGAACCTTGAAAAATAGCCACTAGTGCAAGCTTGGATTTCAGTATCCATAATGATCAACACTGCATGGAAAGGAACAGTAGTGTCCCAAAGATAGGTGATACAAGAATAAGCTACCAATAAGTTAATTTATCTAAAATGTCCTGATTTTCATGTGGCAGGCACCCAGCAACAGATTTAAATAAGTAAGTTTGTACCTGGAGTATTGTGTCCAGTTCTGGAGCCCTCAACATCAGAAGGACATTGAGCTCTTGCAGTAGGTCCAGAGGAGGATCACAAAG